>CM068719.1:17338185-17738185 GCA_035079005.1 Fraxinus americana | reverse complement strand
TGGCATCACCACAAACTCATAATTGCCATATCGCGACCTAAAAGCAGTTTTCTGTACATCAACATCCCTGATCCTGAGTTGATGGTATCCTGAACGCAAATCAACCTTAGAAAATACCGTGGCACCTCGAAGTTGGTCAAATAAATCATCTATACGAGGGAAAAGGTACTTATTGCGAATAGTCACTTTATTCAACTGTCTGTAATCAATACACAATCTCATCGTGCCATTATTCTTTTTCACAAACAATACTGGCGCTCCCCAAGGAGATGTACTGGGTCTAACGAAACCCTTATCAACCAAATCTTGTAACTGGACTTACGATTCCTTTAGCTCGACTGGGGCCATTCTGTAAGGTGTTTGTGAAATAGGGGTAGTCCTGGGACTAAATCAATGGTAAACTCAATTTCCCTATTTGGAGGTAGTCCTGGAAGATCTTCAGGAAAAATATCAGGGAAATCTCTTACCACTGGTATATCTTCAAGTTTCAACTTAGTAATGTTGGTGTCAATCACATGAGCCAAATAAACTTGACAACCTTTTCTAAGCAATCTCCCACTATCAAGTGCAGATATGATACAGGAAGGTAATACTCTCCGTTCACCACTAAGAACAATTGCAGGCTCTCCTGGCCTTCTAAACACCACTTCCTTGCAGAAACAATCAACTGAAGCATGATTTGCAGCTAAGAAATCCATGCCCAGTATAACATCAAAATCATGAATATCAAGGGGAATCAAATTAGCTTTCAACTCTCGATCATTAACTCTAATCGAGCAATCTTTGTACACACTATTAGCTAACAATGAATCTCCTACAGGAGTTGCTACCACCAAATCACTGTCTAACGGTTCGACATATGGTCCGCATAGGTAGTAAATGCATATGATATAAATGAATGTGTGGCACCTGAATCAATAAGAGAACGAGCTTTTCTGCCAAAAATAAATAACGTACCCATAACTACGTCTGGTGACTCATCGGCATCATGTGAGTCACAGCAAAAACTCTTCCCTGAGTCCTGGGACGTCCTTCCTGACCTTTCTGTCTATTACCACTACTTCCTGCAACCTAAGACTGAATAGCACTAGTAGTACCTGCTTTACCTGCCAACATGTCCTGGTTCTGAGTCTGTCTAGAAATACCAACCCCAGGATGTGTTCCCTATGATGTACATGTGACGTTCCCCCTTAATGTAATTAATATTTATTATTAATAATTTTTTTTCCCTTCTTCTTTCCTTCTTTTCTTTTTATTCTATTATATTATTATTTTTGAATCATTTTAAGATTTAAAATTTATACTTAGAAATACCAAAATATAGCCTGAAAATTTAATTAATAATATAAAGAGTTGAAAGAACTATCAAACTTATATTATAATCAAAAGAGGACTTATTTTATAAAGTACGGTTAATTAGTTAGCTATATCACCATCCAAAAGCTCTAGTCAAAAAAAAGTGTCTGCTAACCTTCAAAAAGTATTCCGTAGATCTAACCTACAGCAGGCCGGTATGGCGATATATCAACGTCCACTATATCATCCCATTTTCACTACATTCATTTACTATGTACAATCGTCCCATTTTACATTACTATCTACTCCACCGATACCATAGTGTTCACATAACGACCTGTAACCAAGTCAAAGACATCAACCATCACCATCACATAATCTTTATATTCTTCAAAATCCTCCTTCCCCTCATCCTCATTAACATCGGTATAGAAGCGGGTGTAGTAGGTCCTTGTATACGTAACATGTATAGCTGTGAGATCGTCCGTAATCTGAGCATGTCTGGTCGATTGTATGACTTCAGTTACTCTGGGGGTCATCTACAGTACAAAATACAAAGCGTGAACAATAACGTTCAGTAAATATGATGGTGCAATGCTATCAATCAAACACACTTGGGCCCGAATCCTCATTATAGTGTACCGTGTGAGCTCACAATAACATAGCCTTTACTTGTGCACAAATCAATGCCAAGGCATCCATCCTTGCCCACCGAGACTCGGGATACCTCATCAGAATATATATAATATGAATCAAGGCCTGGCACCGTGCCTATCCGCAGTCCCAAGGCCACCAAGGGACCTCCGACACCGCCTGTATACAAGTGCCGAACTCAAAATACCCTATCCTTGGCTACCCTTAGTGACCGTCAGGAGCCTCAAAGTGGTATATTTATTCGGACACCATAGTACGGTACATCTATAATGAGATTCACATTTAAAATTCTCAACCACACACTCCATGAAAATAATAACATAAATATGCATGGCCTTGAAAACGTACTATCCATACGTTTTCTAAATAAACCCAATAAACAATTGTCACATCACCATGTCACATAAAGACAACAAACACATATAAACACATAACTTCACATAATCATGTATTTTGTACTGTAGTTGAAGAACATCAATATTTACCTTTTTCGCGACTTTCTTGTTCAATATCTGCATTAATAAAATAACATCCATATTAATCCTAACATATCATGTTATTTCCATGTTATCTAAACTAAACCTATAAGATGATATATTTTACTTAATAGAGTATCCCTTGTAGTAATACTAATAATGATCTTACTTTATTACCCATAACATAAATGAAATTTTCTTTATTTTTATAAAAGAACTTCCATAACTTCTAAAATAAAATCCATACATATAAAAATTAAACTAGCCAATATACTACCATATTCTTTCCCATTTCATGTTTGATCCATTTTATCTTTACCAAATTTTCAACATACCTCACCCATTATAACATTTTACTTCTTATATTATCATATCACCAAATCAAAATAATTTAAGTTTAAGTTTAAGTCTCAAATAATAAATGTTTTCTCTCCAATTGACCATGTCTATATATATATATCATGATGATAGTAACAATTATTATAGTAAATCATTTTATATCCCTACTTTCTTTCTTCCTTAATTACTTCCCATCATTTTTCCTCAATTTCATTCATTTTTTTTTTCAAATCTCTTTCACACAATCCTTGATTTAATTAATTAAATTTAATTCCAATTTTATCTTCCTTCAATTATCAAGGAACCCTAAAACAATAATTTTGATTTTCCACTCATAAATCAATTAAGCACTTAAATCAAATAATTAGTTAAATTACTATCTAAATAAATAAGTAATTAACTAAATAATTAACTCCATCATTCAAAACTTCAAGTGCCGAAAATAACCCAACAATTAATTAAATTAGTAGCTAACTAAATAAGTGATTAACTAAACCATTAACTAACTAATTAACTTATAAAAACAAGAAATTGGAATGTACCGACCAATTAGCTAATTATATTATTAACTAATTAACTAAACAAATAACTAAATAATTAACTAACTAATTAAATTAAACAAAGAAAGAAAAGTTAAAACATACCTTAAAAAGGAAAGAGAAGTGTACATGTCCCACTTTCCCCCAAATCCTTCCATATTTATAGTGGATATTAGGGGATGATTGAGCAATTTACCAATTTACACTTTTAACTCCTTTGATAAAAATGTCAAGTTCCTATTTGTTCATGATATTATACATTTGCACTTTTAGCCCCCATGAGAAAGATGTCAACATTTTATTTATTTATGAAATTGCACATTTGGTCCTTGGGTAGACTTGCAATTATTTTATTTTTAACAAAATTGCACTTCCAATGCCCATAATACTATTTTAATTATAATTCATATATAATTTACACTATCAATTTAATTAAGTCCCTAAAATTTTTAAATCATTTCTAAAATATTAAAAAATTTCTAGAAAATTTCGGGATGTCACAGTACCACCATGCTGAAAGCGAACTAGACATTCTCTCCTCATGTGCCCGGACTGACCACAATGATAACAAACACCAACGCCCTTAAGGCACTCACTAAGATGAAATTTCCCACACGACTGGCACTGGGAAAATTTGGCAACACTAGAGCTATCATCTTGTCCCGAAGTAAATGATCTCTAGATCGACGCCTGAGTATGAGTGCGACTACTCCCTGGCTGCTGCACTGATCTCTGGCTAAATCTAGATCCCTGACTTCCACTGGATTTAGACTTAAAGCTACCAGAGATGAAAACACCTAACCACTTCTTCTACGATCCCTCCTTGGTGGTCTATTCGCAGAGACTCCTGACCATGTCTGATTACTACCACCAACTCCCAGCCTCACCTGTTGTAGACCGTTTTGTCGTTCTAAAACACTCTTTTCAACTCTTAGCGCCGCTTCCACTAGTTTTCCAAAAGTTTTCATACCCCGATATTGTTACCACTGATCTAATTTCTTGTCTCAAACCATACTCAAACCTCCTACACTTATCAGCTTCATCAGCTACAAGGGCTGCGGCATACATTGACAATTCTGTAAACTTTTTCTGATACTCCGCCACTGAAGAAGTTTGCACCAACCTCAAAAATTCATTCTATTTATCAGTTTTGTAGGAACGGGGGCAGTAATACTCATTAAAATCAGCTCTAAAATCACTCCAAGTGATCACAGAAGGATCAACATACTTACTCTGTATAGATTTCCACCAATCGTACGCACCTCCTTCTAAAAGAAAAGTAGCAAGACGTACATTCTGCTCACCTGGACAACCCATAATATCAAATACTCTCTCAACCCTTTACCAGCCAAGATTCGGCTTCTGCTAGGTCAGCCGTCCTAGTGAACACCTTAGCTCCTAATTTGGTTGCTCGCTCGATACTATGATCTTTATCGGAACTACGTAGAGCATAAGAAATGGTTGTGGCAATCTTATCTGCTATAATATCAGCTTGAGCTACCTCTTCTTGTCGTGGTTGCTCAAGAGACTGATGGACTGATTCCTCACCCCTACTCTCTTCTCCAATATCCTCTCTGTCAGAAGCAACTTATGGTTAAGGCGGCATATTTAGGAGCCTACGAGTCCTACCACTGCGAGCCATGAGCTCCAACTACAAAATATGCATGATATGTTAAGAAAGAAATAGAAATAGACAATGCAAACTGGCTCTATGAACCACGCTCTGATACCAACTATCACGACCCATCCCAAGTCACCCTAATAGACCTGATACGTGTCGTGTGCCGATGGTAGATACCAACTAAGTGCCGAACCTACCACCAAGGCGACTATGACTTGTTCTAACTGTGACACACTTTTATAAAAAATTTGACGGAGTTTCCCCCGTAATTTGGACCAAAACCACCTGAACAATAATCAAACTCCTCCAACCAGAACATATATTTTTAAACAGGGTACACCAGCCCCTCAAAAATCAAACCATTCAAAAACAAAGCAAGAAAGTGGACAATTACAATCATTTTACTTCAAAAGTCTCAAAATACTCAATATGCAATGAGCCCATGACATGGATACATGAATTACAACTTTAACCTTCTGACAACAAAAGCATGTACCCCAAAAGAAATATGTTCAATGCAAAATTGACCAAAATGAGTCATACAAATATAAACAAAATGTGGCTCTACACGGTGGATCACTAAGCTCCAATGCTGCTCAACTCAGCTACTATCTGATAAGAGAGAAAAATTAACAAAATATATGAGTTTCGTAACTCAGTGAGTGGATATAATATAAATAAGAAGATTTTTCTTCCATTTATGCATATTTTCTGAAACTCTTTAATCTTATGAAATTTTAAGAAATTTTAAAATCTGATAGTACTCTTAAGAATTTAAACAAGATTAAATCACGAAATCATTTATTCTTCAATTTTAAACAATTAGCTATAAAACATAATGAATATAATTAATCTGATAACTACGAAATCTCTGAAATAATTCTGTAGTTCAATACTATAAGCTGAAATCTTTAAACTGAATAATCTGAATTCTATGACTAAAACTCAAATAAGCTGTAGAAATACTGAAACATCACACCATAAGGTACCCTAAATAACCTTACTCATGTATCGATAAGTACCGTCATACATGGCAAAGCTATTAAATTCTGAAATTCTGAGATTCTAAGATTCTGTAATTCTGGTCATACGCGTGCAGAGCTATAATCTGGTCATACACTATGGAAACACATTCACAATGGTGCAGAGTGGGTAAAAATCACCATAACTGACCATACACTGTGGAAACACATTCACATCAGTGCAGACAATGATAAAATCACGTGGGTACTTTCTGGTGGTTTTAAAATAACTTTAGATATACTAAAATAGGACATATGAATACGACATGCTAGAGAAATGATTAAATGAAACTAATTTAACTTTAAAAGAACTTACTATAAAATCCGTTGATTTTGAAAATCATGCTGTCTAATCAAATACAAGAAATAAATAATTTCTGATATAGTATAAATTCAATAATTATTTATTTCTTAAAAATAAGATTTTCCACTCACTCAAAACAAGCTACAGTCTATGAAGATCGGTAGGCTTTTCCAATCTCCGTGTCACCACCTGAAAAACCATACAAGATAACTAATTCAACCACTATCAAGTCAAGAAACCTCTAAAATGTAATGTTATATTCATTCAATCAAATTTCTCGATACTTAAATAAATGTCCCAAATTATTCATTTAATCAAATGGGACCAATTACATTTTCTAGTCCATTTACTAACAACCACATACATCAGCATAACCTTTCATCCAAGAATAAATGCAATTATCCACTCCAATCTAGTGAAACTAATAACTAGCATTCAACCAATTAAATCACCATCTTGATCCATAATATCATGCTATCTTGTAAGTATTACATCACTACTATAATTCTCACTAACAATACTTATTCAAACATTCAATAGAAAATCTAGGGTTTGCCCAAAAATAACATTTCTTACCTTGGTTCACTTGGAAGCTATCCAATCAAGGAGCTTGAACTATAAATCATAATTTGTCCCCTAAAAATTGAAATTTTTGAACTCAATTAAAACCCTAGAAATTAACATAATATATCTCTACTTCTAAAAAAATAGCTAGAATGAAAAATCGAAATCAAGCTTGACAACCACTTTACCTTCTTCTCCCTCCTTTCTCTTTTTCTTCCACTTTTTCCCTTTCTTTTCCTTCTTCTTTCCCCTTTTTCCTTCTCTTTTTTCGGTCTCTATCTTCTCTGCCCAGCTTCTCTACGTGAATGGTGGTGAAAAGGAAAAGAAATGGGTTTTAAAAATGCTAAGTGATTGGGCTTATAGCAAAGTTAGTCCCCCAACTTCCAATGATATATAAGTAAGTCCTCAACTTTAATTATAATCAATTTAAAACCCTCCATTATAGCAATTAAAAAGTAAACCCCAAGAAATTAATTATTCCAATTAAGTCCTTATTGACTTTGACCTTGACAATTCAACCATTGACTTTGACTAATAAAAATGGGTTTGTAACACAATCTATCAGGCACATACAGAAATATCAAAGAACCTGAGGCATTATGGCCCTGTCTGTTTGTGCTACTAATCAGAATTTTGGTCGTTGAAAACACTGTGCAGCCGCAACATTGGACTGAACTCTCTCTTAGTGGGGCCCAAAAGGTTGAAAAAAAGGGACAAAAAAGCGATTTTT
The DNA here is from genome assembly GCA_035079005.1 of Fraxinus americana. NCBI lineage: Eukaryota > Viridiplantae > Streptophyta > Magnoliopsida > Lamiales > Oleaceae > Fraxinus > Fraxinus americana. The sequence continues at coordinate 17,730,640 of CM068719.1, read as the reverse complement.
TGGTGGAAAAAATCGGAACCAGACGGGTTCTATATCTGAAAAGAACTCAAAAGGTCTACAGTTCATTCATGCAGAGCAGATTTTGGAAAAGGTTAACAGAAATCACCATTGCAAATGTAGCTGCAGTAAACAAAGAATAAGTATCCCTTCGTGCTAAACTAAAAAATGATCAATCTCCATCTGAATTCCCCCAAACACAAACTTGGACTGGTGGGAACAAGGAAAATAAAGACCAGACAAAATCTCTGTTCTTAACAAAACAATTCTTCACCTATACTGGAACACCAATTTTCCAGTAAACAACTGCCCATTAATTTTTCCATGGGCAGTCAAGGTCACAGTATTTAAACCAAATACAACAACTCCACATCTTGACCAATGAACTGAAAACCTCAGAACTCAATCTACGGAGAAAATCTGAGCGGGAGGAAATAAATAAGGGATGAAAATCTAGGTATAGTAAGAGAATCAGGCATAAAAAGATTGACAATGATAGGATACCATCATCTAAAAAGAGACAACAAATTCTATTACTGCAGATCAAAAACATGAGAAAATATTATGTCCTTTCTCTAATGGAATCCTACAAAATATCATCTGCATTTGCACCGTATAAACCACAGCAAATAAAATATGCTTCAGAACTGCATTGTACTTCAAACACTAAGCTTACATGACAGAAGTATTTGAGAAAGGAGATCCAACGTGCAGCACTTAATTCTGATTTTAAACCTTTATTCTTGGAAATATCCCTTCAGTAACAAGATGTTGGCCGAAGTTGTATGTATGACTAACACCCAAGATTTATATATTTCATGCACTCACTAAGGATTTAGTTATATTACCTAGGAGCGAACCGCCATTTCAGGAACAATTAATGGCCTCAATTTACAAGCGATGGAACCAAAAAAAAAAACTAATCCTTCCATAGATTCTTAGAGTAGTTGTCAACATGCTCCATTTACTTTCACTATTACCCAAATAAAAAAGCATGTGGGAAGAATTTGATCAACTAGAATAATAATAATAATAATAATAATAATAATAATATTATGCCCCTGTTTGGTCCAGATTAAAAATCTGATTTTAATTCAAATCAAAGTCAAACAATCAATATTAACCAAATGTTTTATGGGTCCCACAATTTTTCAACCATATATTTCAAAAACTTATATCACAATCTACTACAAATCTAATTTTAATCCACACCAAACACCTGATTGGAAAAGAACTTTTAACGCGACAGCTCCTAAACAAATGTATCGATGCATATTTTAAATTGCTATGTGATGCTAAATCCAAAGTTCTTTTGAATTTTCAGCTAGTTCAGAAACAATATTTTCATTCATTGACTTTTTCTTTTACAATGACAAGTATATATATATATATATATATATATATACACACACACACACACATCCCTATACAATCTGTTAAGTAGGGAAGCAATATCTCTAATTTAGGTGGAATATTAGAGACGTTTATGTGTGGTAAGATACAATCACACTTTGATTTGTTAACACTTCCCCTCAAGTTGGGTGCATAGAACGCTCGAGTAGACACGGCCTTAGTTAGAAGATCAGCAAGTTGGTCTTAAGACGAAACATGTGGTATTTCAATAATCTTTGCTTCCAGTTTCTCTTTGAGGAAATGCCTATCAACTTCAACATGTTTAGTTCGATCATGTTGAATTGGGTTGTGGGCAATATCACAAGCTACCTTATTGTCACAATACAGCTTTATTGGATTAGCACATTTAATATGCAATTCATCCAATAAATTTTTTATCCACAATAATTACATACTGCCTTAGCCATTCCCCTGAACTTAGATTCAGCACTAGATACAGCAACTACTGTTTGTTTCTTGCTTCACCAAGTAACTAGATTTCCACCTACAAAAGTGAAATACCCTAATGTAGATCTCATATCTGTGATTGTTCCAGCCCAATCTGCATCGGTATACCATTTGACCTCCAGATTATCTCCTTTCGTAAACACGATCCTTCTACCTGGAGATGACTTCAAGTAGCGTAAAATCCGTATCACTGCATTCATATGTTCTTTGCTCGGGGAGTGCATGAATTGACTGACCACACTTAGAGCATATGCCAGATCTAGTCGAGTATGTGCTAGATACATCAATCTGCCAACTAGTCTCTGATATCGTCTTTCCTTTTGGCTATTGTTCGCTTATTTCTTCCAAATTACTCCATATCCATGGGATTGCCACCTAAATCGAAATATAAACATAATGAGTACATTTTGGCACTAATTAATCATACGACCACATAAATAAGGAGGGAAAATATACATTTTACATTCCTATCAAATTCCTCCACACTTAGCTTTTGCTCGTTCACGGGCAAAACTCAAATTTAATTCCCTAAAAACTCCCAGGTCGTAATGCCACGAACATAGAACAATTAAACCTTTTCAAAACGCATAACACATCATGAACAACATTCTCACGCAACTCATTATCAATTAGCTAGCATTCTCATATGAAGATGGAGTAAACTAAACATGTAGATCTTCATGGATATAAGCACTTAACTCTCATGTGTTTAAAAGGTAAGTGTTTCGCTAAATTCATTCCAATGGAGATGCTCTACCATATGCTTGCATATCTTCTCATTTGCCACCACTTATGTCACATGCTTAACAAGAATCATAAGGACTTTTCAAGAGTTGTAACGTGGCTTAGGGTCAAGATGGGAAATATTTGGGTATGTGACTCAAGAGCCATCGAAACTAATGGAGCAAAGATAAATAGACTTAACTCAAATATATACATAAGACATGTAAAATCAACCACTCCACATGACAGCTTCTTCACTTCGCATCTATCTCACACAAACCGAATCTTTTCTTGAAATGTAGGAGGAATTATGAATATAGATATTTTGTAACATGACATCACTCTCCTCCATCATTTATTTTTTTTTTTTTCTTTTTCTTCTATCATTCACTTCCTTTTTTCATCATCTTTTTGTTCTCTCTTTTTTTTCTTTTTTTTTTGAAACATAAACTCCAAATGTTACATCAATAATAGAACTTATGAATTGAAATTGAAGCATGTTCCTTTCCACCAATCATAGCTCTATCAAAACTTTTGATACCCACACACTCATTTTCTTGCATACCCACATATATAATGATGATGAGCAATACTCCACTAGCTCTAAGGTTTGGGTAAAGACGTTGTTTTCTATGTTTAAAGCTTGTAACGTAGGTTTACACAAAGAAAATGCAATAAGACTCAAAGGGGTTCACCAAAGGAAAATTTGATTACAGGGTAAGCTATTTGGCTAATGTAGCTAATTTATGTAACAAATATGGGATTAATCATGCTCGTGCATGCATATGTCAATGCGATCTTGAAGAGAATCAAGTCAGGTTCTAAAGAAACAGAACCATGGAAGAACATCACACATGAAAAAAATGAGACTGTTACGGATATATGAGTCTAAAGGCTCAAAATCTCACCAGCTTTTTGTCTACAAAATTTAGTTACTACCATCCTCAAAGAAAATAACTCAACTAATTAACTCTAAGTTGGAGGATTATTCATTCAATTATGTTATGAGTTCTTCAAAAGCCTAATTAATTCTTGCAAATAGCATACACAAAAAAAAAAATCATTTAATCTCAACTCCTCTTCTTGAAAAATCATGTAAAAATTTTCAAAATTTTTGAAATTTAAACTCAATCTAAATGCAACCTAAATCTAAATCCCCTCCCCCACACTAAAAACTTACATTGTCCCCAATGTAAAGTGCAATGCAAAGATAAAGACAAAGATAACTAAAATATGAATGTGAAAAACAAAAATAAAAAGATAAAGGAACGAACTCCCATTGGGTTGCCTCCCAAGCAGCGCCTTTGTTTATTATCTTTGGCTCGACTCAATATTTCCTTGTTTAGCCCGGGTATGTCATGGTTGGCTTCGATTTTCTTTGCGGTGCACCAAGTCCATTGGGAATGATAACAGGCAGTGTTCTTCCACCTCCATGGAATGTATACTTGTGATAACTGAGGTGGGTTTTCAAATCTGAAATGGAAGTCTGTAAAACAGAAAGTAGAGGCCTCTCATTAGAAACTGGTAAAAGAAAATAAGAACTATTACCTGAATGTTGTAGCTTTGGAAGATTATTCAATATTGCAACAGTTTCTTGTAACTCAGTGTTCAAAGTCAGTTTCTGATTTTCCTTCCCAAGATGTTCATAATTGACAGCTTTCCATTTTTTTTAGCATCATATTCAAAAATATCATGTGCTAATTGATCAATCACATCAATAAAATGAACATGATTATTGTTATACAGATATTTCATAGAATCATAGATATTAAGTTTAATGATCTTATCATCAAATTTCATGATCAATGTGTCATTATTAAAATCCATTTTAGTTTTCGATGTCCCTAAGAATGGACTTCATAACAAGATAGGGGCAGTGTGATTACTATTATCCATGTCAAGCATGTAAAAATCAGTAGGAAAAACCAACTCATTAACTTTCACGAGAACATCCTCAACTACCCCCTTAGGATAGGCATTAGATTTATCAGCCATTTGAATTACCACACCAGTTTTATTTAAAGGTCCAAGTTTCCAGGAAGTGTATACATAATATGGTATGACATTAATAGAAACTCATGAATCTATCATGGCCTTTTGAAATTTAGTGTTACCTATCGTGCAAGGAATAGTAAATATACCTGGATTTGTGCACCTTGCAGGAAGTTTCTCTTGAATAATTACAGATACCTATTCTCCAACTTTTACCCTTTCAATCCCCTTCAGTTTCTGTTTCCTCTTACATGTGCACAATTGTTTCAAAAATTTGGCATAATGATGTACTTGTTTAATAATATCTAAAAGTGGAATATTGATCTCGCATTTACTGAAAATTTCATGCAGGTCATCATGATCTCGTTCACATTTCCTAGGTCCTATTAAAGCTTGAGGAAAAGGGAGTATTGGTTTATACTCAGAGAGGGGTAAAAACTTACGCTCAGTCACCTCAGTATCATTGGTGGCAGTCTTGTTTGCAACCTTTTTTTCTTCATCTTCTTGCTCCAACGACGTAGGGGATATCTTTACCAGAATCTCAACCTCTTTACCACTTCTTAGTATGATTGCACTCACATTTTCTTTTGGATTCACCATTGTTTGAGAGGGTAGTTTCCCCGAATTCTGTAACTCCAGCCAACTGACCGCGTTAGCTACTTGACCTATTTGATTATCCAAATATTGAATGCTAGCCTTGGTCTCCTGTTGAAATTGCAAAGTGTTAGTGGAAAGGGATTTAACAATATCTTCTAAAGATATACCAGAGTTAAAAGTTTGACCCTGTTGTTGTCTAGGAGGGTACGACTGATTATATTGCTGGAAATGCTGTCGATTTTGATTTATAGGTTGATTTTCTTGTCGATTTCCATAACTAAGATTTGGATGATCTCTCCATCCTTGGTTATACGTGTTTGAATAGGGATCATAATTCCTCTATGGTTGTCCAAGAAAGTTACCGGCTGCATTTACATGTTCAATGGATTCTTCTTGAAGTGTTGGGCACATATCAGTTGGATGGCCTACCAATGAACAAATTCCACATGCCTTCGCTGTTTGTATAGTACTTGTAGCCATTTGACTAACAAGAGTAGTTAGACTCGCTATTTATTGTTCAATGGAAGAGACATTTACCTCATTAACTTGTCTAGAAGGGGGGTCGAATCTAGTGCCAAATTCTTGAGAGTTGGCTGCCATGTTTGCAGTTAGGTTCCTCGCTCCCTCGAGAGTTTTATCCACCAAACCTCCTCCACTTACAGTATCAATCATACTCCTATCTGTGGGTAGAAGAGCTTCATAAAAGTATTGAATAAGGAGCTGCTCACTGATTTAGTGATGGGGGCAACTTGCGCACAATTTCTTGAATCACTCCCAGTATTCATGTAATGACTCTATGTTGTCTTGCCTTATGCCACAGATTTCCTTTTAGATATTAGCTGCCCTTGAAGCTGGGAAATATTTCTTCAAAAATAATCTTCCCATCCCATCCCATGTAGTAACGCTTTCGGAAGGTAGATAATAGAGTCAATCATTTGTCGAATCTTTCAAAGAGAATGGGAAGGCTCTCAGTTTGATTTGTTCTTCGTTAACTCCCGTAGGTTTCATGCTTGTGCAAAACACATGGAATTCATTTAGATGCTTGTGTAGATCATCACCTTTAAGACCATGAAAAGTAGGTAAAAGATCAATTAGCCCAGATTTTAATTCAAAAGTAGTAGCAGTATCAAAATTAGGAAAAATAATGCATAGAGGTTGTTGATTCAATGTAGGGGGCTGCAAGCTCCTTCAAATAATAAAGTTCTATGTTAAAATTCCTAAAAATAATAAATTGCCTAAAAACCTAGAAAATTATGATTGAATTTTTTTTAAAATAAAAAAAATAAAAAATAAAATAAAAAAATAACTACAGAAACATAAAAATAAATTAGCACCACTCCCCGACAATAGCGCCAGAATTTGGTGTGTCCTGTCGCAGGCACCAAAAAGTAATACCTTAACCTCTAAAACTAATGTAGTAGTAGAGGTAAGGGTCGATCCCCACGAAGAGTGTGTAATTCAATATTTTATGTTTCGTACAATGATTGAGGGATTTTTGTATGCAAACAATTGTAAATAACATAATCAGTAACAATGAAAATAAATTAACAAAAACAATCAAAAGACTAACATTGATCTAAGACCACATCCACCGTCGAAAATCCACGATTGATCATAGATGCAATAATAATTCAATTCATATTTTGAATATTCATCATTGGACTTGATTCCTATTTCTCCTTAATTTTAGTTAGAAACCAGCGTTCTAATTAACTCTAATTATTAAATAACTCTAGACCAGTGCTCAAAATTCAATTTAATAATAGTTTTACACAATAGAGAAATCGATGAACTAGATAACACAAACACCAGCGGTTGTATTCAATCTATTTAAACATTTTTCTTAAGATTCAATAACATCTATCGCAAAAAATCATCAAATCCTAGTATTTCACAAGTTAAAGGGATCAAACAATTACGGATTTGATATTTAACTTAGCGGTAGATTGTAATGAATAACACACTAATAGGCTTCCTAACAATTAAACATAACAATCATAAAAATAAGTGCAAAAGAATATTCAATACACAAAATAAGAATTAAATAATAAGAAAAACTATTTAGATCTCACAATATGTGGTTCCGAGATTTCAATTTCCTTCGACCAAGTGTAAAAGTGTAGTTACACTTCATGAATCTAAGAGAGAAATAAAGAAAATGGAGTTTGGAGGCGTTCTTGCTTAGTTTTGGATGAGTTTAGGGTTAAATAGGTCGTCTCAATACCCTACCATAAGAGATTTGTTCGAATAAAGAAACCAGAAAATTCGCAACCAGAATGAACCATGCGACAGCATGGTTATAAAAATTTTGCACTATTCATCTCCTGTTGGTGCTTATGCGACTACATGAACTTTCTAATTATTTTCCATTTTGTTCACTTTGGTCCCCAAACTTTATTTCATTTACCCTTTGGCCTTGCTTCCTTCTCTTTCTTCTTCAAACATTCCATGACATCACAATATGTTACTTAGCTCAATTTCATGCTTGATTCATCATTCGGGTCATCTTCTGGATAATTGCATATTGGTCCCCCGAAGTTTCATTTTCTTTCCTTTTGGCCATTGTTCGCTTATTTCTTCCAAATTACACCATATCCATAGGATTGCCACCCAAATCAAAATATAAACATAATGAGTACATTTTGGCACTAATTAATCATACGAGCACATAAAATAAGAAGGGAAAATATGCATTTTAAATTCCTATCATTCAACTGGTTTCTCTGTTCTGCTGGTGGTTTTTCTTGCTGAGTTGAATCCATTTTCAGCTGGTTTTCATAGATGTTTGCTTCCTCTGCTGGTGCAAATGGGCTTCCATTGATTCTGCATTAACTTGTGGATATAAATGAAGCTATTAAGTCCCAACACCTTTGACCACAATGATTTCCACAAGCAGATGAAGAAGCACAAAAGAAATCAGATTCTGTACCAATATAAGAGTCAAGATCACATTCCGAGCAACTGGGGAGAAAAAACAGCAAACATGTAAAGATATTGCTTTACCACCATCTAGAAGACCACTTAGATAGAAGTTTCCCGAGAAACAAAGATAACCTCTGCTTTCTGAAGTTTCCTAAATGTGGGAAAAATTAACCAGAATTAAGGAACATGAAAAGTTTATCAAAGTATTCCACATAAAAGACATCACAAAATCCTTGTCTAGAAAGGTAGAGAGAACATACTTACTGAAAAGGCCAACAATGTTAGCAATGAAAACCTTGCACCTTATATGTTTTCCCCATCAAAGCAGTATTCTCTTCTTGTCGAATCTATCTTCAAGTAAAGAAACATCAAAGAACCTAAGGCTTTTTATAGGAAAAGACTGAAAGAATTCTACAATTCAATTCGTTTCTTCTAGCAGTATAGAATGAATAGGTTCCCTTCACATCATCTAATAAAATGATCAATCTGCACCTAAAACCCCCCAAAACATAAATTGAGACTGTTTAACAAGAAATGAACGAGTAAAACAAAGGTAAATCTTACACCTTTTCATTAATATCCATTATCATTAACCATAATAATTCCACATTTGGATGAAGCACCAAAATATAATCTTTAGCAATACAAGAAAGAGGACCATATTTCCAGGAACCGGCAAAACATAATTTCAAACAAACCACAGAAAAAATATAAAGGTATTGCTTCAAACCACAATGAAGACCAGTTATAGACTGCAAATACTGAGGAACAAAGAAACTCATGGAAACACCTATTGAAATCCTTTTTTAACAATCAAATAACGAATAAACCCCATTGAAGTTTTCTAATGGAAATCAAGGTCATAGAATTAAAACAAACTACATAGATGCAAGTTGTAAAAATTTGAGTCCAACCACCCCATGTCTCAACCACTGATTTGAAAACTGAACAACTCAAACTAAGAAAAAAATCTGAGTGGAAGGAATAAAACGGGGTTGAAAATCTAGATTTAGTGAAAGAAAACAGATTGATAGGATAGGATACTGTCATCTAAATAGAGATAACAAATGCTATTGCCGCATATCAAAAAAAGAATTTGTCACTTCTCCAATCGATTCTTCCAAATTATTATTTGCATATCAAAAAGCACTTGATAAACCACAGTAAATGATAACTAGATTTCGCTTCATAAATGCCTTGTACTACAAACAACTTGCAAAATAGACGAATTTGTGATAGATGGATTAACAAAAGTGCAACATTTACTTCTGATTGTGTCGTTAGGCGTGTAAACACGAGTATAAACAATCGTGTCCTATTCGTACCCCAAAAACTAATAAGTGCAATGCATTTACGTTGTAAGATACACATGACCTATACAAATGTTGAGAAATATGCTCGATGTCTTAATCGACACATATTAGTGGGATGATTTCTGCTTTCACCAACTTGATAACATATAATCTAAGTCATTTCAACCATTCTTTGAAATATAGTCAACCTCTCTGTGTTACATAATGTTAGTGAGTCCATTATTAGAGGTTATTTCATTGAAAAAAAAAATCAAAATATAGGTAAAAAGACAGAACAACAAAAGTGTCGTTCTGCACATGAAAATGGCCATTGTGCCTTACGTGTGTAAATACAACTATAAGAAGCCACATCCAATCTGTTTCCTGAGAACTAATAAGTGAAAATCATATGCGTTGGAAGATGCACATGACCTATACAAAAGTTGAGAGATGTGCTCGTTGTATAATTCATGTCATTTCAATCATTCATTATCACATAGTCAACATTTCTATGTTTCATATGTTAGGTGGTCTATTATTAGAGGTTGTTCCATTTAAAAAACCAAAATATAGGTGAAAATGACATAACGACACAAGTTTCGTTCTGGATATGAAAACGACCTTTGTGCTATTACATGTGTAAACATGACTATAAGTAGTTCGTCCTATTCATGTCCCGAGAACTAACAAGTGGAACTCATTTAAGTTGGAAGACAGGTATATTACAAAAATTGAGAGATATGCTTGTTATCTTAATCGACACATATTAGTAGGATGGCTTGTGCTTTCACCATCTCAATAACATATAATGTATACCATTTCAGTCATTCTTTGTTACATGATCACCCTTTCTATGTTACATACATTAAAGAGTCCATTATTAGAGGTCGTTCCATTAAAAAAACCAAAATATAGGTTAAAACGACACAAATACCATTTTGGACATGAAAACTGCCCTTATACTATTACGTGTGTAAACACGTCTATAAACAGCCACATCTTATCTGTACCTCGAGAACCAATTAATGAAATTTATTTACGTTGTAAGATATATACGACATATACAAAAGTTGAAAGATATTCTCATTAACTTAATCGACAATATTAGTAAGATGACTTATGTTTTTACCAACTCGATAACATATAATCTATATTAGTTCAACTGTTATTTGTCATATGGTCAACATTTGTATGTTACATATTATTCTCTACAACTTGCCACTCACAAACGGATGGGTAAACTGAGGTTGTTAATAGGATTATGATACAACTATTGCGCACTATAGTTAATAAGAACTTGAAGAGTTTGGGAGAATTGCTTGCCATTCATAGAATTTTCATATAATAGGGCCACACATTCTACTACTTCTTCTACTCCATTTGAAATTGTTTATGATTTTAATACATTAACGTCTTTGGGTTTAATTCATTTACCTGTTGATAAGAGAGGAAGCTTAGATGGAAAGAAGAATGCCGAGTTGGTAAAGTCCCTCCATGAAAAGGTACGGTGCCATATTGAAAAAAAAATGAGCATTATGTTTCTCAAGTAAATAAAGGACGAAAGCAAATTACATTTGAATCAGGAGATTGGGTTTGGGTGCATATGAGAAAAGAACGCTTTTCGGTTCAAAGAAAGTCAAAATTGCAACCGTTTCAAGTGCTTGAAAAGATCAATGACAATGCCTATAAATTAGATCTTCCAAGTGAGTATAACATTTCTACTACTTTCAGTGTTTCTGATCTTTCCTTGTTTGATGTAGGTGGAAATTTTAGGATGAATACTTTTGAAAATGGAGAAAATGATGAAAATCATGGTATGAGAGCTAGCAAGAATAATGACCCGTTGACTATGGAAGAATAACCAATGACTAGGTCAAAAGTAAAGAATGTAAAGGAAGCCATGGGATTCCTTATTCAAGCTATGGTGGATGAAATATCAATCACAATAAGAAAAATGACAAGTTTCATATGCGACCGCAGAGCATAACTAGGCATCCGGCCGCATGGAAGAAGGAATAAGATGGATCAACTTAGTTCGGACGAAGGAGCTGAATTCAAGACATATGCGACCGCATAGCATAACTACGCATGCAGTCGCATGTCTCCATATCGAAACCAAGTTGAAAGCTATTGAATGGTCTATGTGACTGCACAAAGGAAGCCTATGCGGTCACATAGTGTAAACTTGGACGCCTTTTTTTCAAATTTTGGCTATACTTCTATTATAGTTAAAACTCTTTTTATGGTATCTTTTTGATATCTTTTAGGCTTAATTCTATTTTTAATTAGATTTTTTATGGGTTCCTTTTAAATAGAACTCATTTTTATTATAAAACACATAATTTGAGAGATATTATTACAAAGCATATTGCTTTCAACTCATTCTTCATCGAACTAATTTCGAACTTATCAAGAATTGAATTCTTGACAAGGTTCAATAATTCAAGTGAGGTCCATAAGTTTTGTTAGCGATTGTCTTAGTTCTTTGGTTCAATGATTTATTGGGTCGAACTTTCTAAATCGTGACATTTGGCTTTCTTGGATTTGATCTAATCTGTAACTACAATTGCTACATGAGTTCGCATCACTTTTTTCATGACATGTCGCAAAAAGATATGAGTATTTATTGCATGGTTTTATACAATATGCACATGTATGCCGTAAAAAATAAACTTTGTTGTAGTGCTTATGTCGTTATATGTGTAAACACAATAGGAATAAAAGGCACCATGTAGAAGTTGAAAGTAATTGATATTAAATTAATAATATGTAGTTGTTGAATATCATTGTTGTATTTCCTGTGTAGAATAGTCAAAACGACACTAGTGCTATTTTACTATAACAAAATCGGAACAGATCGGACAGTTAAATCGTCAAAACCAAACCAGACCGACGGTTGAACCTGAAAAAGGAGGATCGGCTGAAAAGCAGCCCGGTTATGCTCGTAAAACCATTTCTTTTAAAAACTGGTGCGCAAATTGCAAGCCCGGCCAGTTAACCAAAAATGACGACTCGAAAACAGTTTTTACGAGTTGAATGGATGGAATCGAGTTTTATAAGAAAAGAAAAAAATTCCGGCCATTTTTCAATTACTTTCTAGATTTAGAACTAAAAGTGAATCTCAACATTTTCACCTTACTTTTGATGTGACTGAAGAAGCTTGTTTACCAACAATGGTTCTATTCAAAACTCAAAAATTAACACAACTTTAGTTGATAAAAGCACTGCTTAGAGTTTTTGACTTCATTTGCAGTGAAATAAGGGGTACAAAATTTAAGATATTTTAGGATTATCTGTGGACGAAGAAAGGAAATGGGGATTCTAGAAGAGCTCTAATTGATCGCCATGAAACTAGTGAACGTCAGAAAATTTTACGTCAACTCCACTGTTAATGAGTCCTTTAAAGGTCTGACTCCCTCACTAATTCTATGCCATTTCCGTGTCTTCTTTCTCGACTGTTGGTGTGCCTTCTCCCTCAATTCCCAAAACCAAGAAAATGGTTGAATTTTTTTTTTAAAAAAATGATGTGGATAAGTCCTATCCTATCACTGTTTTAGTTTTATGTATTTATCTTTTGTGTTAAATTATTAATTAAATAAAACATATTTATTCTAATCCTGATAATGGCATGGTTGAATTGGTAATTTGGAATTCAACTAATTTTAGATTTGTTTTTTTAAATATGTATATTTAAATATTTTTGCGACGGGTTCGATCTCGATTCAACCCTTTTACCCTTGACCTTTGTTCGGGATGATGTTCAGTCCGATTTTCAAAATGATAAGTGTAGTTTCTACACTTATTCGAGGTCCTAAATAATGATATTTTACTTTTTTTGGATAAAATACTACCTAACTTATGTTTTATTGTATTGTGTAGGTAAAACTCGATATTTGATGAAAAATTAGAGAAAGGAATGCAAAATAGTGAAAATTGCAAAATCCAAAAGTCGAAGACTAAATTGAAAATACTCAAAAGTTGTTTCGAACCTCACAATGAAGATTCGAGAGTGTAACGGGTCAATTGGATGAAGAGAAAAGACAATAGAATGAAAATATTGTCATAAATGATCCAGATACACACTTGAAATTTAGGGCAATATGCAGTTTGGTCCAAAAGTGGCAATACTATGTGTAAGCATAGGCATGTGGGCCATGTGTACACTCAAACGTTATTTGGGTTGACTGGTGCTAAATTGAATGAACAATGTGTACACTCAAATTGAACCATGTGTATGCATGGTTTATTCCCAAGGAAAAAAAAATTTCTTTTTTTTTATTTTGTTCCACCTAATTTGGTATGCAATATTTTGACACTCTACATAAGACCTAATACGTCCAGAACGTCCCCAACCTCCCTTAGACCTAAAAACAGCATAATTTACATATTTTGAAGGTGAAGAAAAAGGCACATTCATCAACCAAAGGAAAATCATAAAAGTTTATTGTAGATCATTAATCCAAAGTCAAGATTCCACTAATATAAATGGGATTTCTCCACTCGAATTTAATATTAACTATTGAACTACATTTTAAATCTTATTCCGCGTGGGAATTATAAATTTGAAATTCACTATTTTTATTACTTGTACAACGATCACATACACTTGCAGGTTTCAACGTAACAAATTTTGGCGTCGTTGTCAGGGAATAACAAATTTAATTTTAGTTTGGTAGTTTATATTAAATTCAAATTTTTTATTTTTTATTTTTGTCCTTTTTAGGCTTTAATTGAAATACATAATATTTTCTTGTTTCACTATTCTCAGGCCTCTACCAGTTTATGCAAGTTCGTGACACAATCGAGATCCTCCTTATAGATCATGAGATTGAAAGTACTTTCAAGCAATACAGAAGATAATAGAGAAGAGTTAGGTTAATAGTTGTGAATCAAAATGAAGTGCAAAATGCACTACAGGAAGCAGGACTTTCAGTTCAGCAACCATCTCCTACTCAACCGATATTAGTGGAAGATTGTGTTCATCCAATGCCAGCTCCAATTCAACCTCTGATCATCTACCCGTCTTTCGAACAAGCTAACTTCCACATCCAACCAGATGTCATAAACATTTTCCTTACTCATCATGACATCAAGTTCTGCGAAAAGGCCACAAAGAATCCTCATGAACACATACAAGCATTTATCATGATGTGCGAATTGATCGGCTACAAGTGAATGTTACAAAATACATTTCGAATGCGTCTATTCCCTCGCACTCTGAAGGAGGCCACAAAAATATGGATGTTTTCTCAACCTTCTGGAACATACAGTCATGGAACGACATGGTTCATAAATTCACCTTGAAATTTTCTTGACAACTCAAGTTCATCAAATCCGAAATGAAATACATACATTTAAACAGAAGAACATCGAGAGCTATCCAAAAGTATGGGAACGGTACAAGAATTTGTACAGGAAGTGTCCCAATCTAGATATTCCTAAGCAAGCTCAAGTGTATCTCTTCAACTACGGTCTACATTAGGAGTTCAAAAAAATGGTAGATCTTCAGCGGGAGGATCGATAATGAATATGTACGTGGACGATGCTTATAAGCTGTATGAAAGAATAGCAGAAAATTAATCTATATAGTTGAACAACAGGTAAGTTCAGAGGAACACAACTGGTATACATAATGTGGACACAGCGACAGCATTGGTAGCACAAATGGAGGTAATAACGAGAAAGCTTGACTCTTTGACCTATTCTATGAATATGGTACAAACTCCAGCTCCGATGTACGTAGGTTGTGGGGGCAGATCACATTATTGCAAGTTGTCTTTTGGCTTCTACTCGCATGGGTCAGCCAGTAAGGATTAGTTATGTACAAAACTTTTAGAGGCAGCAGAAATACCCTAGCAATTACCATCCAGAACGGAACAAGCAGCCAAACTCCTCATGGACTAATAATCAAGGACAAAATTATTAGAATAGACCACCAGGGTTCCAACAACGGCAGTAACATTAGCTGAACGAAAGTTGTCGTGGAAGATTTCCTATCTCAGTACATAACAAAGATTGGGACCAATTTCTAGAATCAACAGACTTCTATTAAGAATTTGGAATAGCGTGTGGGACAAATAGCAGCTGCAATAGCCAACAGACCATAGGGTACCTTGCCTAGTAACACAGAAGAAAAATCTATGGAAACATGTGCTAGCAGTTGGGGTGATGAGTTCTGAATCTGAAGAGTCAACATCATTCAACCATGCCGCTCAGGTTCAGGCCATCACCACTAGAAGTGGGGTTCAACTACCGAAAATTACTACAAGAATGAACGAAGTGGGGGTACTCATGTTTTTACAAAGGGCAAGGAATAAGTGGAGTATTATGAAAAATCAATAGAGAAAGATCAGCATACGCATTATGACAGTCCACAGGATGGGGTAACAGTTTCTATCAAAGTACTTGCACACCTAATCTCATTTTCTCAAAGGTTGAATAATACTAAGTTGGAGAAGCAGTTCACAAAGTTCTTGATGTCCTCAAAAAGCTACATTTCAACGTCCATTTCATTGACGCGATCCTTTAAATTCCAAATTCTTGTTGAAGATGTTTACTAAGAAGAGGAAGCTGCCAGAGTATGAAAGAATAACTTTATCTAGAAGAGTGCAGCACAAACATTTAGCGCAGGATCCCTCCCAAACTTAAAAATCTTGGGAGTTGTACTCTACCTTGCTCTATAGAAAATTTACATGATATAAAGTGTTTAATTGATTCAGGAGCAAGTATTAATTTAATTTCCTTAACTTTTTAATTAGGAGATCCTAAGGTGTCATCTATTATCCTTCAGCTGGCGGACTAATAACTGAAACACCCCTACGGAATAGTTGAAGACATGCTTATCAAGGGAGGGAAGTTTATTTTCGAGCTGACTTCATCATCCTAGAATTGAAAAGGCATATTAGATGCTAATAATCTTGGGAAGGCCATTCTTGTCTACAAGTCGAGCCTTGCTGGATTTTGATAATAATGAGATAGTCCTATGAATAGAGGATAAGTAGCATAGCTTTACTATGGAGAATCTAATCTAGCAACCCTTTTACCTTAAGGATTGCCAACGAGTGGAACATTGGGAGAGCTACAAAGACAGGCCGATGCAAGAGAAATTATTGGTAGGGACAACAATGGAAACATGATTGTTTGGAGACTCAAGGATAAGCCAATGAAGTGCAATAATTGCATCAAGTGTAGGGTTGAGGACTCTATTTTCAAGCCACCATGAAGAGCTTAGAAACAACAATGTCAAGCTAAGGACTTTAAACAAAGCTCTTATTGGGAGGCAACCCAATCTTTCTTCCATTTTATGTATTACGCTTTCTAGTCATAGGATAAATTAGATTAGTTATTAGTTTTAGTTAGGGAATCATCATCCTCTTACCGTTTCTCCTTAGGTCTTTTAGACATTTGTTAGTATCTTTCTTCCATTTTATGTATTACGCTTTCTAGTCATAGGATAAATTAGATTAGTTATTAGTTTTAGTTAGGGAATCATCATCCTCTTACCGTTTCTCCTTAGGTCTTTTAGACATTTGTTAGTTTACTAGATGTTTAAGCTAAGTAACACTTGTTTAAGATTTTTTAGCCTTGATGCTTTATTTGACAGCTTTGTGCAGGAACATGACGTCGCGGAATACTTAAACCAATATTTACCAAGGAGACAACGAGAGCAATAAGAAAAGTAGTCATTAGATTTCACGCCATAACAAGTGTTTTCTCCCTTTTCTTCCCCACCTCTTTATATGTAGACTTAGGATTTAAGACATTGAGTACAATATTTAGTTTAAGTTTGAGAGTGCAAAACATGAGTTTTCTTTTGTATTTGAGTGTTTTTGTATGCTTTTATTGCTTTAAGATATATAGAAAATACAAAAAAAAAGTTGAAAACTTTGAAAACTTTCAAAAATATTTTATTTTTGTGTGCTTGCGTGAGTTAATTGGCATGTCTAGCGATGGTGATTATATTGAATTATGAATTGATCTATGAATGGTGAATATGTTGTATGCTTAGTTAAAAATCTTGTGTGAATTATCTAAGGTCAATATGATGAAATTGGACAAAAGTCTTAAATTAGATGTCAATTTACTTGGATATGTGTTTAATGATAGGTATTGCAGTAATCAAAGCATAAAAAAATACATTTTATTTGAAAATTTCTCTCCGTAGCATATATTACTCGAGTTATTAAATATGTAAGTGTGTTAAAACATATTGCCTAAAGTCAACTGACTTGGGAATCATCGACCTAAACCTTATTACATGTATCATTTAGAAAGTTTAATGGAGGGAATGCTGCAAATAAAGAAAAAAAATGTTAAAAAAAAAAGAAATTTGAGAAAAAAATATAGAAAATCAGAAAAAGCATGTACATGAAATAGAAGACACACTAAATGTCTTGATTAAATCTGAAACACTTATTTAGGGAAATTCAACTTTTGATAATGGATTATTAGCCTAATCAAGTTCTAGAGATTGAAGCAATCAAATTTGATGGAGAATCATTGTTTATTGACATGTTGAACTGCAATTGGTGAGATTTACCTAAATTAGAAATGTGAGGATAGTATAAAATTCAACCTTAGTTCATATACTTGAAAAGAGCAAAAAAGAATAAGTTTTGAGATGTGTGAATCTCAAGAGTGAGTATAAGAACATATTTGGCTATTAAGGTCGGGAATTGAACAACTTGTAAATTCATGATGCTATACTTAATTTGTTACACACACGTCGATTTTGCGTTGGAAGAAGTACACTTTGATTTTTGTATTGTAATCTTGAAGCTGTACTTAGACTCAATGTCGTGATTTCAATTTTGAGATAAAATACCTGGTTAGCTTGCTAAATATTTTTGCATGCTTGCGTGTTTGTTTAAAGTTGGGTTATAGTTTTGTTTGAGAACAAACAAAGATTCAAGTTTAGGTGTTTGATAAATGTAGTTTCTACACTTATTTCAAGATCCCAAATGATGGTATTTTATTGTTTTTTGGATAAAATACTATCTAACTTATATTATATTGCATTTTGTAGGTAAAACTCGATGTTTGCTAAAAATTGGAGAAAAGAATGCAAAAATAGTTAAAATGGTGAAATCCAAAAGTTGTGTTGAATCTCACGGTGAAGATTTGAGAGTGTTAGAGGTCAATTGGATGAATAGAGAAGCCAATGGGATGAAAAAATTGTCAAAAATGATCAAAATACACACTTGGAAAAGTTCAGTGACCAATATGCAATTTGGTCCAAAAATGGTAATATCATGTGTAAGCATAGTCCTACAGGCCACGTGTACACTCAAACCGTATTTGGGTTGACTAAGGTTAAATTGAAAAAATTATGTGCACACTCAAATTGAACCATGTGTACGCATGGTTCATTTCCGAAGAAATATTTTCTTTCCTTATTTTGTTCCACCATTTTGGTATGCAATATTTTGGCACTCTATATGAGATCTAATGCGTCCAAAATGTCCACAACCTCCCTTAAATCTAAAAATCACATATTCTACGTATTTTGGAGACGAAGAATAAGTCACAACCATCAACCAAAGGTAAATTATACAAGTTTATTGAAAATCCTTAATCTAAAGTCAAGATTCAAGCCAACGAATTAGATTTCTCCACTTTTTTACATTATTTCTTCTTTTCGGGTGATTTTTTTCCAATATTTCTTGTATAGTTTAATAATTATGATGGTTGGCTTGGTTTTTCAATTGTATTGGATCAATGTTTGAGCCTATTGTCAATTCAAGATTTCAATTTAGGAATTTTGTGTTATTGTTTGATTAATTTTACATACACATTGCACTACTTATTACTTGATTACCAATTAAGTAGTTAATTGTTGTAGTGTAAGAATACTCATAATGAATCTAAAACACAATAAAATCATTATGTGTAATTAGAATTAGGAATAATCTCTCTCGCACATACAATCTTATTGATAATCTAAACTAAATACATGACTTTCATATGAATTCGGACTAGAAATATAATCGTTTTGGAAAAGAGTATTTAACATATTAGCTTTATTGGTTGTCAAAAATGCATGAATTGAGTAGAATAATTATTGAGAATTGAAATAGACGAAAATTGGGCGATACGTGAATTCAATACAAGCATTCACATTCGATAAAATCACAATTTACTTGCTTTATTAGTATAGATTAGAAGTAGTATAAACAACCACAAAATCACTCTTTTGCAATCACTACTCACTCGAATTTATTACTAACTATTGAACTACATTTTAAACATTATTTCTCGTGAGAATGATAAACTCGAAACTCACTATTCCTATTACCAACTTAACACAAAACAATGATCTAAGCATTATAAATAGTTTGCATTTCAGAATTACAAAAATAGTACATTATAACATCGCTGCCGTCTTTGAAATGTTAACAAATTGCCTATTACAGTTTAATTTCAAAATGAGATAATTGATCCAAAAATATACTAAAATCATATAACTTATGCATTAGATAAATTAAAAGAATGCTTATTATGCATATATCTCGCTGTGTGGTACATGATCTCTAAAAGTGATGGGGTTATGCCCAGTTTTCGAAATATGCTACACTTACGAGAAGATCCGCATTTTTCTTCACCATTCCTTTCAACTCCATATCCATTTGCATTCTCCATTCTTCTTAAAATCAACAATGTAACAATCCATAACTGTAAGTAAAACCAAAAATTTAAATAATTTACTCAAGTATATATTAAAGTAATATGAAAATAATTACCATATTCAAATATTTAAGTGACCACATTGTAATCATTAACAATGACAGAGTGCCATCATACATAGTAGATAACGACTGTAGTGTGATTTTACATAGTTAATAATGATTGTAGTGCTGTTCTATATAGCAGATAATTATTAGAGTGCTATTATCATCCAATAGTTGCTGACACATAAAAAAAACACTAAATACGAAAATAACACCAAGTAAAATATCATTCAATTATATATTCAATAATAAAAGTATGATATACATGAGATTTCTAAGTATCCTTGTTTTTTTCTTCAACTATAAATAGATTTCTCAATGTACTCTTGTTTAAATGCCCAAAAGTGGTGAAGAATACAATGAATAAGGAAATTTTAGGATAGTAATCACAGACCGTTGAAGAGGAAGAAAGCGTTGAGAATTTGTGGATACCTTGAAAATGTGAATTGCCTAAAATTATATTGAATTGATAAGGGTGTTAACTAAGAAACATTGTGAGAATGCTATATAACTAAAACATTATTTGACTTGGCTTTTTAACAAAGACTAGTCTAGAGAATCTATCCATTTTATTACAGAACCAATATCTTCCAAGTTCCCAATTCAAATTCAGTGCCAATCCAAATTAAATTATATTATTACAAAAATAATTAAACTAAAAATTATATTTAATGAAAAAAATATTGCATTTATTAATAAATTAAAACAAATATTAAACACAATACCGCAACTAAAAAAATTAAATTGAACGCACGAGAAAATTACATATAATGACAACTTATTTTGTCACTTAGGGTCCGTTTGATTGCAAATGTAGACAATGAGTGGAAAGAAAACGAAATTTAGGGAAAGTAATTGCCCAAAACTTGTTTTGTAGTGAATTGTTAATTAAGTGTGTTTGATTGGTATAATTTTTCACCTAGGAAAATTTTGAAATTTTGGAACTTTTTGTTCACGTTTGGTTTTATTTTACATGAAAATTGTCCGTTAAAGTAATTTTTTTTTTACGATTGGTTATGAAATTTGTTACCATTGTCAAAAAGTAAAAAAAATAATAATAATTTGCTCGAAGACTATTTTTCACCATTTTTTATCAAAATTTAGCGTTCATTTGACTTCGTTTTATATGAAAATTGTCCATTAAAGTTAAAAAAAAAAAAAAAAATATTTACAATTGGATATTAAATTTATTTCCATTGCCAAAAAAAAAATTAGAATTTTATTTTCCTACCAAAAAGTTAAGAAAATGAATTCCTTGGAAAGCTGGAAAAGAGGCGCGTGGGTGGGAGGGTGGAAAAAAAAAATTCATGCCAAATTTTGTCTATCAAACAAGAGTTAAGGGTGATAATGGAATTTATTTTTCATTTTCCGTGGAAAATGTGGGCTATCAAACATAGCCTTATTGTTTTAGTTTAATGTTGTATTGTATTTTAATTTAGAGTGCGCTTGATTTACTGTTTTTGAGTTGTTTTCAATTTTCAGTTTTCCAAAACAATGAAAACGTATTTAGTTTGATATTTTGAAAATGTATTTTGAAAACAAGGATAAACTTATAACATAAAACTCAAATTAAAAAATATAAATATAAAATTCTAAAAAATAAAATTTAAAACCTAAAAAATAAATTCTAAAATAAATAATTCTAAACAAAATAAAAATTATGAAAAAAATTCAAATTCAAAATTTAAAATAAAAAAAGTTCAAGCTCTTAATGATTATTTATAAAAAAATTCTAAAAAAGTATTTAAGTGAACGTAGATAAAAATATTTTTAATTCACATCACTAATTTTCATTTTATTTCCTATATTTTGAACTCAATTTAATATGTGTTTTTATTTTACTTTTGTAGTGAAAAAAAATATTGTAGAATTTGCCAACTTTAAAATGTATATATTAAATGATAATATATTAATATAAAATTATTTTATTTTTACTCAATAACAAATTTCATTGAATAAAATGTCATGCAATATTTTTGCAAAGTTTTAAACCAAACGTGTTTTTTAGTTTTCTATTTTAACAAATAATATTTCAAAATGACAAATCAAATACATTTTTAGCTTTCTTAAAATAGACTCTCAAAACAGAAAATTGAAAATGAATTCAAAGCTGAAATATAAACCAAACGGACCCTTACTTTTTAAATATATTTATGTTGTTGTAGTTCTAATTTACTAATTATCAAATTTGTAATTTTTTATTTTTTAATGAACAATTTTATTTTTTATTGAAATAATTATTACTTGTTAATTGATTAGAATTTTAAAATAAATGGTAAATAAAAATAACCATTACATTAAAATAATTATAAATCAATTAAAATCTATTAATTTTAAAATATAAAGGAAGGATATAGATTGAGTAAACATTTGTTGTAAAGTGGAAAGAATGGCAAAATGAGGTTATTGAAAATTCTAAAATTTGTTGTAAATGATGGTTACGCCCAATTTTGCACTACATTTGAGATAGGGATGAACACTTTTCGATTTGTATGACATTGTGATAAATTTTTAAACAAAAACATTTAAAGCAGTTTGAATTTTTTTTTTTTTTTTTTTTATATATCAAACCAAATCACTTCAATTTCTAAACCAAATCAGTCCAAGCCACACTTTTCTATTTGTTCGATTTATAACCACGGTTTAAAAATTTGGTAGACAATATTGTATTTGTTTGCATTCAATGTCCACCAAAATAATAAGTTGAC
Organism: Fraxinus americana; assembly: GCA_035079005.1. Lineage (NCBI taxonomy): Eukaryota > Viridiplantae > Streptophyta > Magnoliopsida > Lamiales > Oleaceae > Fraxinus > Fraxinus americana. The sequence goes on along the minus strand of CM068719.1, from coordinate 17,707,822 downwards.
AAACTTATTGGTCAAAATTTCAAAACGATCATTTATGTAAAACAGTAAAATCTAGAAACTAAGTTAAAATGTAAATAATTAATTAAGTGACCTAACTAGAAAATTGAGACTCAAATAAACAAAAAATGATTGCTAAAATTTAAGGGAGTTTGGCACAAATTAGGACAAAAAAATATAACTACTAATAAAATATAGCAAATAATTAGAAATGTGAGTTTGAATTAAAATCTAAATTTAATCGTATGTTCAATTGTAATGAACGATCGACTAATATGGTTCAAAGCAATTGTTCAACACTTCACCCAATTTCAAGATTTTGCGTTCAAAATTGTGATGACTGATTGATATTTGAGTATAATTTAATTAATTATTTGGGATGAATAATTGTCTGTCTATTTATTGAATTTAATTGGTTTATGTCTAATATGTATGTATCTTTTTAACTATGATGTATTTAATTTTAATTGGATTGAATAAAACTTAAATTCAATTTTTTCAATTTTTTTTTAATAAACAGTTTAGATATTTGAAACGATTTGCAAAGATTTAAATCTAAACAAAACAATTTCGAAAGACTTTGATTCGATTCAAAATCAAAAAGTCGTGTTGACTCAAATCAACGTTTTTCAAAAATTTTGCAGTTTGATGATTTCATTGTTCAACTACTAATTTGAGGTGCAATCATGCTTGGTGTACACTTTGATATATATCATGATTTATATTTTGTCACATTCCACTTGTCAAAAATTTGTCAATTGATTGGAGAAAGGTATAGTCAAGATTAATATACTAGAATCTACCAACTCACACGTCAATTTTTATATACATGTAACATGATCTGAGTGTCATTTAGCAGTTTAATAAATATTAATTTTCCATGCAATCACTTTTTTACAGCAAGGCGAATGTCAAGCAGGACGATGTGAACCTTAAAATGTACGAATGGGCAAGGGCTTTACACCAAATTTGACTCTTCGGTGGAGTTGCATTCACCTCTATAACCAAATACTCCACTACATTTCAAATTCAATTCCTCCTCTGCCATTCTTCCCCAAATTTACACATACCTTTCTATTTCTATTCCTATCCATATACAATGTCGCTGAGGCCGAACTCTAAGGTGGAGGTGCGCCGCAACCGGTACAAGGTGGCGGTGGACGCCGAGGAGGGACGGCGGCGGAGAGAGGACAACATGGTTGAGATTCGGAAGAATCGAAGAGAGGAAAGCCTCCAGAAGAAGCGTCGTGAAGGCCTTCAAGCCAATCAGCAATTTCCTATTCCAGTCGAAGCCACCACCGGCATCGAGAGAAAGGTACATCGGAAGCTTAATTAATTAATAAAAGTCTTTTGTTGATGTGTGTTATATGCATTTAGTTGATTTGCTTCTCATTTGAGGTTTGAATAGTAGTTTTATGATGCTTGATAGAATAGACTATCAGGATTCGTAAGAGTTTTGGTTGAGTTTTTGATTTGTTCAATATTGAACCTGTGCTATGTCTGTAATTCAGCTTCGTTACAATAATTATGGTGATTACTAGGTTCAGCATCTTTCCTGCTTTTTGGTCTTCATTTGTAGGTTGATGCATTTGAATCTGTTGACTAATTTTTCTTAACATTTGAAGTGAACTTTTTTTTGAATTTCTGAATTAAGGTAATTTTGATATTTATGTACTTGTCATGATTGTAGGTGCAGTTAGAAAATCTACCTACCATGGTTGCTGGTGTTTTAACGGATGATGCTGGTAGACAGCTTGAGGCGACTACCCAGTTCAGAAAATTGCTGTCCATAGGTTGTTGTTGGGTCCATAAAATTTGTAACTTGGGTATTCCTTTCCTTACTTTAGATTATGGAAATTAGTTAGTTTTTTGCTATAATGGATTTTTTCCAGAACGGAGTCCTCCAATTCAGGAGGTAATTCAAGCTGGTGTTGTTCCTCGCTTTGTTGAATTTCTCGTGAGGGAAGACTTCCCACAACTTCAGGTGTAACAGCATTACCTATTTAACTTTGAATAATTTTGTTTGCAGTAGATTGGGTTCTGTACTAAAACATTTTTATCTGTTATTACTACAGTTTGAGGCAGCTTGGGCTCTCACAAATATTGCTTCTGGAACATCTGAGCATACAAAGGTGGTAATTGATCATGGGGCTGTTCCTATTTTTGTGAAACTTCTTGGTTCTCCAAGTGATGATGTCCGAGAACAGGTGAGATGTTGAGAGAAATGGTTTTGGCCTTTTTAGTTGCATAGTTCTGATCTTCTGTCATTTTGTTTAGTTCAGTTACTGTGATTTGATCTGTTGCAATGCATTTTTTTAAATCTTACATACAGTAAGTAGATTGTCTGTTCCCTTTTGTGTTGCAGGCTGTATGGGCCTTAGGAAATGTAGCTGGCGACTCCCCCAAATGCCGAGATCTTGTGCTTGGCCATGGAGCCTTGGCTCCTTTATTGGCTCAGCTGAATGAACATGCCAAGTTATCTATGCTCAGAAATGCTACCTGGACACTATCAAATTTTTGCAGAGGCAAGCCGCAGCCTCCTTTTGAACAGGTCTATCTCTTATGGGAAGGATCTCATTCTTATTACATTTTGGAGAGATGATGGTTTTCAGAATTGTACAAAAATCATTTGGTAGAATTATAATCATGCTATGCTAGAGGTTTTTATATTCTTTTATTTTCGTTTTTGGCTCTATTATTAAAGAAATGGTAAGATCAGACTTTTTCAAATGATGTTCAGGTTTAGCTTCTACTTTATGTTCACTTACACGACAGGGATCAACTTATATGCTATCATATATTTTCATTGGCATTACTTGAGTTCTCTGGATTCTGGACTTGGATATGTAATTAAATTGAACCTTTATATATATATATATATGATGAAAACTTTGGTTATGAACCATAAGAAAGACATTTGCCGTGACCTTATGGTGTTAATTTTACAGACAAGGCCTGCACTTCCAGTTCTTCAGCAACTTGTACATTCAAGTGATGAAGAAGTTTTGACCGATGCATGCTGGGCTTTGTCATATCTTTCAGATGGAACAAACAATACAATTCAAGCTGTGATTGATTCTGGAGTATGTCCGCGCTTGGTTGAGTTATTGCTGTGAGTAATTTTATTTTATGACCTTGAATGAACTTTGCTGCGATATGCACCTGATAACAAGACAGTGTGATGTTTCAGTCATCCCTCTCCTTCTGTTCTTATCCCTGCCCTTCGGACAGTTGGAAACATTGTCACCGGAGATGATATACAAACTCAGGTACAGTTCAGAGGTGTTGGTCTTTTCACTGTTCTCTCGAATATATTTCTTTTTCAAGATATGCTGTATCTTTGCATTATAGTAAAGAACACTGTAAACTTACTACCAGAGCAACAAAAAACCTAGCAAGAGTCCAATAAAAAAAAAAAGATATCAAGAGAGAGACGCATTATGCTGCATTTATGAGGCATTGATTATAATTTATAAGTGCATTAAGAACAGAGAAAGATCTAATGAATCCCATTCTCTGCTGGGTGTGGGTGCAGGAAGAAGATTCACACCCATTCCTATGTTTATTTGTTGTTCTTTTGGGTTTCTGGTAAAAAATTAAGTAGCCTGGTGACTACCACAGTGGACATATCATTTTTTTTTTCTGAAGTGTCCGGTGTGTCAAATTCTGCATTTTTAATTCTGATTCACTGGCTACATGACACAGCATCCTGTACATGGCATCCCCATTTTGTGATATTCATACAACTTAAAGGGAAAACATAAAATTAGAGCAAAAAACAAGTCAATTTTACTGAAATGCATGATGGCTATTCAACAAGGATTACAACAATACAAAAATAGGGATGCTCAAATGAATCTTCCACAACCAAGTTGTCAGGGAGAGAAATCTGATAATTTGGGCGATTGAATCGTGAATCTCTAGATCATTTCTCTGTTGATGTTCCAAGGTTAATAGACGTAATATGAAAGGTGGGGGGAGATAGGAGAGAGATCTGGAGATGACAGGAAATGGGGGGGAGAGATGGGAATATTCTGGAGAGAATAAATGAGAATGGAAAGTTTTGGATGTAAAGTGCAATTTTTAATTCAAGGTAGTGATAAATAATTCTGCCCATTTATTGTTTCATTTACAGCCCTCAAAAATCCGAGCCCCATTTCCATCCAAGGCACAAAGCCATGTTATAGGTGGTGTGACAGCTAGATTGATGGTAATGGGAGATGATAAGTTGCTGGACATGAAGAATTCAAATATAAATCGATTACACCTGTAGAATGTGAATTGGACGAAATTTGATTAAGATCTTCAGAACACATTCAAGAAAAGCGTTAGATGCCAATTGAGATCATAGTATTAAATAACTCCAGATGATGTTATGAGGACCATTTCAATGAAAGATCTGATAACTATCTGGTTTTAGTTTGTTAATTGGGTCAAATCTAATATCTGGATTGAAATGTTAACAAAGAACGTAGGTACACTTGTCACGGGACTAGATTTCTTACACTACAAAACTAGACACCGTGCGGCCTTAACGCAACACAATTCCCGTCCCTACGAGAAAGCGCTAAGTCAGCCTTTCGACGCCCCCAAAATGATTCAACCTTGTAGGCTAAATCAAGACAAACTTTGAGTATGAGATTTGAAGTAACAAAGACAATATCGAGAAACAAGTAAGTTTGGGAGAAAATCTCTCTTTATATAAAAACTCCACACCAATGTAATATACAATGTGATCTAAGAATTATATGAATAGCATGAATCCCATAAATTGCATGCCTTCCAACAATTCTCTCAACTCACATATACTACTTGAAAATCTAATGGATTCCAATCTAATAAATTACAATGGGACTCCATCCCTATTTATAGGCAAATCCCATGTAAACCTCCTTAGATTTAATGGCTAGGATTAAGCCTCATCAATCCCCATCCAAGGGTTCCCATTGGCTACAACTTGCCTTAAACCTCCTTTAGACCAAGTGGAAGCAAACTTGGACTTTGCTTCTTTGCAAGTGGATTCTTCCTTCAAAAATCCTATGGGAATTATGTCCCTTTCATAGTCATCAAGTTGAGTTTCTCTTCCTTCCTTGGTCTTTCTTAGGCAAGTGGGTTAAGTAACCAATTTGTATAAGTTTGCCCAAAATATCCCAGCAATCTGCCCATAGTATTTTCCTCCAGAAAACCACCTGGTATGCTGGGATTTATTGCCCATGTCGCGCCCATATCACTCCCCATGTCAGGCAGCCTGCATTCTCTGTTCTTTGTCTTTACTGCGTCGTGGCTGCGACGCGATCGTAATCCGGCCATGTCCCGCTGCGTTACGGGAGCCGCACCGCAATCGCTTGCGATGTCTGGGAGCCGCACGCAATCTACTGCGATGATTTGCACGTGTCGCGATGGCCGATCACACCCGAATTTTCTAGGCATGACCTGGACATGAACCAGCCACCATGGATATTAGTCATTTCCCCACCATTTTAGGTGACATCCCTGTGCCATGCTAGATTTTAGGACATCACCTTGCGATCCGTCACACCATGCAACATCACATATTTTATTTGAATTGTAGGTCTTATCATGTATCCATATTATTGTATGTACATGCGAGAAGCTATTGATGCAGCAATACCTGGATATTTTCATGGGAGAGCGCGAGTTATATAATTCTTTTAATCATTTGTGTATTTTAAGAAGATTAAGATGTAAAAACTAACTAGGAGCATTTCCAAAATAGTGTTAAGTCATTTTACGACTAGAGATGCTTGGAAATAAGCTGCATTACTAAATTACAGCATGTTCGCATTTGTTTCTTTAAATCTTTGAAGGATTCCTTTATTGAGACAATGGTCCTTTTCAATTGTAGTCTATAGGACACTAATACTGAAATTTATCTCATTAAGGTTCCTGCTTTCCACTACAGTTTTAGCTTTTCTGATCTGTGTCTTGTGAAGTTTGAGTTAATCGTTGAGTGTTCATAGGTTATACTGTCGGTTGTTGGTAATTTTTTTTTGGCTAAGTCGTCTAGTATTTTTCTAGTTTATCATCAACTTCAATGCACTGCCGTGTCTTCTGAACCTCTTGACTGGTAACCATAAGAAGAGCATTAAGAAGGAAGCATGCTGGACTATTTCAAATATCACAGCTGGAAACAGGGAGCAAATTCAGGTACTTGGTATATCAATTATAATTTTCTCAAGAGCCCATGAGATCATTTTTTGGACTTTACTCAATAAAAAGCATGTCAGTTATGGATGACATGACTTTTGCTACTTCTGCAGGCTGTGATTGAGGCCAACATTATTGGCCCGCTAGTTCATTTGCTTCAAAATGCAGAATTCGAAGTAAAAAAAGAGGTTGCATGGGCAATATCTAATGCCACATCTGGTGGCACTCATGAACAAATCAAGTATGTAAATGATAAAGAGTGTATTTTTATGCTAACATTACATGATGTATTAGTATTTACTTCGTCAGATCGGCATCTATTATCTTCTGTAAACAGGTACCTTGTTAGTCAACAATGTATTAAGCCTCTATGCGATCTACTCGTCTGCCCTGACCCAAGAATTGTCACTGTGTGTTTAGAAGGCCTTGAAAACATTTTGAAGGTAGGGGAAGCTGAGAAGAACTTAGGACGAAGTGGAGATATCAATCTCTATGCTCAAATGATTGATGATGCCGAAGGGTTGGAAAAAATTGAGAACTTGCAGAGTCATGACAATAATGAGATTTATGAGAAGGCTGTAAAGATTCTCGAGACGTATTGGATTGAGGAAGATGACGAATCAGCACCACCAGGGGATGCATCCCAACAGAGTTTTCAGTTTGGAGGGGGAGATTTCTCTGTGCCTTCAGGTGGATTCAGCTTCAAGTAAGGATTATATGCCTCATTTACCTACTAAGTCAGAAATACTAAGGGTGTTGAATTCGTATAAGTGGAGTGTCTATTTAAAATGATTTTGTTACTAATCTTAGTAATTTGTATTTTACTATAACATTTCCCCTTCACCTACAAACCCAGAAATAGGAAGAGCGTTAAAGTCTGTGTAATTTGTTAGTTCTTGTGAGTTTTTGTCATTCTTCATTTTCGGTGGAAGTAATTCGGATGTTGGAAAATTCTCTTGGTGCATGTTTACACAGTACTCGGTATATAAAACAGTATAGTTCTCTTAGTATTTTTTTTTTTTCCCTTTGAAATGGTCGAGTACTATATAATCCTTCTTCCTATTGCATATATGATTTTTATGAATACAATTGATAGGAAGTTAAAGTTAATTTTACGAAATTTGATGTGCATATGTGACATGGACTCGAAATTCAGATGCTACATTGGATATGATTCCAGTGTGTAATATCATTTAATTCGAATCAAATAAGGGATTTATTTGAATATGTTGAGCAATGTTGAACAGATATTGCATTGTTATGAAAACAAAAATAAATAAGGGATAACTTCATATTTGTTAGCTGTCACCTGCCTCTCTCTCGCTTGATAACAAGGATTTTATATCAAATCCAAGTCAACCAAATTCGAATCTGACTGATTGTTGCGAAATCTACTCATATATGCACGGTGAAATTTTAAAATAATTTGTCTCTTCAAGGATCATCTTTTTGTTGAGATATAGAAGCTATGATTAGAATTATTATATTTGGCAAATTCCCAATCTTATTTTGGAAACACTATCTTTTCTTATTAGGATCCGTTTGATTGCAAATGTGGAAAATGGGTGGAAAGAAAATGAATTCCAGGGAATTGAATTGTTTAGAAATTGTTTTACTGTGAATTGTAATTAATTTTGTTTGATTGGTATAATTTTTCACCTGAAAAATGTTGAATGTTTGGTATCCGTTTGATTTCGTTTTTCATGGAAATTGTTCATAAAAGTGTTAATTTTTTTTACCATTGGGTCTAGAATTTGTTCCAATTGCAAAAAAAGTAAAAAAAAATAAATAAATATACCGAATTTCATTCGTTTGGCTTTGTTTTGCATGAAAATTGTCAATAAAAGTGATAAAAAAATTTACAATTGTATCTAAAAATTTTTGCAATTGACAAAAAAAAAATTAGGAAAACAAAAAACCAATCAAACCTAAAGAAAACAAATTCCACTCACGCATGGAAAAAATGCGGGTGAAGCCTGCAGGTGGAAAAGGCAATTCTAGAGCAATTTTTGCAAATCAAACAAGGAAAAGTTGGAAATTAGTAAATATTTTCCTTCTTTCTTGAAAAAACTTGCAAATCAAACACAGCTTTACAGTTGTTCAGACGTCCAACTTCCAAAGGTAATCCATGTGGAGAGAACAAGAAGGAATGATTAGGATTTATTAAGAATATGAATGAATGTTGTGTTGTCTTTAACCCTAATTGTTATTAATAGATGTTTAAATGGATTTGACTCATCCATTAAATATAAGCAGGAGAAATTATTGAAAATACCCCAAATTCAACAATACCTTTTTCAAAATACCCTTTTACTATTTTAAAATTTTAAAGTTCCAAAAATACCCTCAATATGAAAGGTTTCAAAACAAGTCATTCCAATATTAAATAAATTTCATTTTAGTCCTTAAAACTTTAATTCTAATTTTGGATTTAACAAATTATTTGCCCCTTGCAATAAAAATTTAAATTTTCTTTACCATCAACTCTTTCCACCTATCTTGAGCCCGAAAAATTTGATATTGATTATTTTTGAATTAATTGTATTTTTGCATTTTTGGATCACCCACACCCAAATGGTATCAAAGAGCGATATTCTGAGAATTTAAAGTCATTAGAAGATGGAAGATAATAAAGAAATTTGCGTAGGATGGTATGCTGACAATTCTACTGAATATTTAGATACTGATTTTTACATTCAACATCTTGTTAATAAATCAAGAAATTTAATTGGAAAAATAAAAGACTCGGATAGTCTTAGAATAAAGAAAAAATTTGAAAAGAAAATTACTTTTCTTTTAATAGACTTTGATGAGGTTCTAGATGAAAACATAGGATATCTTGTTAAAATACATATTCTCATTGAAATGGAAACTTTAAAAAGAATTCAAAAAATTCTTAATAATGAAATTAGGAGAATTGAAGAATCAGAGTCTTAGAGATCATGGAAATTGAAAATTCAGAGGATTTAGAAAACGAAGTATATAAAGGAGTAGAATGATATGCTTTAAAAGGAGAATTTGATGGGAAAATTTTAGAAAAATTAATAGAGCAGAATTAAATCTAAAACCATCCGGAGAAAATAGATTATTTAATATTTTAGGATCAACATTTATAAGAAAGAAGTTAGTTATCAATGAATATCATGAAATAAAAAAAAGTCATAGATATTAAATATACACAAGGAAAAATAAAATGAAATCTAATAACAAAAAGAAATATTAATGAATTTTTGGGAAAACTAAAGCAAGAAAAACGAAATAAAATATCTTATGTTTACCTCGCTGGAATACAAATAATAATAAAATCATGTTTTAAAGAATGAATTAATAGTCCTATAATACTTAATTTACAAGATAAAAGATGTATAACTGCTGAAAATGGAAATTTAGGAATAGTGAAAGGAAATTTAGCCTATAAAAAATTAAAATTTACTTGTTATCCAAGATATTATATACATATAAATGATAAAAATTTAGATGATTGTCTTAGCTTACATTTTAAGATGACTAATAAAATATTAAAAGATGATAATAAAGTCTTTACTATATTATATCAAGAATTATATTGTTATACAAATAGTAATTATGGAAATATATATAAAGTAAAGCATTTTTTAGAAATAGAAGAAAAATTTAGGGATCTAGGAGAAGCAATTTTACTTAGAGAACAAGATATAGAGGAAATAAAAAATTTTGAGATAGGTCATGATGATACTATAAGTATCGATCAACCTATAATACCAAAACAAATAACATATAAAGAAAATAAGATAATTATTGAAAATAATACAATGAGACATAGTATTTCAAAAAAAAAAAAAAATAATAGTGTTTATGGAATCAAATGAAAGTTTTTTAATGGAAATAAATGGATAAATGAAAGTAAAATACTTGTTGATACTGGAGCAAGTCAGAATCATATTTGCTCTCTTATTGATGAACGAATTAAAAAGATAAAGGTAGAACTTTATAGTTATAAAGACTTTGAAGGAAAAATAAACTCTTGCGATATTATAGGACAAGTTCAAATTAAATTAGGAAATTTATTATTAAGTATAGAATGTTATATTGATAATAATATGAATTTTGATGAACATCCAATATTATTAGGAAATTCATTTTTAGATAGTCTTGATAATTACAAAATAGACAAGAAATGAATTCTTATTATACATCAAGGAATAACTACATATTGTCTTAAAAAAAATGAGTAGAGAAATAAAATTTCCAATTAGTGTATATATACAAATAATTGTATTTGAATCAAAAATAACTAATTGTGCTCTAATTGACACAGGAGCTGAGATAACTGTTTTAAAGAATTTTTATTACCAAAATGGATTGAAAATAAATAACAATTAACTCTACAAGGAATAACTGGAATAAGCAAATCTTTAAAATATAAAAATAAAAATATAGAAGTTATCATAGGATCTAAAATAGTAACTATAAGAAATGTTTACCAATACAATATAAATAATTGTGATATTATTTTAGAAAATGACTCTCTTTAATAGTTTAGTCAATATAGTCAAAATATTTATACAATTCAATTAAAAACACCGTGTGGACATTTACTAAAAATTGCTAGAGAATTTAAACCATTTAGAGTTCAGCCAGCTCAACGTGGTGAAAAGATAGAATTTATACCAAAATTACTCAATTATTCAATCAAAACAATTACTCTTGATCAAATAAAAGATCTTTTAACAAAAAATTATAATGAAAACCCACTCGATAAATGGGAGAAATCAAAAACAGTAGCTAAAATAGAATTATTAGAACCAACAATCATTATTAGAGTCAAACTTATGCTCTATAATCAAGAAGATAAAAAAAAAATTCAAATACAAATTCAAGAACTTTTTAATCAAAAACTTATAAGAAAAAGCAATAGTCCTCATAGCAGCCCACCTTTTATGGTTAGAAATCATTCGGAAATAAAAAGAGGAAAACCTAGGATGGTTGTAAATTATAAAGAACTTCATAAAAATACTAAATTTGATGGATATTATTTACCAAATAAAGAAGTATTAATAAATATAACTAAAAATAAAAAATATTATTCAAAATTTGATTGTAAATCTGGATTTTGGTAAATTAAGCTTGAAAAAAATAGTATACCATTAACAGCATTTAGTACACCTCAAGGACATTATGAATAGATAGTTATGTCATTTGGATTAAAAAATGCACCACAAATTTATCAGAGAAGAATGGATGAAATCTTTAGAATTTATAATTTTCTTATGTTTATGTTGATGATATACTTGTTTGTTCAGAAACATATGAAGATCATCTTAAACATTTTAGAAGTTTTGCTACACTTTACTCAAACGAAAGTATAATATTTAGTCAGAAAAAGGCAGAAATAGCACAAAACGAAATTGAATTTTTAGGAATGATAATAAATAGTGAAGGAATAAAATTACAACCTCATATTTTTGAGAAGATAATTTTATTTTCTGATAAACTTGAAAATAAGCAACAAATTCAAAAGTTTTTAGGATGTCTTAATTATGCTGAAGGATTCATAGAAAAATTTGCAGAAAAAAGAAATAAATTTCAGAAACTATTAAGAAAATCAAATAAATTAGGATGGAATGAAGAACATACTCTTTGTGTTAAAAATTTAAAAGAGAATTGTAAAAAATTACCTAGACTTAGACTCTCAAATGAAAAGGATAAGCTAATTATTCAAACAGATGCATCAGATTTATAATGGAGTGCTTTATTAAAAATCGATTTAAATGAGATTTGTAGGTATACTAGTGGAACATTTAATAATGCTGAAATAAATTATTCAACTAATGAAAAAGAATTATTAGCAGTAGTTAAAGGAATAAACAAATTCAAAATGTTCTTGCTACCTAAGGAATTTATTGTTCAAACTGATAATACTCAACTTAATGGACTTGTAAATAATAAATACCTCAACATAGAAGATTACACGGATGGCAAATACTATTATCTTTTTATAATTTTAAATTTGAATATATTAAAGGAAAAGATAACTTATTTGCTGATTTCTTGAGCAGGAATCATGATTTTGGACAAGATTGAAGCATTTACCAAGGAATTGCAAAATCTTCTAACAGATTTTAATGCAGATTATCTTGCTATTCAAGAGGATCATCTTGACATCAGACAAACTTTGTGCGATTTATCAAACAAAGTTATTGAAAGTGGAAAAAAATTGATAAACTAAATGACAATAAAGAAAAAATAGCTGAAAAATTGACAAAATGTTTAGATTTTTTGTAAGTTGCAGCCAGGAGTACCCTCCTTTAGAAAAAGGTGAATATAGCCAAAAGGCGAGTCATATCCCATTTCGGGAGATTAATACATCCACTTCAAGTGGAGATTCGAAATCTAAGAGAAATGACCATCTTACCTTGCAAGAGAAAAATGTCATAACAAAGGGTCCACAACAATTACCCGTCAATATTGACAAATTGTTGGAAAAATTTACAAGTGGAAAAGGAGCCGCTGAGTCCAGTACTCAAACATTCTTATCAAAAAGTCTATTGGAACAGCCTGCTGTTATCAATGAAATAAAAAAGTATCGGTTTGTAACCTCAAATCACCAAAGGGAATAATCACAACTCATCATGTTCAAATCAATCTTCATCCCATGGAGAAAGATTATTATGAATTCTCAGAATGGGTATATAATTTCAGAGAATGAAATTCTCTATACTTGACAGCCCTTCCAACGGCGATTTATCTAAGGATAAGTGCTATTCAAGGAGCATATCCAACCATTGTCAGAAAATTAGCAACATATGGATTTTTAGATAGATTCTTTCCAAGAATCGATTTAAAGGAAATAGAACAATTTGATAAAAAATTTATCAATCGTGTAAAAAAATATAGTGAAAAACAACCAGTGGAGTTGAGATTCTATACTATCAGTTCAGAGTATAAAGAATCAGAATGGTATGGAGAACATATCTGATCACTATCAGAAAAAATCATGGAAATCCATTAAAGGAGATTCAAATTATTAAAGAATTGCCAACAATCAATAAAAAATGGATGATTTACAGGAAAGCTCTTGGAATAAAATCAGTCTGCTCAACAATGCAATTTTTCTATGGAGAAAATTATATGGTGTATGGAATGAGCAATAATTGGATCCTTATTAGCCGAGGAGATAAAGAATCAAAAATCCTTTAAGATAAGATTTGTGAAATCTTAAATGATCAATTCTCTGGAAGTGACGAATGCATTAAAGAGGCTTGCCGACTAATGGGACACGTCCACAAGTAAAGGACGATAAGAAAGCGACATCACAAGACAGCACCATATGAGCATTAAAGCAGAAGATGACAGCTCAAAAGTTGGAATAAAGCAGCTGACAAGTGCTTTAATTATTTCAACCACTTTGAAGAAATAATTGTACTTTAACTTTTGTGTTGTAAAAATTTGATTGGCCAGAAGCTTCTCGGTGAAGTGAGTGCCTTCTATAAATTGAGAATCTACTAAGGAAGAAGATCATCGAAAAGAATCCATCTGAAATCTCATCCTGAATTACCAACTTCAGAATACCAATTAGAAAAATGATCTTTGTAATCATTCTCATTAGAGAGTAGAAACCACTCTTCGGAGTATCAATCTTTGTAAAATTCTTTGTATAATAGCTTTCAAACTATCATCAGATCAATAAAATCTTTGAGTTTGAAATAAATCTTTTATTATGCTTTGAGTGTTGTTCTACACAGTGAGTCTGTTTGAGAGTTTTGAGTGCCCCTATGTCCATCTTGCTGTGATGCTGTAGGACTTTGGCCAACTCTTGTGACGAAAGTGACCAGGAACATATAACATTCTTGCTATTTGGCGAAGCGTGGTAAGACCCTTATTTTAAGCTACGGAGAAATTTATCGTCTGAAAATTTGCATGAAAATTATTATATAAGAATTTTTATAAGATTGTATACTTTGAAGAACTTTTATTATGGAAAGTTACAAATTTTATTATAGAATTGTACCTTTTAGATATACTAATAGTATTGATTATAGTCACATGACAGAAATCCCAGAAACTTATGATAGTTATACTAGAGGAATAAATTTCATAAAAAGGGATATTAGATACTGTGAAAAATGCTTTATAATTGCATCATTTGGATTAAAAGAAAGATTGCCCAAAGAAATAATAAAAATAATTATATTTTCTAGTTAGATAGTGAAAACAGTGAAAGAACTTTTGAAACTATAGAAAAGTATGTAAATTATAATGAAATTGATGAATTATATGATTTTGATCTTAGTTTTGACGATAAAGAATAAGAATATGCCTGGAATAACTAGAAAATTTTGTGATAATAAAATAAAAATTTTAGAAGAATAAATAATAACAAACAATAATTGTAGAGAAATCGAAAAAGAAATTTCTAATTGGAATAAAATTAAAAGAGAATTATTAAGAAATGAAATTACAAGAGAATTAAGAAGAGAAGAACAATTTAAAAGAGAGATAAGACAAATAATATAATAATTAATTCCTTAAACTCACCAAATTAATATGAGCTTACCAACAAAAATAAGATTTGATAAATAAGAAATAGAAAATATTAGACTACCAATAGGAAGTTATCAAACTAGAGGATGGAATACAACTATATTTCAACCTTTAAGTTCGTGGGGAAATACAGATGAATGGTTAAATATGACTACAAATTGGACTAATACATTTTTATGGCAACAATTAGGACAATTAAAATCTAAAGATATAGAAGCTATAGACGAAATAAATAATATAGATCCAAAAGATGAAATAACTAAAGAAAGATTAGAAGTTTTAAGTAAAAATATATCTAAAAAATTTAATAAAATAAAGGAACAAATTAATAATTTAGAAATGTTTGATGAAACTAAACTTGAGGAAATCCAAAATCAAATATCAAAAATTGCACAGAAAAATAGTATTAATAAAATAGCAACTTTAGAAGAAAAGATAGATATTATTAATTATAAAATTGATATTCTATTAAATAAATTAGGATTTGAAATTGACAAACCACCTTATAAAAGACTTAAAAAATGAGTATGAATGATAAAATCAATTTAATTAAAAAATGTATAAAAACAATTGATAAAAAAATAACTAGAATCGAAATAAGTTATGAAGAAGAAAAAGAAAAACTACAAAACAAATTTTTAAGAATAGAAAATCTTTTAAATAGAATAATAGAAAATTTAAACAAAAAAAAAAAAAAAACCATTTAAACCAAATTATGTCAAAGAACTTAAAGAAATTAGAAAGAAAATTGAAAAATATGAAAAATTAATAAAACTTAATGGAGGATTAAAAAAAGATATAGAAAGATTATTAATTGATCTTAGAAAACAAGAAGAAAATCTTATAGAAAAAGAAGAAGGAAAATTAGTTATAGAAGTAATGGACGAAAACATGGAAAATTTAATATTTGACTTAGAAGACTTGAAAATTTGTGAAGAAATAACTAAAAATCATATGGTCGGAAAAACGGGAGGACCACGAGCAGTTAAACAAGAAGAATATGGAGAAACTAGCACAGCTAGATATGAAGTAGTCCTGGAAGATATGTTAATACAAAAGTTGATTTTAAAACTAAAAAAGAAAAAATGTATAGAGATCAATTTAACCAGTATTAAGAGAATCAAACTCAATGAAAATTGCAGGATCATATTTAAATTTAGATTGTGAATTAGATGTTAGAAAAACTATAAATGAATGGAATACTAATATGTTAGCACACTTTAATTATAATCGTAGTAATATCGATAATAAAAATAAAATTGAATATTTATTAGCAACTTTTAAGGGAAATGTAGCTAATTGGTACCGAGGATTAGAAGAAACAATAAAAGGTGTTTGGAAAGATAGTATTGAAACAGGATTTGGAATTAGTATAATAGAAGGAATAAATAGAGTCGCTACAAGAATTTATAGAGAATTTGTTGGAGAAAACTGGGTAAATGAAAGTACTAAAACTAGATTAGAAGAAATAGAAGATGCTAAAAACAGAATGAAACATTTACAAATTTGTAATATGTGTTATCTTAACGAATATTGTTGTGAATATAGTAAATACTATTATATGATGTTTGGAAGTGGAGCTGATAATAATTATTATAAGGAAGTTTTTATTAGAAAATTACCACTACCATGGAATAATTATTTTCAAAATAAAATAAAAGAAAAACAACTTGGAAGAAATGAAGAATGTTATACATTAGGATTTATAATAAGAACTATAAAAGATGAAATAAGTATTATGTGTAGTAATCAAATGATTTATAAACAAACAGGATTTATACAAGATATGATTTGTTGTATAGATACTGAAGTATTAGGAAATTGGGGATGTTATGAATATAAACGAAAAATAAAAATAAAACCCAAGAAATATAAAAAATATAATAAGTTCAAAAAGAAATATTTTAAACCAAAAAGAAAATATTTTAGAAAAAAATATAAACCTTATAATAAAAAATCATTAGATAAAAAACGATATAAATGTTGGAATTGTAATGAAGAAGGACATATAAGTACTGAATGTCCAAAAAAGAAAGTTAGGATATTAATTACAGATTTTGAACAAATTAGAGATGAATGTGAAGAAGTTAATATTGAAGATATAGAAGTTAATGAAGAAATTTTTGAAAAAAAATCGGATTTAGAAGAAACATCTAGTGATGACGAATAAAAATAGAAATAAAACTAGTTTCTAAAAAACTATAAAATTTAAGGACATAGTTTGCAATAAAAAATCATTTCATTAAGGGCAAAATTGACTTTTACATAAAAAAATCCAAATGGGTCATTTGACTCGACTATTTTGGAAATTCTCCCTATAAGTAGGCACATTATTTAATTAATCTTGACCCAATAATAAACAACTCAAATTAATTAATTCTACACTCAACAACTGTCAATTAATTCTTAATTTCATTATTCTAGTTTTCGTCCTTTGTGTGTGATTCATTAGATTCTCGATAAGGATATCAGACAATGTGAATTATTGTTTTGATCTAACCAAAATAAGATAAACTAAAACGAGTTAGTTCACCTTCGTTGTCCTCGAGACATCTAGTAATGTGTCAGGATATGAAAAATATCACGTGGTGTGAAAAATTCAAACTTGTTTGACTACCATGAAACTATAATTCCATCATCAATATAACTCGATCAATTACAAGATATAAAGATGTGTTAATCTCGATTTAATCAATCATATCTTTCATCAGGCGTCTTAAGTCAATTATCGCGAAATTCTTTTTGATCTTATGTACACACCTTAGCCAAGGATTTCAATATCAACTTAAACGGATGAAACATATGTCATAAGTCTCTTAATATTTAATAGTGGAGAATTCTCTACGTATCATTCACAACCTTTATATAATTCTTGCAATCCTCAAACGATGTCGTATTAGCGACTATTGACATAGTAATACTCAAATCATCAAAGTATGACGATCTTCATATAAAGTACTATGACGACATCAAGTCGGGAATAATTCCACTACGAAACATTAGAGATTAATTGCGACATTGAAATAATTATCCATTTGGAATTTCTATTGCAGTTCTCCAATGATTTATTCTCTTAACAAAATATACATGCATCCATTTAAATATCATTACATTTTAACTTGTGAAAATAATAAATATGTCATAAGTAAAATGCATTAATCGGATTAAAGTGTTTACCTCCTAAAGTCGATTAGACCTATGAAATATCACTTACACCTATTTGGGTTGTCAAGAAAATTGGGATAATTGATTTATTGAAAAACCAAAGACCTGGCATGAAATGGGATCATCCGAACTGAGTTTGACTTGTAGACAATTGACTATGAAACCTCACATTCCCAGAACAATGAATGAATTTCTTATTAAGGGCCTATTCGGTAGAGATTAAAATTGAAAAACTAGCCGTTATAGTTGACTTTTATTAGACGAGTGTGACCCAATAACGGTCATATTTTCAGTTTTAATTGGCTTTTAAGCCATACCGAACATGGCCTAAATCATCTTAAAGGCTTTCGAAGCTTGAATAGGCTACAAGATGAGATGGAGAAGACCGATGCATTCAAATGCGAGCTCCCTCTGCATGCTCTCCTTATAGACAGTGAGCAAATTATTTGAGATTATAATTTTTGAAATAGCATTTTTTTTAAGAATGTGTGATTAAAAAAAAGAAATTTTTTTTGGGTTACGTGTAATATTATTTTATTGGAGAATGTGTAGTTGATAAGAAGAGAGATAAAAATGGATTATAATTTTAAGGAAAAAATTCATAAGTAAGAGAATAACTATCACCTATTTCAAAACTAAGAAAGCAAGTTTGAAATTTCAAAAATCAAATTTTTATTAAAATTTATTATGATTTAATTAATTAATTAAATATAATGATATCATAATTATACAATTAATGGTCACATGTACATAATTAATTAGTCACAGATTATTTTTGAGGTCACAAATCAAAAATTTTATAGATCACGAATTATTTCGAAGTTACAGTTCAAAAATTTTATAGGTCACAATTTGTTTATCGATCACATAACAAAATTTTTAGAGGTCACGGATTATTTCGAGGTCACAAATTAATAATTTTACAGGTCACAGATTATTTTATTAGTCACGGATCAAAAAAATTACAGGTCACAAATTAATTTTTAATCACAAGTTGTCGAATTTTAAGGTCACAGATAGTTCATTATGCGGTCACAACTAGTCTAATATATAACCACCATTGCGACCACTGTCAACAGTTGTGCACCAACCCACGATACTGTAATCTCCATATCCCCAAACCTACCATCACCGCCGCCATGACCACCACCGTCCCCACCACTGCCACCACGCCCACCACAACCAAAAAAAAAAAAAACCCAACCAGAGAAGAAGCCTCTACACAACAGTTCCGGCTAAGTAGATCAAATAGGAGGAGAACGAAATCACCCTAAAATACCCCAAACTCCCTCCCAAGATTTTCTCTTCTGCAGGCAACCAAAATACCCCAAACCCCTCCCTACATTTTCTTCTACGATGGCGGATGCATCGCCGGAAAATGCTGCTGCGAGTTCGCAGCAGTCTCGCCGCTGCCATTTGATGTCGGTGCAAATGGCAAAGCTCACAACGTTGCGTGAACAACGTTGCTGCTACAGGGTTTCATCGAACAGAGACCTACTAGCACCGCAACACGTTTCTTCGCTCAGAGATCCGGGTGGGAAGAGAGAGATGTCTTTGCACGCACTAGTAGATTCATAGAAAAGGTTAGGGAGAGGGAGAGAGAGAGAGAGAGAGAAGATGAAGGGAAATTATTAAGGTTTGGTTAGAGTATAAAATGATGGGTTGAATATGTAGAATAATTTAATTTTTATAATATAATTAATTTATCAAATTTCTGATTTTTGAAAGAAAAAAGATTCCACCTGATTTTAGAATTGAGATATTCAAAAGTAGAGTGTGGTGTAATTTCCACTAATTTTAATGAGAGTCAAACGGGGCTTAATGTGTAGACTAATGCTATATGTAGGAGTGGTGTAGCGCCCCTAGTTCTGTTAACCCGGATTGTCACGTCATCTTCTTTTGCCCTAAATCAACTAAAAATTTTTGCGAAAATAACTAAATTTTAAACATCACATTTATAATTGTAAAACTCTAACAGCAATAAAATTCATTTGAATAACTTAAGAAAATTTGATTAAATTTCAAATCTCGAGTTTTGGAAATACGGAAATAACAAGTACGTTAATAGCGTTCAAATACGAAATTCTTTCTAAATGTAAATAACTGAATTCATTAAATCGTTGCCACATTACCCATCAATCACGATCGCCTCCGAAGTCTGCAAATATTGTTAAAATAATAGGGTGAGTATTTCGAAGAAATACTCAGTAGACTCATCGCCGATAATTAATTTACAGAATAATTGAATACACACTTATGCAATATACAACGTGATATCATCATCATCTTTGGTTCATTTTCTTGAAAATCATAGGCTCCTTAAAATCATAGGTTGTGGGTAGTCTTTCTCGTGCATTTAAAGTACATAAGTTATGCATAACATTCTCATCTTATCTCGTAAGATATTCTCTTCTTTCTCATGCAAATAAGCATATAAGTTATGGCAAGCATAACAATATCATATATCTTATATGACATATTCTCTTCTCATGCATTAAAGCATATAATTCACGTAAAATTCACATAAGACATGCAATTATAATTTAAACTAATTAATGGTGACGAATCTACCTCACATATCTCGAGTTGCGTGAAAAGTGGAGCGGGATGAAATCTCAATCTCCTAATTTTTCGTACGTATCCTCTAGCCAAAATAGAAAATAAGGTTTGAATTAGTATTTCGAAATTCTAAAGTCTTAAAGCGATAAAATAAAGTTTAGGGACCTAATTGGATATTTATTAAAATTGAAATTGACAAATTTAAGGGCTAAAAATACAATTTTCAAAGTATTGGGGCTAAATGTGAAAAATAGGAATTATAGGGACTTAATTGAAAACTATTGAAACTGAAAATAAAAGTTTAAGGGCTGAAATTGAACTTTTATAAGTTAAGGACTAAACTGTAAATATGTTAAAACTGAAAATAAAGGTTTAGGGGCTGAAATGATAAATTTTACAAGTTAGGGACTGAACTGTAAATATATTAAAACTGAAATTAAAACTAAAGGGCTGAAATTGACTTTTTTATAAACTAGGGACTTAATTTAACATTTACTAAAACTGAAAATAAAATTAAAGGACTGAAATTAAAAACATTTAAAACTTTGTGACTTAAATAAAACACTTTCAAAACCTGGGGCTTAGGGTGCAATTCCAAAAAAATAAAAACATTTCCCTTCTCTCTCTCTCTCTCATTCACGAGAGAGAGAGAGAGAGAGAGCGACCCCTGATTTCACCACCACCGACCGTCGGTCGGTGGCAGCGCCACCACGGTGGTGGCGCCGGTAACGGGCAGAGGGGGGTGTTTCAATTTGGGCGAAAAGGGTTCGATTGGGGCTCAATATTTTCGCTCGGGTTTTCTCCTTGGTGGCAATAAATTGAGGTAAGTTATGGGTTACATTTTTTTCTTGGTTTTGGTAGTTGTCTTGTGTTGGTTTTTGAGGTGTGGTTGCCGATTTTGGGGTGGGCTGTCGATTGGGAGGTGGTGGAGTGGCGGTTTCGGTGTGGTTTGCATTTAGTGGTGTTGAGATGGTTGGGGTGACTGTGGTTGGTCTCGATTTGTCCTGGTGGTTTGGGTTTGGCAATGGTGGTTTGGTGTTCTTGAAGGTTGGTCTTGGTTTGGTGAATGGGCAGGGAGTTTGGTGATAAGCTGAGGCTCGTGTGTTTGCTATGGTGTTGAGTAGCTTCGTGGTTTGATGTTCTTGAGGTTGCAGCTCGTGTGTGTGCTTGCAGCTGGGATTGGGTGATGATTTAGTGTGAACATCGTGTTGATGATTGAGTGGTGATGAATGGCGAGGTGGGCTGTATAGTTTTGCAGCTTGGGGAGTTCACTATTGATGCTGGAAATGGTCGTTCCAGCATCAATGGTGACCCAAGGTGAAAGTGTGAGGATGATGTTGTGATGGTGATGAGAAGATGGTGTTGATGCTAGAAATTGATGTTCTAGCATCAACATTGATCTCCAACATTTGAGGAAGAAGAGGGAAAAGCTTACCAAAAAAAAGAATGGCTGCTAGAATGCTATGATGGTGATGATGGAGGGAAAGAGTGCGTATGAATAGTAGAAAATGAGGGCACAAACTTCTAGGTGGGTAATTGGGCCAAACAGTTGTGCTTTACTGATTTCCTAATTGGGCCTAAGTGGGTTGGGCCGAAATAACCAGATTTGGGCTATTAAATATTGGGCTCTAAATATTTGGGCTTGAAATTATTAAAATTGGATTCAAATAAAATAAATCGGAATTAACACTAAAATAATTATTCGATATTGGATTCAATTCGAAATAATTTAAATTCGTTTACAACGGCTAGACGAACGAGCTATCTCTTTAAAATTAGGGTTTAAGTCGAGCGACACGTTTTTCGAGAAAACTAATTTTATATTATTTAAAAGTTCTCGGTCGCTACAGGTGGACCCAACACATGCCCAAAAATTTTCATCAACCCAATACTTTTAAAAAAAAAATTGGGCCAATTATTTGGCCCCAAAAGTTTGATAAAATAGAAGCCCTCATCCTTTCACTCAACAGAGAATGCAACGCACACCCCTGCATCAACAGAGAATATGTACGTCGCAGTTCGCACGCCCCTGCAGGTTGCATCCACGCCGGTCGCCGGCCCCTGCATCCATCCACGCACGTCCCCTGAGTCTCAGAATTAGGCCCAGGCGCCCAGCAACCAGCGTAAGTAAGTTTTCTATAATTTCTATTTTCTATTGTGCTATAAAGTATAAATTCCATCTGCGATAGTGCTATTGTTGCTGCTTTTGAGAAGTGTTACTTTGGTTGCCGATTGTTGGGGAAAATTTTGAACCAGTGGGCAGGGCAGTGGCTGGGAGGAAAGGGGGGAAATTATGTTGCCAGTGGCTGTTTGTTTTGTTGCTTTGGTTGCAGGTTGTTGGAGAAAATTTTGAACCAGTGGGCAGGTTAGTGGCTAGGAGGAAAGTGGGAAAATTCTATTGCCTGTGGGCTGTGGCTGTTTGTTTCGTTGCTTTGGTTGCCCGTTGTTGGGGAAAATTTTGAACCAGTTGGCAGGGCTGTGGCTGGGAGAAAACGGGGGAAATTCCATTGCCTGTGGCTAGTGGCTGTTTGATTGGGTAAAATTTTGAAAGATATGGATGAATGATAGCCTTATTGTTTATGTGGATAAAGTTATATTCTTAAATATTGATAATGAGGCGATTGTACAAAGACATCAAAGTATGAAAACTCGTAAAGAACAATTGTAAGTATTTCATTTTGGTATAATGTTTGTGTTATAATTTTTTATTTATTTTTTTTTTTACTTTTACTAACACCGTCCGCACTGGAAAAATTTCTTGGGTCCGCCCGTCTATATGTACAATATTTGTTGATAATATTGATTAACAACATCCTAATTGACATCATTATATTTATTCATTTTAAAAATTTGTTTTTTACATCCCATGTTTGGATTTTGACAACAAATGGTTGTCAATCATATTTGTACACTTAGCTTTATTATAATGTGTATCTATGATTTTATTGAATAGAAAATGGGTTTTTGATTGTTAGTTCTTAATTTTTGAGAAAATTGAGTTGTGGGATTTTCACCCATCGGTTTGCAAATTTATTGTAGGAGGACTCACTTCGCTATTTCTCAAAGAACAAGGACAAAAATTTGACGAAAAATTAGTTACACATAAGACCGTTACTACAACAAAGTTGGGACTATACTTATATATATTTTAAAAAGAATGTACATTTGACATTTAAAACTAGGGAAGAGTTCACAACTCAGGTGTTTGGTATGAGGCAAATCAATATTCAGGTTTTAAGTTTCAAAATTCATAAATCAGGTATTAGTTAATTAATTAAATATATTTATT
Organism: Fraxinus americana; assembly: GCA_035079005.1. NCBI lineage: Eukaryota > Viridiplantae > Streptophyta > Magnoliopsida > Lamiales > Oleaceae > Fraxinus > Fraxinus americana. The sequence goes on along the minus strand of CM068719.1, from coordinate 17,684,121 downwards.
AATTAAATATAATATGGTCACAGTTATAGAATTAATGGTCATAGATTGTTCACAGTTTATTCGTAAGTCACATATTTCCAAATTGTTTGTCACGGATTATTTAATGGTCACATATCAAAAAATTTGTAGGTCACAATTAATTCGTCGGTTACAGATTTCAAAATCAGTTGGTCACAGACTACAAAATCACCACCACCACACTGCCGCTTCCACCGTTGTGCTCTCCTGACGTGCCGCTGGTAGCCATCAGAGAGAATAAGTTTTGTGCCAACCGTCGATGATCGATGGGTTGAGATTAGACGCCACCACAGTAACCACCGCCACTACATACACCACACAAAATCGCAACTGGCACCACCAAGACCAACACCACCTAGTGAGCACCGCCAACGCCAACACCACCGGCGATGGGTGTTCCAAGCGGTGGTACTGAAGGAGAAAAATGCAAATCGAGCTACTACGGTGGATCTGCTTCGCCGTGACCTCCTCTTCATTACAACAGCGATCGTTCTCTGGGCGGGGATCTCCGGCAGTGGACGCTCCTCGACGGCGACGAGCACTCCTCGACGGCGATAGAGAGAGAAGATGGAGGAGATACGAGAGAGGAGAGGGAGAATGAAACTAAGTGGAAATGAAATTGATTTAGGGTTGTATATATAAATATTTAATTATTAATTTCATACCTGAGTTTTGATTAAAACAATTTTGCACCTGATTTTTGCACTTGGATCTTCAAATGTCTGAAAATATGTAATTTCCTCTTAAAACTATGGATCAAAATCCATTTAAAAGGACCATTGGTATCAAGAATACAAACGTTTGGAATCATTCACACCAAAATTTAAAAGTTTGGACAAAAAATACAAGATGGTCAGATGTTTGGAATCGTTTGCGCATGTTTCTTCTCCCAGATTTTTCTAAATTAAGCCTTGTTTGGACTCCATTTTCATTTTAATGTTTCTTGCTTTTTATTTTCAATCACATTTTCAATAAAATAATATTATATGTAAACATAATTTTTTTAATCACATATTCTCCAAAAAATTAATATTCCAAAATGAGTAACGTTATTCATAGTAAAAACATTTTACATGACATACGTGTAGTTGTTTGTTATTTGGTGCATGAGGCAATAAAAAATTATCGCATTAATATATCAAATAATAAATTATCACACACACACACACACACACACACACATATATATATATATATATATATATATATATATATATATATATATATATATATATATATATATATATATATATATCATGTAGAACGACTACCGATAATTCTTACTATCAATAATATCATTCTTCTAAAATACATTTTTCATTGAAATCTCGATAAGACGGAGCCTAAACACGCCTAAAGCCGAAAAAAAAAAACGAACGAACGAACGAACGAACATCTGTCAAATAAAAAAACAAAAATAAAATGGGTAATTATATTACCACCACTTAATTCAATAACTACACCACATTATAATTGCACCACAATTAAAATTTATTTCTAATAGAGACACCACAACAAATTTACAACTATATCCTCACCAAATAAAATCTAAAAAAAGAAAGTAGTATTGTGGTGTACTCATCATCATAATATTATCCCTATTTTTCCCATCCTTTCAACTGGAAATTTTCATTACAATGAAAAGATTTTCTAAAATTATTTTTTCCCTTCTTAATTGTTTATCCAAAGAGGGGAAGATAAAGAAGAATACATCACAGGATCCAACTTAAGACTGAATTTCTCCTAGGGCATTCCAGGATGGTTTTGTTTGCTGTGATGAGATTATACCGTGGGTAAAGGCAAACTAAAGGCAATTGAGATTTGTCTTTTCCCAAGGTATAATCTCAACTAAAATATAATCAAGATTTGTTGCAATTTGCCCATGTCCCTCAATTTTGACAGGATTCCCATTTTTCACCATTTTGGTTATAGAATCTTTTTATTGTTTCTTGATATATTGCATTGTTGGTGGTGAATTGAAAGAGAAACCGAGTACAAATTGAGTTTGTGTTGCCATTGGAACAGTCAGAGTTGTTTGCAGATGGAGGAGGAGGGAGAAACATCAAAATTGATTTCCCCAACTTCTTCAAGTATATGGGCTGCGTCAATGGCCGCATCGAGGGTGCCAAACCTCAGCAATTCTTCACTCCAAAGCCTAATATACCGCCGCCGCCTCCGTCCTGCCGCTGCAGCCACTTACACTTCCACCCCCAACCCGCATATTATCAAAAATAATATATCCAATCCAGAACAACTATTATTCTATCCTTTTTACTCTGAAAGGAGAAGTCTGGATTTAGTAAATCCTTCATTCGATGTGAAAAATTTAAATACTGATGCAGCAAATCTTCCACGGAACTTGGAACGCGCAATTGGATTCTCTGCAAGCAAACTAGAGACAGACAGGCACCATGGTCCAGTTAAGGATGAAGATAGCGATGATTCTGGCAATTCCGATGATGATGAGGACGACGACGGCGGTCCTCCTTGTAGGTTCAGGAATTATGAGTGAGATGAAAGAGTCATAGGATCTGTTCTTCCTGCCTTCAGTTTTTCATTTTTGATTCGAGATCGCGAGATTTTGCAAAATGACATCTGAATAGTGGCTTTTTAAGATTTTTGTTAAAAAGTCAGTTTTACCCTTAATGAAATGGGTCATTTATTGCAGATCAAATCCTCAATCTTTATAATTTTTTCGAAATTAGTTTTATTCTTGTTTTTATTCATCATCACTAGACGTTTTTTCTAAATCTGATTTTTCTTCAAATATTTCTTCATTTACTTCTATTTCTTCAATATCAACTTCTTCACATTCATCTCTAATTTGTTCAAAGTCCGTAATTAATATTCTAACTTTCTTTTTTGGGCATTCAGTGCTAATATGACCTTCTTCATTGCAATTCCAACATTTACATCGTTTTTTATCTAATGGTTTTTTATTATAAGGTTTATATTTTCTTCTAAAATATTTTCTTTTTGGTTTAAAATATTTCTTTTTAAACTTATTATATTTTTAATATTTCTTGGGTTTTATTTTTCTTTTTCTTTTATAATCATAACATCCCCAATTTCCTGGTACTTCGGTATCTTTACAACAAATCCTATCTTGTATAAATCCTGATTGTTTATAAATCATTTGATTACTACACATAGTACTTATTTCGTCTTTTATAGTTCTTATAATAAATCCTAATGTATATCCTTCTTCATTTCTTCCTAATTGTTTTTCTTTAATCTTATTTTGAAAATAACTATTCCGTGGTGGTGATAATTTTCTAATAAAAACTTCCTTATAATAATTATTATCAGTTCCACTTCCAAACATCATATAATAATATTTACTATATTCACAACAATATTCATTGATAAATTTTATTACAAATTTGTAAATGTTCCATTCTGTTTTTAGCATCTTCTATTTCTTTTAATCTAGTTTTAGTACTTTCATTTACCCAGTCTTCTCCAGCAAATTCTCTATAAATTCTTGTAGCAACTCTATTTATTCCTTCTATTATACTAATTCCAAATCCTGCTTCAATACTATCTTTCCAAATACCTTTTGTTGTTTCTTCTAATCCTCTATACCAATTAAACACATTTCCTTTAAATATTGCTAATAGATATTCAGTTCTATTTTTATTATCTGTATTACTGCGATTATAATTAAAATGTGCTATCATATTAGTACTCCATACATTTATAGCTCTTCTAACATCTAATTCACAATCTAAATTTAAATATGATCCTGCAATTTTCATTGGGTTTGATTCTCTTAAAATTGGTTTAAATTGGCCTCTATACATTCTTTATTTGGTAATTTTAAAATCTACTTTTGTATTAACATATCTTCTAGGGTCTATTTCTGCTTCATATCTAGCTGTTCTAGTTTCTCCATATTCTTCTTGTTTAACTGCTCGTGATCCTCCTGTTTTTCCGACCATATGATTTTTAGTTATTTCTTTACAAATTTTTAAGTTTTCTAAGTCAAATATTAAATTTTCCATTTCTTCGTTCATTGTTCTTCTATAATTAATTTTCGTTCTTCTTTTTCTATAAGATTTTCTTCTTGCTTTCTAAGATCAATCAATAATCTTTCTATATCTTCTTTTAATCCTCCATTAAGTTTTATTAATTCTTCATATTTTTCAATTTTCTTTCTAACTTCTTTAAGTTCTTTGGTATAATCTGGTTTAAATGGTTTTTCTTTATTTAAATTTTCTATTATTCTATTTAAAAGATTTTCTATTCTTAAAAAGTTATTTTGTAGTCTTTCTTTCTCTTCTTCGTAGCCTATTTCAATTCTAGTTATTTTTTCATCAATTGTTTTTATAATTTTCTCAATTAAATTAATTTTATCATTCATACTCATATTTTAGGTTTTTTATAAGATGGTTTTTCAATTTCAAATCCTAATTTATTTAATAGAATATCAAGTTTATAATTAATAATATCTATCTTTTCCTCTAAAGTCGCTATTTTATTAATACTATTCTTCTGTGCAATTTTTGATATTTGATTTTGAATTTCTTCAAGTTTGGCTTTATCAAGTATTTCTAAATTATTAATTTGTTCTTTTATTTTATTAAATTGTTTAGACATATTTTTACTCAAAACTTCTAATCTTTCTTTAGCTATTTCATCTTTTGGATCTATATTATTTATTTCGTCTATAGTTTCTATATCTTTAGATTTTAATTGTCCTAATTGTTGCCATAAAAATGCATTAGTCCAATTTATAGTCATATTTAACCATTCATCTGTATTTCCCCATGAGCTTAAAAGTTGAAATAGAGTTGTGTTCCATTTTTTAGTCTGATAACTTCCTATTGGTAATCTAATATTTTCTATTTCTTGTTTATCAAATCTTATCTTTGTTGGTAAACTCATATTAGTCTGGTAAGTTTAAGGAATTAATTATTATATTATTTATTATTTGTCTAATTTCTCTTCTAAATTGTTCTTCTCTTCTTAATTCTCTTGTAATTTCAATCCTTAATAATTCTCTTTTAATTTTATTCCAATTAGAAATTTCCCTTTCTATTTCTCTACGATTATTGTCAGTTATTATCTGTTCTTCTAAAATTTTTATTTTATTATCACAAAATTTTCTAGTTATTCCAGGCATATTCTTATTCTATATCGTCAAAACTAAGATCAAAATCATATAATTCAGAAACTTCATTATAACTTACATGCTCTATAGTTTCAAAAGTTCTTTCACTATTTTCACTATCTAACCAGAAAAATATAATCATTTTTATTATTTCTTTAGGCAATCTTTCTTTTAATCCAAATGATACAATTGTAAGGCATTTTTCATAATATCTACTATCTCTTTTTATGAAATTTATTTCTCTAGTATAACTATCATAAGTTTCTGGAATTTCTATCATGTGATTATAATCAATACTATTAGTATATCTAAAAGGTACAGATCTATAATAAAACTCGTAACTTTCCATGATAAAAGTTCTTCAAAGTAAACAATCTCATAAAAATTCTTATATAATAATTTTCATGCAAATTTTCAGACAATAAATTTTCTTGTAGCTTAAAATAAGGGCCTTACCACGCTTCGCCAAATAGCAAGAATGTTATATGTTCCTGGTCACCTTCGTTACAAGAGTTGGCCAAAGTCCGACAGTATCACAGCAAAATGGACACAAAGGCACTTAAAACTCTCAAACAGACTCACTGTGTAGAACAACACTCAAAGCGAAATAAAGATTTATTTCAAACTCAAAGATTTTATTGATCTGAAGATAGCTTGAAAGCTATTATACAAAGATTTTTACAGAGATTGATACTCCGAAGAGTGGTTTCTACTCTCTAAAGAGAATGATTACAAAGATCATTGTTGAAAATTTGAGGTGGTAGTTCAGGATGAGATTTCAGATAGCTAATTTTCGATGATCCTTTCTAATGAGAAGAGTCTCAATTTATAGAAAGGCTCGCACTTCACCGAGAAGCTTCTGGCCAATCAGATTTTTACAACACAAAAGTAAAAAGTACAATAATTTCAAAAGTGGTTGAAAATATTTGAAGTGCTTGTTGGTTGTCTTTATTCCAGTGTCGGCAATTTCTTTTGATTCCAGCTTGACAGCTGTTTTCTTATCTTCAAAGTTCACATGGTGCTGCCAGTCACGTTTTTCTTGATCGTCCTTCACTTGTGGACGTGTCCCATGAGTCGGCAGGCTTCTTTAATGCATTCTTCACTTCCAGAGAATTGATCGTTCATAATTCCACAGATTTTTTCTTCAAAAATTTTTGATTCTTTATCTCCTCTACAGATAAGGATCCAATTATTGCTCATACCATAGACCATGTATCTTTCTCCCAAAAAGAACTGCATTGTTGAGCAGACTGATTTTATTCCGAGAGCTCGTCTGTAAATCATCCATTTTCTATTAATAGTGGGTAATTCTTTAAAAATCTGAATCTCCTTAAGTGGATTTCCATTATTTTTCCGAATTGTGATGAGATGATGTTCTCCATACCACTCTGGCTCTTTATATTCAGGACTAATTGTGTAAAATCTCAGTTCAATTGGTTGTTTATCACTGAATTTTTTAACACAATTAACAAATTCTTTGTCAAACTGTTCGATTTCTTTTAGATCTATCCCTGGGAAGAGTCGATCTAAAAATCCAAATGTTGCCAATTTTCGAACAATATTAGGATCTGCTCCTTGAACTGCACTGATCCTTGGATAAATCGCCGTTGGAAGGGCTGTCAAATATAGAGAACTTCCTTTTCTGAAATTATATACCCATTCTGAGAATTCATAATACTCCTTTTTCATTGGATGTAGATTAGCTCTGATGTGATGAGTAGCAATTATTCCCTTTGGTGATTTAAGGTCACCAATTGGTGATTTTTTATCTTCTTGGAATTCACTGATAACAGTGGGCTGTTCCAATGGGCCTTTTGATAAGGATGTTTGAGTACTAGACTCAGCGGCTCCTTTTCCACTTGTAAATTTTTCCAACAATTTGTCCATACTGACAGGTAGTTGTTGTGGACCCTTTTTTATGACTTTTTCCTCTTGCGAGGTAAGAGAATCATTTCTCTTAAATTTTGATTCTCCATTCGAGGTGAATGTATTAATCTTCCGAAATGGAATGTGACTAGCCTTTCGGCTGTATTCACCTTTTAAAGGAGGATATTCATGGCTACAATTTGCAAAAAAGTCTAAACATTCTGACAATTTTTCAACTATTTTTTCCTTGTTATCATTCAATTTTTCAATCTTTTTCCCACTTTCAACAACTTTGCTTGATAAATTACACAAAGTTTGTCGAATATCAAGATGATCTTCTTGAACAGCAAGATAATCTGCATTAAAATCTATTAAAAGATCTTATAATTCCTTTGTAAATGTTTCAATTTTTTCCATATTCATAATTCCTGCTCAAGAAATCAGCAAATAAATTATCTTTTCCTTTAATATATTCAAATTTAAAATTATAAAAAGATAGTAACACTTGTCATCTATGTAATCTTCTATGTTGAGGTGAATTTGGTAATTTATTATTTACTAGTCCGTTAAGTTGTGTATTATCAATTTGAACAATAAATTCTTTGGGTAACAAAAACATTTTAAATTTGTTTATTCTTTTAACAACTGCCAATAATTCTTTCTCATTGGTTGAATAATTTACTTCAGCATTATTAAATGTTCCACTAGTATACCTACAAATTTCATTTAAATCAGTTTTTAATAAAGCACTCCAATATAAATCTGAAGTATCGGTTTGAACTATTAATTTATCTTTTTCATCAGGAAGTCTAAGTTTAGGTAAATTTCTACAATTTTCTTTTAAATTTTTAACACAAAGAGTATGTTCTTCATTCCAACCTAATTTATTTGATTTTCTTAATAGTTTCTGAAGTTTATTTCTTTTTTCTGCAAGTTTTTCTATAAATCCTTCAGCATAATTAAGATAATCCAAAAACTTTTGAATTTGTTGCTTATTTTCTAACTTATCAGGAAATAAAATTATTTTTTCAGAAATATGAGGTTACAACTTTATTCCATCACTATTTATTATCATTCCTAAGAATTCAATTTCATGTTTTGCTATTTCTGCTTTTTTCTGACTAAGTATTATACCTTCTTTTGAGCAAAGTGTAGCAAAAATTCTAAGATGTTTAAGATGATGTTCATATGTTTTTGAACAAACAAGTATATCATCAACATAAACAATAAGAAAATTATAAGTTTTAAAGACTTCATCCATTCTTCTTTGATAAATTTGTGGTGCATTTTTTAATCCAAATGGCATAACTAACCAATCATAATGTCCTTGAGGAGTACTAAATGCTGTTAATGGTATACTATTATCTTCTAGTTTAATTTGCCAAAATCCAGATTTACAATCAAATTTTGAATAATATTTTTTATTCTTAACTATATTTATTAATACTTCTTTATTTGGTAAATAATATCCATCAAACTTAGTGTTTTTATTAAATTCTTTATAATTTACTACCATCCTAGGTTTTCCTCTTTTTATCTCCGAATGATTTCTAACCATAAAAGCTGGGCTACTATGAGAGCTATTACTTCTCCTTATAAGTTTTTGATTAAGAAGTTTTTGAATTTGTATTTGAAATTCTTCCTTATCTTCTTGATTATAGAGCATAGGTTTGACTCTAATAATGATTGTTGGTTCTAATAGTTCTATTTTAGCTGTTGTTTTTGATTTTTCCCATTTTTCAAGTGGGTTTTCATTATAATTTTTAGCTAAAAGATCTTTTATTTGATCAAGAGTAATTGTTTTGATTGAATAATTGAGTAATTTTGGTATAAATTCTATTTTTTCACCAATGAAATTTGAACTCTAAATGGTTTAAATTCTCTAGCAATTTTTAGTAAATGTCCACATGGTGTTTTTAATTGAATAGTATAAATATTTTGACTATATTGACTAAACTGTTGTACAAAGTCATTTCCAAGAATAATATCACAATCATTAATATTATATTGGTAAACATTTCTTATGGTTACTATTTTAGATCCTATTATAACTTCTATATTTTCATTTTTATATTTTAAAGATTCTCTTACTCCACTTATTCCTTGTAAAGTTAATTGTTGTTTATTTTCTATCCACTTTGGTAATAAAAATTCTTTAAAAACAGTTATCTCAGCTCCTGTATCAATTAGAGCACAAGTAGTTATTTTTGATTCAAATACAGTTATTTGTATATATACACTTATTGGGAATTTTATTTCTCTACTCATTTTTTTTAGGGCAATATGTAGTTATTCCTTGATGTATAATAAGAATTCCTTCCTTGTCTATTTTATAATTATCAAGACTATTTAAAAATGAATTTCCTAATAATATTGGATGTTCATCAAAATTCATATTATTATCAATATAGCATTCTATGCTTAATAATAAATTTCCTAATTTAATTTGAACTTGTCCTATGATATCACAAGAGTTTATTTTTCCTTCAAAATCTCTATAACTATAAGGTTCAACTTTTTTCTTTTTAATTCCTTCATCAATAAGAGAGCAAATATGATTCTGACTTGCTCCAAAGATCAATAAGTATTTTAATTTCATTTATCCATTTATTTCCATTAAAAAACTTTCCTTTGATTCCATAAACACTATTATTTTTACTTTGTATTATTTTTGAAATACTATGTCTTACTGTATTATTTCCAATAATTATTTTATTTTCTTTATATGTTATTTGTTTTGGTATTATAGGTTGATCAATACTTATAGCATCATCATGTCCTATCTCAAAATTTTCTATTTCTTCTATGTCTTGTTCTCTAGGTAAGATTGCTTCTCCTATATCCCTAAATTCTTCGTCAATTTCTATAAAATGTTTTTCTTTATATATATTTCCATAATTATTATTTGTATAACAATATAATTCTTGATATAATATAGTAAAAACTTTATTATCATCTTTTAATATTTTATTAGTCATCTTAAAATGTAGACTAAGACAATCATCTAAATTTTTATCATTTATATGTACGCAATATCTTAGATAACAAGTAAATTTTAATTTTTTATATACTAAATTTCCTTTTACTATTCCTAAATTTCCATTTTCTGCAGTTATACATCTTTCATCTTGTAGATTAAGTATTATAGGACTATTAATTCCTTCTTTAAAACATGATTTTATTATTATTTGTATTCCAGTAAGGTAAACATAAGATATTTTATCTCGTTTTTCTTGTTTTAATTTTCCTAGGAACTCATTAATATTTCTTTTTGTTATAAGATTTAATTTTATTTTTCCTTGTGTATGTTTAATATCTATGGCTTTTTCTATTTCATGATATTCATTAATGACTAACTTCTTTCTTCTAAAGGCTGATCCTAAAATATTAAATAATTTATTTTCTCCTAGAGGTTTTAGACTTAATTCTGCTCTATTAATTTTTCTAAATTTTTCCCAATCAAATTTTCCTTTTAAGGCATATCCCTCTACTCCTTCGTATACTTCAGTTTCTAAATTCTCTGAATTTTCAATTTCCATGATTCTTAGGTATCTAATTCTTCAATTCTCCTAATTTCATTATTAAGAACTCTTTGTATTCTTTTTAAAGTTTTCATTTCTATAAGAATAGGTATTTTAACAAGATATCATATGTTTTCGTCTAAAACTTCATCAAAATCTATTAAAAGAAAAGTAATTTTCTTTTCAAATTTTTTCTTTATTTTAAGACTATCGGAGTCTTTTATTTTATTAATCAAATTTCTTGATTTATTAACAAGATGTTGAATATAACTATCAGTATCTAAATATTCAGTAGAATTGTTAACGTACCATCCTATGCAAATTTCGTTTTTATCTTCCATTCTCTAATGTCTTTAATTCCTCAAGATATAGGGCTCTGATACCATTTTTATGTGACCTAAAATGCAAAAATACAATTAATTATTAAATTTTGAGTTTTCTAAAATGCAAAAATTCAAAAATAAAATTATTAATCAATATCAAATTTTTCGGCTCAAGATAGGTGGAAAGAGTTGATGGTGAAGAAAAGTTAATTTTTATTTCAAGGGGCAAACAATTTTGTCGAATCCAAAATTAGAATTAAAGTTATGAGGATTAAAATGACTTATTTTGAAACCTTTTATATTAAGGATATTTTAGGTAGTTTATATGATTGAATAGTGAAATGGGTTAGTTTGGGGTTAGTTTGGAATTTTGACTTTGAATTTGGGTCATTTACTTGTATATCTCTTCGAGATCTGTAATGTTCTTATTTATTCCAAGAAATTAACTTTTTAAAGTGAATTAATAAAAGAACATGATTGTGGTGTATCGTTACTTAAAAAAAATGTTTATGTTAAGAATTTATATAAAATTGTGGGTAATTAAGTAATTCCATTTATGGTGATTTAAATAAATAAAAAATTTGATTAAAATTGTGGTGTAACAATTAAATTTTGTTGTGGTAATATAATTACCCAAATATAAAATGATGTGGAACAGCTTCTCTTCTTCCTCTTGGGAGATTTTCTTTTCACCCTGCATAGGCCATCTCTCTCATCCCTTCACAAATTCACGAATCAAGAAAATTATACTACAACAAATTCATAAAGAAAACACACTCTTAATTCACTTAAATTAATCAGTTCTTTTTTTTTTTCCCAAAAGAGGACTCCGATTTCAGAAGCAGTTTCAATTTAAATACTAGAAAGCCATGGATGCAGATTCTTGGGCTGCTCGTCTTTCTTCTGCCTCCAGGCGTTATCAATCTGTTCTTCAATCTCGATCTGGTATACAGAACCCCGAATTTTCCGTTTTAGAGCGTGTAGTTTTCATTTGGGTTTTCTTTCATTTGACCAAGAAATTTGTATTTACCTTAAAGATTGCATTTTTATGGATCTTTTAGCGAGGTATTCTGTAGTCAAATTGAAGATTGGAATTTTTCGAGGGTTTTGTTAAATTAACAAGAACTTCTATTAAAAACTTGATTTATTTTTTATTTTTTTGTGGGTTCCTTGAAACCATAATTAAATATAAGCGGTCATTAATATTGAATCTTTATGAGGCCTTTCGGAGATCAAATTTTTAAATATCGTTTGTTAAGTCCACAAAATGATTGTACATTTCCATCAAATATTGGCTTTTTATCTGGATTTGTGAACTTTAATAAGAGTTTGTTTGTCTCCCATTATTGGGAGAAAATTAGTGTAATGAATAGTATTTTTTGGAGAATGTGTGGTTGAAAATTAAAGTAACTTTATTGGTTTGTGTGTTGAATATTTTATTGGGTGAATATGTGGTAGAGAATCTTACTGTAGCAAACAATTTTTTGGATTAATGGTAGACAATCAGGGGCTAAATGTGTATTTTTAATTAAAGATTGGTCTCTAATGAGTTCTTTGTGCTGGATACTCTGGCAGGGATAAAGTGGGAGGGTCTCAATGTAGAAATGTTAATGGGATTCGAGGAAATGGACATGGATGATGATGTAAGGGAGGAGTATCCATGCCCGTTCTGTTCGGAATATTTTGATATTGTGGGACTCTGTTTCCATATAGATGACGAGCATCCTGTAGAAGCAAAGAATGGGGTATAATTCCTTTTCTTTTGATTCTTTTTATGATTGCTGAACAATCTGTATGGATCGAAAGGTTTTGGAACATGATAATTTTTAATGCCATATGATTCGAATTTGAGAAGCAAGTTCAAGAAATACCAATAGTTCATATTTTAGTCGTTTTACATGTCCCAAGAAGGTTGAAAATGATTTGTTCCCTCCTTCCTCTATCCTGCTTGGAGGAAGTTAGGAACATTCAATTCATATGGTTAGTTTTTAGGTTTGATTTCCAATGGTTGCTGTAAATCATGGACGCATGAACAAAAGGGGTCAGGAATGGATTTGATTATATTGCTTTTATAGGTTTAACATTTCCCGAATGGGAAAAGAACATTAAGACGCATACTTCACTGAAGTGAAGCAAAAATTATATGGAAATAAGAAACCACTTTGTAGGCACACTATATTCACTAAAATTTTGACTTTTCATCAATTTCCATTACATTTTAGCTGCTATAAAGTTGCCTATAAGGTTAGCAAAATCAATGCTACAGTAATAGGGGACTACAAGAAATCAACCATCCAAATTGAACAGCCTAAACAATCAGCATCAGATAGCAAAGAAAAAGTCAACATCAGTTGACAAACTAAAAGAAAAATAGACCAAGGATGCCTTTTTATTTCCTTTTCTTTTTTAATATCTTGTGGTGTTATTTCATTGGTGCCACTGGGAGGGTTGGCGTTGTAGGTAATTTGACATGTAACATTTTTTCTTCTGTTGAGAACTGGATGTTAGTATACTTTCATTTGCACAAATCATGATGAGTAAACAAATTAGTATGTTCCTTTTCAAAGTGTAGTTGCTAACAGAGGTCTTCTCCTTAACTCTTTCAGGTGTGTCCAATTTGTGTGATGAGGGTTGGTGTTGACATGGTTGCACATATTACATTGCAACATGGGAATACCTTTAAGATATCCTTTCTTTCAGTCACACTTTTTCTTATGTTGTGGGTTTTCTTGAATTCCTTCTTGCACTATTCTTGTATTTTATTTTATTTTTTATCCGAAACATGGTTATTCTGTGAGCATATTAATGTGTCCTGGTTGTGCATACATTACATTGCAACACTAGCCTTTAAGATATCTTTTTCTTGCAGTTGCTTCCTTTTTTAAAATTCTTTGTTGCTCTATTCTATATTCTCTTTGTTTCTTTGATATATGTGCATGAGGAATTAAAGTATTCACATGGATACTGCATGCGGTAATTTCTTAAGGACCAAAGTAGCTAGAGGAAAGGAAACCTACTTGTTCTAAAATTTCTCTCTCTAGTCAATAACAATCTTGAAGAGGGTGAATATGTTGTTTAGTTCAAAATTTCCGGATTTTCAATATTGTTAAATTTATCTGAAATGTGCAATGTATCATTTGAACTTTGTGACACACATATTGATTGATGTTGGCACATTAACTGAAACAAGTGCAGAAGAACAATTTTTAATTTTACTGATTTGATGGGTTTCTGTTCATAAAGTATTGTCCTTCAGATTTATTTTTGGACATTAATTTTTATTATATATTTTTCAATACTCATCAATATGTTGGTTTGATGCCGAGTTACCCTTAAACACATTATTAGGGGTGGGCGCGGGTCGGTTCGGTTCGGTTTTTTTCGGTTCTAGAAATTTTCGGGTATTTAGTAAATGGAACCGTCGGTTCCAAATATAATTTTGGAACCATTCGGTTTCGGTTCGGTTCGGTTCTATTCGGTTCCGTTCGGTTCCGTACTATAATTAAATTTTTTAACATTTAAAATAATACTACATAAATATACCTTAAAGTGGATATCAATATTAATAACAAAAAGTAGATACAAATACCAAGTTCAATCTTAACTTTTACAAATTAACGTAATCTAATTTAATAACATATAAATAATAAGTTGTCAAATACAAATACCAAAAAGTAAATATTACTAATAAAACTTCGATATTCATATCAATAATTCATTTGCTTCAAACCTTCAAATCTACATAAAAGTGAAATATAAATTAGAAGTCACAAATATAAAATATTTTAAAGTATTGATAATACTTACCAACTATTTAATGTAATTATTAGTTGGTTGACTTTCCATACTAACTATTAAGAAACTATATAAGAAAAAATTGAAAAAAACACAACTAACAAACATAAATAAACTTTAAATAGTTCAACTAATAAGATTTAATAAGAAAAAAATTATTAATTTGTTTAGAAAAAATAAAAGAAATTAATTTATCCAATATAAAAAAAAAAGTTCGGTTCTTATTCGGTTCTTCGGTTCTTGGTCGAGAACCGAGAACCGAACCAAACCATTCGGTTCTCGATTAAGATACCCGTTCGGGTATTTCATTTTAAAAAACCCGCTCGATTCGGTTCGGTTCAGTTCGGTTCCGGTTCGGTTCGGACATTTTGCCCAGCCCTACACATTATGTTCTTAATCAATGTAAGAATACTAGTGCTGAATGATTATGTAGGACTTCTTCAACAAAGTGATAATTTGTGTGTTTGTGGGTGTGATTTGTGTGGTATTTATAGGTGCATTTAGGGGTACAAAAAGGAAAGTGTCATAATAGTGTTCCTATAATTGTGTTCTAAATAAGGTAATGAGTTATACTAATTTTCACAATTAATCATAGTCATACATAATTATATACATATATAGATGCACGTAATTATAGAATTCCTATAATTTAAATCAATAAGTCATAATTATATACATATATAGACACGTAATTATAGTAATCATATAATTTAAGCCAATCAATCATAATTATGGGAAATAGAGTTTTGAATAGTGATTTTCAAAGAATGTTTGGTTAAAAAATACAGAAAAGTCTTGGGTTTATGTACAAAATATGTTATTGTGTGGATGTGTGATTAAAAAATGAGTATTTAGAAAAAAAAGTTTAAAAATAATGGTTGTCAAACGGGGGCTTATTTAGGAAGGAATCTTCCTAATTTATCTTTCATACATAAGGATGTTTACTTTATTCCATCCAATTTTTTCATATATGTGTGTGTGTCTGTGTGTAAACCATAAATATTCATATCATATACATAATTCAGGAAATTGTACTTGTAGTCCTTCAACTATTGGCCGATATGCAATTTTATTCCTTAACTTTCATCCTCTTGCACTAACGTCCTAATTTTCATAAATAACGACTATACAATATTTTGGGGTATTATATAATTAGCACAGCTTTATTCTGTATTTCCCACTATGACATTACCTAGAAAACAAAAGTGAGACATTTAAAGAGAAGAAATTTTAGAAATTTTATACAAAAGTTTTTCTTTCCTTATTTTTCACTCTGCATACGACCCTATGTTAGCCTCTCTTTTCTTGTATCCTATATAATTCTCTACGCCTTAGGAAAAGAATTGAAGAAAAACGAGGAAGAGAATTGAAGAAAAACGAATCTGGTCTACGAAAATGAACAAAGTAAGATCGTTGGGTGTGAACACATTCCTCAGGATTTCATTTCCAGACAAGGTCACGAATAATATTTGCACAATATTTTCCTTTTAAACATGTTTTGCACACTATTGTTTAACACACGCTATTGTAATTGATAAGATTTGAAAGTCGAACTTGCAAACAAATATAAAATAAGTTCTCAAATTAGTATCACGTAACTAAAGCATAATTTCTACTAGAAGTAGAAACAACGCTAATTAAGATACTAATAAGATATTTAAGGCAATCATCTACATATTTGATTCCCCTATCATCCTTCTCATCACTTCCCTTTTCCTCTCATTCTTTGTGATTCTCCACTTCACATTTTAGAAGAAAGAACTATAATTGTATTCTTTGGTTAGTTAAAAAAGATATCTTCTCCTTCCATTTCATGTATAGGAAAGAAAAAAATAAAAAAAGACGAGATTCTAGGTTATGAAAAAATGAAAGCCCAAAATATAAGCTAAGGTTAGTAATAAAGTGCCTAGAAAAGGTAAGACAATGGGCAAACGCCTTAGTCAACTTGTAGCGTAGCTTTGAGGCGTAAACCTCATTAAATCAAAGCACAAGCCTCCCATATGGCATTTACGGCCTATGCTTTGATGTGTTTAATGAAAGCCTCACTTGAGGCGGGATTCAAGGCGTTAGCCTCAAAAAAAATTTTCAAATGATGTGTATATGAGCTATTTATAGCAAGGAGTGTCACACGTAAAAAATTTCCTATATCTAGACTTATGAACATGTGTACATTGCATGTCCAAATAGTGACAAACATAACTGATGAGAGTGTATTAATTTGACAATGAACAAGAAGAGAAAGGGTTCCAAGAAGAGAAGAATTGAGTGCAAAGAAGAAGTATGATCAAGGGGTTGAATATTAAAGAATTTCATAATTGAAATTAAACTATATTTTAAAATCTTAATTAATTTTTAAATCTATCTCCATCATTGGCACTTGCTTTTTATTAGTTATTTGGTTTCGTAGTTCCATAATTTTGTCAATCAACGTATTGATATCCAGCATTTAAGAAAGCCAACCGATTGCATTTTCCTTTACAGTCAATTTTAATAATTCAAAATTGTTCCTGTGTTTAAAGATGAAGAATTTCTTGGTCCTTCATTTTCAGCTTCTATCCGAAACATATGCTTCATGAGATATAGTAACTAGGACGATTTCGGAAGGGAGTGAATGCTAGAAATAGATTTATAGAGTTGAACTATTGTTTTTTCCTGTGTGTATGTGAAGGGTGGAGAAGAGGGGGAGAAAAGTAAAACGTATCGCATAGAGTTTGCCTCAGCTAGATTGATGGTCGAGTTGACCCTACACTGAGCCCGATGAAAAATTAAAACAGTGCTTTGACTCGAAGGCTATTTTTACATGAGGGTCAAATAGACATTTTGTGACTCATTAAGTGAGAAGAAGGCTATGACGAAAATTTTAAAAAGGCAGCCATTTTCGTCTTGGCCTTCAGAAAAAGGTCTAAAAATATTTCCTCCCTTTGTATTGATGCTTCAGCCTAAGTACTGTTTTCTAACAATAGATTTGAAATTTAGTGGCATTGAATACTTCTTTTCTTTTTGTTGCATTCATTTTTACTCCAAAGGAGATTTTTGGACTGGACTTCTTGAAAACTAAGTATGGTAACCATGTGAAGATCAACTTCTTTTGCTCCCAAATATTTTTGTTTGATATTTATTGGAAAAAGTGTTACTGCTTGTGCATCTCACGAAGGAATCATTGTGAGGAATCCATATGCCTTGAGATCCTTGACTAGATATTACATGCAGCGCAAGAGAAAATCACTTAAAGCTGGTTCACATTCAACACTATCCTTGTTGAGGAGGCAACTAAGGGAAGGAAATTTGCAGTCTCTCTTTGGAGGGTCTTCCTGTATAGTATCTTCAAGCAATGCAGCCCCAGACCCATTGTTGTCATCATTTGTTTCGCCAGTGGGTGATGATTTCACGAGTGCTCAATCACACTCTTCATCAAAGTCAAATTCAGTGAAGAGAAGCTCTGCCAGAAATGTTTTAGAAAGGTGATAAATTGCTTTCTTATTTCCTTTTGTTTGTTCTGGTTGGCTACTATTTCTGTATCTGAGGATTTGGTTACTCATGCCAGAATCTCACCGGAAAGTTAGGCATAAATAGAAGTGGGGAGTGATAAGAATCAATTAGAAATGTCAAGATTCTTCCTTTTTCTTGATGTTCAAACTTCTTCTGGCCTTGAAGTGTTTTTCTTTACAATGCTTTTCGAGGAAAAAAGTTTAGAAATGGTAAAACCAATTACCAGCTATATACATTTTTAAGTTTTTGCATATACTTGGTGATTATATGTTGTTCGGTCTGCTGCTCCATATAATGGAAAGAACTCATCTGGCCATAGTTTTGACCATCAGCCAATCTGTTGCCAACGCAGGTAATGTTTCTATAATTCTGAAGCTAATTGACGAGAGAATCGCTCGATATTGAACAGCCATTGCAAATATTAGGGTTTCAAGATGATGCCTCTTTAGGATGTGAAATTCATCCACTTTGAATGTTTGTGTCAACTACTATATTGTCAATTACATTTGAAGCACGAAGATGTCTTACACATTGGCATCGTATGCCATTGAAACAAGCTATTGGCTCAAAGAAAAATCACGCTTGCCTTAATGGCGAATTGAATTATGATTCTCATGATCGTATTTATGTAATTTAAAACATGCTTCTCACTTTATTGCAACTTTAGTCCTCACCCTTTGAATGCATATGTTACAATTATAGATTTGTGACATACAAGTCCTTACTCCTTTGTGGGAAATATTGAACAAGCCCGTTCTACAGGATTTTAGTATTGCCCAAACCGTGTAGCCCCATCATGTTTTTATTTCCAATAACCTTTTAACTATTTTTTAGTTGCATTGTTTCAGTGTCCAAAAGTGAAAGCTCAAATGGATAGATATGTAAGAGTGCTGTCAATCTTTTCTATTATCTGGAAAATATGAATCTGAAAAATTACCACGTTGTCTCCAAATAATTGTGCTAAATTATTGCATTGTAGTAGTTAGGTGCGCAGAAAAGGCTTGTTCTTTATGTGAATTCATGTTTGTGTACTATTTTTGTTCTTCACAACAGAAAGTTTTGCATTTGATTGAATCTTTTTATTGTGAATATTGGTAATTATCTTTGAATTAGTTACATACATTTGGAGAACATGCTTTTATTATTATTTTTTATTTGTAGAATATGACACTAGATAAGAGTTGATGGAGATATTGACCCAAAGATGCACTTTATATGCTTGAATCAAGTGCTGTATTTATTATTTATTCTGTGGATTTTGTTACCAAAATTGTCTTTAAAGGCTTCTTATGTTAATCTTCTTTTGGGTTTTAATTCTGTATGATGATATTTGTCAATGGGTATGGGAAATGCAACACGATGATCAGTGGATGATTTTGCTTAGTATACTATTTACTCTCTTTAGAATGTTAATTGATGTTATTGTGCCTTGAACTTCGTGCATCTTGCCTGTTTGTGCACTTTACAATGATTAAGATGGTCCCTCCCTCCTATTCCTCTCATTTGTATGATACTATTTAGAGACGTTTATTTCTTGTAACGCGATTATTTTTCTTTTATTGATTACATATAAACATGTACAAAATCATGGGGAATCATGTAACCTCTGCTCAGTGATAATCTCGCTTTAAATTTTTACCAGGGAAATTTGTTTTTAGCTGGTGCAGATGGTTGAACTACTTCGTATTTGTACTGTAACTCTCTTATCAGTAATTACGAGACAAGAAAGGGAACAACAACATTTTAATCCACATTCTTGTGATGTTCCTATGCCTGGTCATTATGCGGTTGGTTTTTTTAAGTTTGTGGGAATGCTTAACTCTATTATTGGATTCTATTTGCAGAAAGGTCCGAGAAGCTCCCATGTCTATCAAAGATCAAGAGGAGAAGTCACAGAGATGCACATTTGTTCAAGGAATGCTGTTGTCCACAATTATTGTTCATGATAACGTATGAGGTTCAACATTGCTGCTAGGTTTGCGAACCATAAGTTTGCCGGTACAACCTGTGTGACAGGTTATCTATCAGTACTGTACAGGTTCGTGAATTAAAAGTGTAATAATAAATGTAATTTATGTTGTGTCTAGAACCAGTAGTAGATAGAATGGACTCGTTCATCCCATTTTGATTTCAGTTTGTGCTTTGACGAAAGTTAATGAGTATACTCTTCCATAATCTGTGTGTTGATTTCGTTCTGGTTAGCGTTGCTAGTTGTGCATATTTATATCTATACGAACGAATTACTGCTTGGTTCGCATGTTTTGCTGAGCTTGTAGCGGGATTTCATGTAGGTTACTGACCTAAATTTGACTAACCGAAATGGTGATGTGGCAATCTAGTTATTTGCCAATTAGAGTGACACCAACTTTTGTCAGTCGGGTTAATGGAAATTATCAAATTTAGTCAATTTGACAACCCTTTTTATTTTTTAATGGTAATTTTTTGAAGAATATGCGGTTAAAATATAGAAAAATTTTAGTGTACGTGAAGAATATTTTATTATAAAAATGTGTGGTTAAAAATGAGAATGAGAAAAAATAAGTTTTGAAAGAATGGTTGTCAAAACAAACTTTCTGGTTCAATGACCAACTAGGAGCCATAAGCTTTTTCTTGATTGTTTCGGGACGAAAGAAAATTTGATTACAATTTGTAGAAAGTTTGTAATATAAAATTAAGATGTATTGAAAGTAAATTGATCATTGATTGTGTGAAAGATAGAAATTACAATTGATGAAAGCGGGAAATTACAATGGCTGGTGCAGGGGGCGAATATCAGAAAGCTTGAAAAATTATTTGAAAGACTAATTCCTCCTATAATAGCTTGCGGAACAAAAACCTGACGTTTAAATGACGAGGAATCATACTAAACATTTACCAACATCAGAGCTATTTTACAATGGTCAGGCCTTGGGTTTGCTCCCAAATGGTCACCAATTCGAGTCCCCTCAAGTATCCGACCGTAAACTTCAGGGCCTTGTGGGATTAGTCGAGGTGCGCGCAAGTTGGTTCGGATATCCACGGTTATAAAAAAAAATATTTACAATGTGCAGCTGAAATTGGGCAAACTGCAACTGCGATTGGGTCAAGAGGCTTAAGTAAAGCTGCTGTAGCGCCCCGAGTTCTGTTAACCCGGATTGCCACGTCATCGTCTTTTGCCCTAATTTTGTCAATCAATTTTTGCGGAAATAATCTAATTTTTAAAATCACATTTACAATTGAAAACTACGTCGGCAATTAAAACTCATAGGATATTTAAAATTTAAATATCATATTTTAGAAATAGCGGAAAACGACAAAATGTTATCAATATTCGAATACAAAAACTTCAAAGAGATAATAATTTCGATAGTCAAATTCTTTTATGCCACCACTGCCGGATCAATCTCGATCGCCTCCGAAGTCTGCAAATATTGTTAAAATAGCAGAATGAGTATTTCGAAGAAATACTCAGTAGACTCATCGCCGATAATTAATTTACAGAATAATTGAATACACACTTATGCAATATACAACGTGATATCATCTTTGGTTCATTTTCTTGAAAATCATAGGCTCTTTAAAATACAGGTTATGGGTAGTTCTTTCTTTCTTGTGCGGATGAAGCACATAAGTTATGCATAACATTCTCTTCTTATCTCATAAGAGATTCTTTATTTCTTTCTTTCTCATGCAATTAAGCATATAAGTTATGGCAAGCATAACAATATCATATATCTCATATGACACATTCTCATTCTATGCATAAAGCATATAAATCACGTAATTCACATAAAGCATGCAATTATAATTTAAACTAATTAATGGTGGCGAGTCTACCTCAAAATCTCGAGTTTCGTGAAAATGGTGCGAGAAGTAACTTCAATCTCCTAATTGTCCGTACGTTTCGTCTAGCCAATAGAAAATAAGTTTGAATTAGTATTTCGAAACTTTAAAGTTTTAAAGTGTTGAAATTAAGTTCAAGGGCTTAATTGAAAATTTTGGGAATTGAAATAAATGATTTAGAATGATAAAATAAAGTTTAGAGGCTAAATTTGAAATTTATTAAATCTGAAAATAAAACTTTAAGGGCTAAAATAATAGCTTTCATAAGTTTAGGGACTAAACTGTAATTGTAATAAAACTGAAAATAAAAGTTAAAAACCGAAATAATAACTTTTAATAGTTTAAGGACTAAGCTGTAAATATATATTAAAGCTGAAAATAAAAGCTGAAAACTGAAATAATAACTTTTAATAGTTTAAGGACTAAGTTGTAAATATATTAAAGTTGAAAATAAAAGCTGAAAACTGAAATAATAACTTTTAATAGTTTAAGGACTAAGCTGTAAATATAGTAAAGCTGAAAATAAAATTAAATGCTGAAATAAATAACTTATATAAACTAGGGACTAAATTAAATAACTTTTAAACTGAAAATAAGAAATGTAAGGGCTGAAATTAAAACACTTAAACTTAAGGGCTAAAATAAAAACAATTAGGGACTTGGGGGCTTAATTGATTAATTTAAAAGTTTTCAAAAAACTAAAACCCTTATTTCATCTCTCTCTCTGTACAGAGAGAGAGAGACGATGGGCAGGGAGGGGCTTCGCCCCTCCCCCTTCTCTCTTGCCACCACCGGTCGGCGGTGGTGGCAGCGCCGGCTCGCGGTAGGGAGGGGTGGTTTGATTTTGGGTTCGGGGCGCGAAAATGGAGGTAAGTTCTTGGGTTTTCTTTTATTTTCTTCTTGGTTTGAGGCTGTTTCGGGTATCGGTCGAGTGGTGGCTATGGCTTTGCTTTCGGGTTTGGGGTTGTGCTCTCGATTTGGGGCTCGATTTTGAACTTGGCTATTGTGTTTGATTTCGGGTTTGAAGAGTGTGGGTGACGGGTTGGTTGGTGGCTATGGCTTTGCTTGGTTTTGGCAGTAGCTTGAGCAAAGCTTGGTGGATAGCGTGTGAAATGGTGACTGGATGGTTAGGCTCTGAAATGGTGGTTTGGTTTGTGTGACTGCTTGCTTGCAGTGGAGGTGTGGTGCTGGTAGTGTTGTTGGGAGTTGCAGTGAGTTGGAGTTGCAGTTTTGGTGTTGTTACTTGGGGGTGAAAATGGTGACTGGATGGTGGTCATTGAGTGGCTAATGGTTAAACTGGAGGGCTGTAGTGTTGATGGTGAAGGTGGTTGGAGGCTACGGTTCTGGACAGTGGAGGTTGGTCTCGTGAGTGAAGTGTTGTGGTGTTTGTGCTGTAGAATTTGTGGAATCAACAAGTTGTTGATGCTAGAAATTGTCATTCTAGCATCATCAAGAGTTTCCAGATTTAGAGGGATTGATGTTAATGCTAAAAATTGATTTTAGCATCCACACAAGTCTCCAGTGAGCTGAAACCGAGAGGGAAATGAAGGAGATGAAATATCCTTACCCAGGGGCTGTTTGGCTTGTGTGAGTGAAGAGTGTGAGTGGAGTGGAGTGGGGTATGAATAGTGGTAAATTTGGGGCACAAAACCCTAGACGGGTAATTGGGCCAATTAGCTGGGTTTAGGGTTTTCTAATTGGGCTAAAATAAATAAATTCCGGTTTTGGGCTCATTTAATTGGACTTAAATGAAATGGGCTAAATGAATTAAAATTCAAGGTGTTGGACTTATATAATTGGGCTTAAACATTGGGCTTATGTAATTGGACTTGAAATTAATAATAATTGGATTTAAATAACATAAATCGAAATTGATACTAAAATAATTATTCGAGATTGGATTTAATCGGATAGATTTGAATTCGTTTTTATAACGGCTAGACGAACGCGTTTCTCTAGAAAAATTAGGGTTACGTTTTAGCGACACGTTTTTCGAGAAAATTAATTTATATAATTTAAAAGTTCGCGGTCGCTACAACCTTACCCCCTTAAAATAATTTCGTCCTCGAAATTTAAACTTACTTGATCTAATATATCTGGATACTTAGCCAGAATCTCTTCCTCTTTCTCCCAGGTAGCTTCATCGCTATCCTGTCTACCCCATTGGACTTTGACTAAAGGAATCTCCTTATTTCTTAAGGCATGGACTTTTCTTTTTATAATGCACATAGGTGTCTCCTCATAGGACATATTCCTCTGAATCGAAATAGTCTGAAAATTTACCACGTGACTTGGGTCGTGGATATGCTTTCTCAATAGGGAAACGTGAAAAACGTTGTGTACGGCCGATAGCTCGGGCGGCAACGCCAAACGATAAGCCACGTTACCCACTTTCTCTAATATCTCGAATGGTCCGATAAAACGGGGTCTTAACTTCCCTCTCTTGCCAAAACAGATAGTTCCTTTCATAGGAGCTACTTTCAAGAATACTTTCTCTCCAATTGCAAAATCCAAGTCTTTTCTCCTTTTATCGGCATAGCTTTTCTGTCTATCTTGTGCAGCTTTGATCCGTAGTCTGATCTTATCAATAGCCTCAACTGTGGAAGATGATTATCCCAATTACCACTCAAGTCTAGTACACAAGCTCTAAGCATATCTTCCAATGTCTGAATAGTGCGTTCAGACTGTCCATCAGTCTGGGGATGGTAAGCTGTACTAAAATTTAATTTAGTACCCATTGCAACATGTAGACTTTTCCAAAATCTCGAAGTAAATCTCGGATCTCTATCGGAGACAATGGAGGTTGGTACTCCATGAAGTCGAACAATCTCTTTAACGTACAATTGGGCCAATTGATCTATATTGAGAGTCATTCTGATTGGTAGGAAATGAGCTGACTTAGTAAGTCGGTCTACAATAACCCAAATAGCGTCATGACTCTTTACTGATTTTGGTAATCCCGTTACAAAATCCATGGAAATTTTCTCCCATTTCCATTCTGGTATATCCAAGGGATTTAACAACCCTGATGGTCTCTGATGTTCAGCCTTGACCTGCTGACACGTCATGCATCGAGAGACAAACTTTGCAATGCAACCCTTCATGTTCCTCCACCAAAAGGTGTTGCGCAAATCACGATACATCTTTGTCCCTCCTGGGTGGCATGCATATGGTGCTGAATGAGCTTCTGTCAAAATCTCATTCTGGATATGTTCATCCTTTGGCACACAGAGACGTCCTCTGAATATAAGTGCCTTATCAGAGGCAATTTCGAAACCTATTCTCTTGCCAGTTCCAACTTCGGATCTGATCTTTTCCAAGAATTTATCTCCAACTTGAGCTGTTACAATTCGATCTCTCAAGTCTGGTTTAACGCTCAGATTTGCCAATCTAGAAGATCCTTGGACTGATGGGGTTCGCACTTCGATTCTTAGATTTCTCAAATCTCGAATCAACTGATCTTGCGTCGTTCCTAAAGCTGATAACTGTCCAGCGTGCTTTCTGCTCAAAGCATCTGCAACCTTATTTGCTTTACCTGGGTGGTAAAGAATGGTACAGTCATAATCTTTTACTAGCTCTAGCCATCGTCGTTGTCTCATGTTCAGTTCCTTCTGAGTGAAGAAATATTTGAGACTCTTGTGATCGGTGTAAATCTCACATTTACTCCCGTACAGATAGTGTCTCTAAATCTTAAGAGCGTGCACAACAGCTGCGAGCTCTAAATCATGTGTCGGGTAATTCTTCTCATGTGGCTTCAACTGTCTTGAAGCATATGCTATCACTTTGCCATTCTGCATCAAAACACAACCTAAACCATGTTTGGATGCATCATTGTAAATAACGAAAGCTTGAGATCCATACGGTATAGTCGCACTGGTCTTTGAGGCAGTCTGTCCTTAAGTTTCTGAAAGCTTTGTTCACATTGTTCTGTCCACTGAAACTTAACTCCCTTCCTGGTCAACTGAGTCATAGAACCTGCTATTTTAGAGAAACCCTCTATGAATCGCCGATAATATCCAGCTAATCCAAGAAAGCTTCTCACATCTCCAACATTTGCAGGTGTTGGCCAATTCGTTACAGTTTCAACCTTAGAAGGATCAACCTCGATGCCTTTAGCTGTAACAATGTGACCTAAGAAACCTACTCTCTCCAGCCAAAATTCACATTTCTTGAACTTGGCGTACAACTTTTCTGCTCTCAGCGTTTCCAACACAATCCTCAAATGTTCTTCATGTTGTGCGGAATTCCTGGAGTAGATCAGTATATCATCGATAAAAACAATAACAATTTATCAAGATACTGATGGAAAACTCGGTTCATCAAGTCCATAAATATTGCAGGTGCGTTCGTAAGACCGAACGGCATCACTGTGAACTCATAATGTCCATATCGCGTCCTGAACGCTGTCTTTGGTATGTCAGCTGGCGAAACCTTTAGCTGATGGTACCCAGATCTCAAATCAATCTTCGAGAAGATTGCAGTACCTTTCAACTGATCGAATAAGTCTTCGATCCTGGGTAGGGGATACTTATTCCTTATCGTCAACTTGTTAAGTTCTCGATAGTCGATAGACATCATCATGCTTTCGTCCTTCTTCTTTACAAACAGCACAGGTGCTCCCCACGGAGATACACTTGGCCTGATAAAACCCTTCTCTAGCAATTCCTCTAATTGCACCTTCAGTTCTTGCAACTCCTTTGGTGCCATGCGGTATGGAGCTTTAGAAACAGGGGCAGTTCCTGGTACCAAATCGATGGAAAATTCCACTTGCCTATCCGGCGGAGTGCCGGGTAGATCGTCTGGAAAAACGTCACCATATTCACATACTACTGGCACTGAATCCAGAGTAATCTCATCTACGGGTTTGTCTTGAAGACTAACCAAATAGCCATGACAACTATCCTTGGCTAATAGCTTCTCCGCTTGTAAAGCCGAAATCAGGCGAGAAAGTGCCTTAATCCTCGTCCCATAAAATCTGAATACTTCTTCACCATCTTTACGAAAAATAACCTCCTTCTCGTGGCACATAATTATGGCACGGTTGGTGCTGAGCCAATCCATACCTAGAATAATATCGAAATCTTTCATTCGGATAATATTCAGGTCTGCGTCCAAAACTTGACCATCAAAATCTATTTGTACTGCCTTGACTATCTTATTAGTATCGATAGTTTCTCCTGACGGCAAACTAACTTCAAGGGTACTACCAGTCTCTATGCCTATTAGGTTCAGTCTTTCTAAGCATGCATCGGATATAAACGAATGTGTGGCTCCCGAGTCTATAAGGACATATACGGGTATCCCGGAAATAGATAGTATACCTGATATCATATTAACATGCTTAAGACGGGAAGGAAAATACGGCATGGATGCGGTTAAAACATGTACAAGAATACCAGTTTAACTAGTATACCTGCGATCACGTCGGAATCCTCTGCGGCATCCATAGCGAACACTCTGGCTTTTCCCTTCCGATTCTGGTCTGGGTTCGTCCTCTGATTAGAACCCTGTGCAAACGCAGGACGACAGTCTGATGCAAAGTGACCCGACTGGCCACACTTATAGCAAACACTCTTTCCAAACAGGCATTCTCCTTTATGCATCCTTTGGCACTTAGGGCAGGGTGAGATGAAATTGGTCATCTGCTTCCCTGTTGGTCCCGGAGTCGGCCTCTTAGCGAATGCCAGATTCCGGTTCTGATTTTGGTTCAGAGTTTGGTTGCGGCTCGGACCTTGCCATTTCCTTTTTCCCTAATTTCTCTGCTTATAATGATTTCCTTGGTTTCCCGTTCTCCCACCGGCATAGGCTACTGCTTGAGCCTTCCTCACTACTTCTCGGTAGGTTGGCAGCTCGTGTGAACTGACAATTTGTCTAACATCTGAGCGTAGACCTCTCTCAAAGCGCCGTGCCTTCTTGAATTCCGTCTCCACCAGATGTGAAGCATAGCGTGACAGTTCCTCAAACCTTCTCTCATACTCAGTTATGTCAATATCACCTTGTATCAGTCGCAAGAATTCAGCCTCTTTGTGATCTCTGAGAGCTTGTGGGAAGAACTTGTCCCTGATCTCCTCCTTGAAATTATCCCAAGTCAGGGCTGCTTGTTGCTCTTCGCTCCTTGTGCGGGATGCTGATTCCCACCAAAATCCCGCTCTTCCAACCAACATGAATTCTGCACAGCCTATCTTCTTGTATTCTGGGCAGGATATGTGCCTGAAAATCTTTTCAATGGTCTGGAGCCACTCTTCTACTGCCAGTTGCCCATTTCCGCCATCAAACGTAGGCGGGTTGTACTTTCTGAACTGTTCAATTACCGGTACAATGCGGTTGGAGTTAACCGGCAGTGGAATCTGTCTCATTTCTTGCACAGCTTTGAATAATTCTCTGATAACATCGGCTTGGTTCGGTGGTGCCATAACCTTCATAAATTTAAAGGCAGTTTGTAATAGTTGACTAGGAGTACTAACAACGCGAACAATAAGGATATCTCGTGAGACGGAAATTAAGTTTCAAATTTCATTTCATTCATATTTCAACTTCTTTTCATGTAGGTACATCGGGTGGCGTGTATGCCAACATTTGATTAAGACAAAATGTCAACCCTACTCTAACTCCTATCATCTATTCTCCTTCGGTCACGCATGATTCGGCGTCCGAGAATTCTCCCAACGCTGGATCAGCGTCTTCCTCTGGTTCTTCTTCTTCTGGGTCTTCTTCGGGATCTTCTTCTTCTTCTTCTTCTGGGTTTTCTTCGGGATCTTCTTCTTCTTCTGGGTCTTCCTCGGGATCTTCTTCTTCTTCTGGGTTTTCCTCGGGATTGCCGTCGGGTGCTAACTCATCTTCTTGCACCTGTTCAGGCTCGAGCATTGGCTCATGTTCTGGCTCCCCTTCAGGTACAACCCCAAGGCGGTGCTCAAAATACATGGGCCAATATGCCACAAATCTCACGCAGAATGTATCATATCCCATATCCACATTAGGTGACGTAAGAGCATCCATGTATATGCTACGAGCTACTTCCGCATAGTCGCCTCGGAAAGTCGAGAGTAAATGATGGATCGACTGGCGATTACAGGTCACGTAGCCATGCTGTATGGCCCGCTCCCGTACGACATTCAACTGCTCTATGTGTTGGGCAATTGTCCAATCAAGTCTAGGCCTGAAGCGGTCGTAATCTCTAACAGCTTGTTCTACGTCACTGGGTGCATTTCTACGAATGGGTGCCATGTCCTAAACCAATTATGCAAAGTCCAATTAAGTGGGGTTATTCATCTCTTCTTAGTTAAAATTTACGAGGACGTAAAAATTTAGAAAACTATTTCCAATTATGCTCAAACTCGTCTTTCTTTCTTTTTCTTCTTTTCTTTCTTTCTTTCTAATTCGGATACACTTTCTTTCTCTTTCTTCTAAGTCTCGTAAATCGTAAAACAGTATCCGAAATAAAATAACAATAAACTTCATAAACTTCTTTAACTTCGGAGTCGACGGATTGAATGATGGCAGTGGCAACTTTCATTAATGATAATTAAACAATTTAGAACGTCTCTTTCAAAAATTTTATTTTTGAAAATTTTGCCAGTCTACAGAAACGCAGACCAGCTCTGATACCAAGCTGTAGCGCCCCGAGTTCTGTTAACCCGGATTGCCACGTCATCGTCTTTTGCCCTAATTTTGTCAATCAATTTTTGCGGAAATAATCTAATTTTTAAAATCACATTTGCAATTGAAAACTACGTCGGCAATTAAAACTCATAGGATATTTAAAATTTAAATATCATATTTTAGAAGTAGCGGAAAATGACAAAATGTTATCAATATTCGAATACAAAAACGTCAAAGAGCTAATAATTTCGATAGTCAAATTCTTTTATGCCACCACTGCCGGATCAATCTCGATCGCCTCCGAAGTCTGCAAATATTGTTAAAATAGCAGAATGAGTATTTCGAATAAATACTCATTAGACTCATCGCCGATAATTAATTTACAGAATAATTGAATACACACTTATGCAATATATAACGTGATATCATCTTTGGTTCATTTTCTTGAAAACCATAGGCTCTTTAAAATAAAGGCTATGGGTAGTTCTTTCTTTCTTGTGCGGATGAAGCACATAAGTTATGCATAACATTCTCTTCTTATCTCATAAGAGATTCTTTCTTTCTTTCTTTCTCATGCAATTAAGCATATAAGTTATGGCAAGCATAACAATATCATATATCTCATATGACACATTCTCATCCTATGCATAAAGCATATAAATCACGTAATTCACATAAAACATGCAATTATAATTTAAACTAATTAATGGTGGCGAGTCTACCTCAAAATCTCGAGTTTCGTGAAAATGGTGCGAGAGGTAACTTCAATCTCCAAATTGTCCGTACATTTCGTCTAGCCAATAGAAAATAAGTTTGAATTAGTATTTCGAAATTTTAAAGTTTTAAAGTGTTGAAATTAAGTTCAAGGGTTTAATTGAAAATTTTGGGAATTGAAATAAATGACTTAGAATGATAAAATAAAGTTTAGAGGCTAAATTGAAAATTTATTAAATCTGAAAATAAAACTTTAAGGGCTAAAATAATAGCTTTCATAAGTTTAGGGACTAAACTGTAATTATAATAAAACTGAAAATAAAAGTTAAAAATTGAAATAATAACTTTTAATAGTTTAAGGACTAAGCTGTAAATATATATTAAAGCTGAAAACTGAAATAATAACTTTTAATAGTTTAAGGACTAAGCTGTAAATATATAAAAGCTGAAAATAAAAGCTGAAAACTGAAATAATAACTTTAATATTTTAAGGACTAAACTGTAAATATAGTAAAGCTGAAAATAAAATTAAATGCTGAAATAAATAACTTATATAAATTAGGGACTAAATTAAATAACTTTTAAACTGAAAATAAGAAATGTAAGGGCTGAAATTAAAACACTTAAACTTAAGGGCTAAAATAAAAACAATTTAGGGACTTGGGGGCTTAATTGATTAATTTAAAAGTTTTTAAAAAACTAAAACCCTTATTTCATCTCTCTCTCTCTACAGAGAGAGAGAGACGACGGGCAGGGAGGGGCTTCGCCCCTCCCCCTTCTCTCTTGCCACCACCGGTCGGCGGTGGTGGCAGCGCCGGCTCGCGGTAGGGAGGGGTGGTTTGATTTTGGGTTCGGGGCGCGAAAATGGAGGTAAGTTCTTGGGTTTTCTTTTATTTTCTTCTTGGTTTGAGGCTGTTTCGGGTATCGGTCGAGTGGTGGCTATGGCTTTGCTTTCGGGTTTGGGGTTGTGCTCTCGGTTTGGGGCTCGATTTTGAACTTGGCTATTGTGTTTGATTTCGGGTTTGAAGAGTGTGGGTGACGGGTTGGTTGGTGGCTATGGCTTTGCTTGGTTTTGGCAGTAGCTTGAGCAAAGCTTGGTGGATAGCGTGTGAAATGGTGACTGGATGGTTAGGCTCTGAAATGGTGGTTTGGTTTGTGTGACTGCTTGCTTGCAGTGGAGGTGTGGTGCTGGTAGTGTTGTTGGGAGTTGCAGTGAGTTGGAGTTGCAGTTTTGGTGTTGTTACTTGGGGGTGAAAATGGTGACTGGATGGTGGTCATTGAGTGGCTAATGGTTAAACTGGAGGGCTGTAGTGTTGATGGTGAAGGTGGTTGGAGGCTACGGTTCTGGACAGTGGAGGTTGGTCTCGTGAGTGAAGTGTTGTGGTGTTTGTGCTGTAGAATTTGTGGAATCAACAAGTTGTTGATGCTAGAAATTGTCATTCTAGCATCATCAAGAGTTTCCAGATTTAGAGGGATTGATGTTGATGCTAAAAATTGATTTTAGAATCCACACAAGTCTCCAGTGAGCTGAAACTGAGAGGGAAATGAAGGAGATGAAATATCCTTACCCAGGGGCTGTTTGGCTTGTGTGAGTGGAGTGGAGTGGGGTATGAATAGTGGTAAATTTGGGGCACAAAACCCTAGGCGGGTAATTGGGCCAATTAGCTGGGTTTAGGGTTTTCTAATTGGGCTAAAATAAATAAATTCCGATTTTGGGCTCATTTAATTGGACTTAAATGAAATGGGCTAAATGAATTAAAATTCAAGGTGTTGGACTTATATAATTGGGCTTAAACATTGGGCTTATGTAATTGGACTTGAAATTAATAATAATTGGATTTAAATAACATAAATCGAAATTGATACTAAAATAATTATTCGAGATTGGATTTAATCGGATAGATTTGTATTCGTTTTTATAACGGCTAGACGAACGTGTTTCTCTAGAAAAATTAGGATTACGTTTTAGCGACACGTTTTTCGAGAAAATTAATTTATATAATTTAAAAGTTCGCGGTCGCTACAGCTGCGGTCCTTGACATTCTTCCCCATTTGTTTTGGCGATGTCCTCGAAGCCATTGATGAATGATATGCTTCAATTAATGGTTTGGAGGCTTCAAGGTCTTTTTCTCTTTCCTAAATATTCTCCTCGCTGCTACATCCACTCCATTTGATCAAGTACTCTTGATGACATTTTCTAGAAACTCGAGTAGTTCGATGGTCAAGAATCTCTTCAACAACCTTTTTTCCAGCTCAAACACATGTCGCTTTGGCTCATTTCTGGATGCGTCCTCCTTGTCGGCAAAGTATGGGTTGAGTACAAGTATGGGTTGAGTACACCAACATGAAGGACCTTGTGGATTTTGCACCATGAAGGGAGTGCAGCTCTGTATGCGACTCTTTCATTCATCTTCATGATGGGTAATTGTCCAATATATTTTGGCACCAATCTTGAGTCTTTCCCTCTTATCGGTTTATAACAGTTTCTGTCGGGGAGTTTAACCATTATCAGATCTCCAACATTAAATTTAAGGAAATGGCGCTTTAGAGTTGCATACTTTTTGTATCGTTTTTTAAGCTTTCTTAAGATAACTCCGAACAATTTCAATATTTCATTTCCACTCTTAAGATAAGGTTTTTGCTTGAGGGAACTTGGTATTTTGATCGATATCCACAGTATGAGGGAGTAACGGTTGCTGGCCAGTAGCAATCTCAAAATGACTCTTCTTGGTGGAAGAGCTCTTTTGGGCATTGAAACATATCTGAGCCGCATCCAAAAGTTTCACCCAATTTTTCTGTGAAGTTGAGATAAAGTGCCAAAGATATTCTTCCAGCATAGAATTCAAGCGCTTAGTCTGTCCGTCAGATTGTGGGTGAAAACTAGAACTCATGCTCAAAGTTGAATCAAGAAATTTGAACAACTCGGTCCAAAATATGCCAATAATCGAGGATCCCGATCACTGACGATGTCCTTGGTAGTCCCTAATATTTGACAATATATTTGAAAAAGAGTTGAACGGTCTATTCGGCTAATACATACTTAGGCTCTGCAATGAAAGTTGCGTACTTTGATAGACGGTCTACCACGACGATGATAGTGTTAAAATCTCCAACTTTTGGCAATCCAACAATGTAGTCCATCGATACACTATCGAATGGTCTAGTTGGGATGAAAAGGGGTTCAAGCAAGCTTGTCTTTTTCTGATGATGACAAATAAGACAGGTTTTTGCATAAGTTGCAATGTTGTCCCGCATTTGAGGCCAGTAGTACGCACGTTGTAATAGTGCAAAAGTGTGTTCCTCTCCAGGATGCCTGCTCAAATTGTGTCGTGGCATTCCGTAATTAGTAATTTCCTCAAATCTCCGCTTTTAGGAACATAAAGACGGTCTCCCTTAGTCTTTACTAGGCCCCGATCGAGCCAAAACTGACGAGTTTTGCCTTGTTTGATGAGGTCGACCAAATATTGAGTAGTCGGGTCCTTATCCAAAAGTGCCTGAATTTGGTCCATTGTGATTGTGATAACTGTACTCCTTAAAAGAGCAGCCATAAAGTAAATGGTGGCCAAGTCGGCCCGGCGACTAAGAGTATCTGCCACATGATTACTAGATTCGGGACGGTACTTTAGCATAAAATTGAACTCTGAAAGAAGTTCCTGCCAACGAGCCTATTTGCTTGATAGTTTCGGTTGTGAGATGAAGTGACTAACCGCAGTGTTATCTGCTTTCACAATAAATGAAGACCCAAGCAAATAGTGACGGCATTCCCTAAGGCAATAGACTACTGCTAACAACTCATTTCGTGTGCCGAGTAACGACGTTCTGCTGGATTCAGCTTTCGGCTCTCATATGCTATCGGATGTCGTTGCATAAGGACTCCACCAAGTGCAAAGTCTGAAAAATCGGTATGCACTTTGAATGGTTTAGCCATATCCGGCAAGGCTAACACCGAGTTCATCCACATCGATTTCGTCAACTTTTCAAAGGCATTTTGGCATTTGGATGACTAGTTTCAATCATTATCCTTCTTTGTCAATTAGGTAAGTGGCAATGCAATTTTTGAGTACCCTTTCACAAATCTTCGATAGTAATTGCATAACCCAAGAACTAAACGCACATCGTGGACATTCTTTGGTGGTTGCCAATTTTTGATGGATGTAACCTTCTTCGATTCTATGCGTATTTTGCCTTGTTCGATGATTTGACCCAAGAAGCTGATAGACGTCTAAGCAAATGAGCATTTAGACGGTTTGGCATAGAGTTCATTCTCTCGTAGCCAATTGAAAGCCTGTCTCACATGTTACACATGTTCCTCCAATGTTTCGCTATAGATGACTATGTCGTCTAGGTAAACCACTAAAAGATCGTCCAAGAAACCGTGAAGTACCTTATTTATCATCGTACAAAACGTTGGAGCGTTTGTTAAGCCAAAATGCATCACTTTGAATTCAAAAGCTCCATATCTTGTTACCACCGTAGTCTTTGCTTCATATAAACAAGAAATTTTACTAAAGTTCAATTGCAGTATTGGAGGGGTAGTAATTGCTACTTAAACTATCGGCGTTGACTTTGGATTGTGGAGTTTGAGAGTATCCTTTTAGTGAGAGTACTTGGGGTGTTGATCGCTTGCTCGAATGAGTAACTCAAAACTTTTTTAGGAACTGTCTATATGCAATTTAAATTATTAATAGATAGAAATAAATAATCGATAAGTGAATGATACTTGTAAGTTTCTAAAAATGTACGAGTCAAAATTGACTAGAGTGTTTATGTTTAAACATGAGCCAAACATAGGCTTGGCCTTTAGACTGTATTTGCTCTTGGTAGAGGGAGTTTGGGCTCTGACGATTGAGATTAAAAAAATAAAAAGGTTGTGAAAATAGCACCAAGGTCCCCATTTATTTGAGATGTAAAAATTGATCCCTAACCTATGTTGCTTTATTCAATTAGAAACGAGGGAATTAGTTCTTACAAGCATCATTATAGATAATTCATTGAATGGACCATGGAAGGCAATGTTGGCTAAAATAATAATTATTCACATGTCTAATTTACTAAACAAGAAAATGACATAAGAAATTCAACTTAATTAAATAAATAAAAATATGAATTCACATGTTCGCAGACCAGAATTCTTAATTTAGGCAAGAGTTGAGTTTTACACGTAAATTTGTCTGCTGTTGTTATCGTCTTTCAAAATACAATAATCCTTTAAAGGCTGAGAACAAACCGAAGAAATGCAGAATGCAGGGAATATTCACTCGAGGAAGAATTGGTGTGGTGTCACTCAAATATTGTCAATTTATCTCTACCATGCTCGATAATCAATGTCAAAAAATTAATATTTTATATTTATTACCTAAATTATGTATATTACAAACATTCATATATGGTTTGGTTAATGTAAATTTTCTTAATAAAATATTATCTTTAACTATTAAATTTTACAACTCTACATTTATAACAGAACTTTTCAATAGTCTTCTTAAGTGGTCAAACTATGTGTAATAGGAACATCCGTCGACAAAAATATCACCCCCAAAATGATCATTTCATGGTTATTGAGAACAAATTAAATCAGATGGTTCTATCCTGACTTTCTTTGATAATAATCAATACGATATTTATAAGGCTCCTCCTCCAAATGATTCTTAATCTTTCTGAAAAATGTTCTTTTTAAATTTCTTGTTTAAGTACTTTGCTAAACGAATATATTTTTAGTATTATATTAAAATATGACCTCCACCTCAATCTCCCACCGCCACTCGTCCCTAGTTCTCTATCTCCCTCTACATCACCCTCTCCCGCCTGTAATAGTGAGCTCGAGAGCCTCTGAAACTTCCGGGTAGAAGCTTAGGAGTCTACCGAATAGTAGGGTGCGGTCAAAGACAAAAGAAAGAAGTGAAAGAATATTAAGGTCTAACTCCAAGCAATTCGAGCCAAATCCAACCCATCGACTCTTGAAGGACTACGATGTCTGCCCTACACCCTCCAGGTCAAGCCCCACCCAGATAACACACACCCCATATAAACAACTAAAAGAAGACAATCCTCCGGACCCAAAAAAAAAAAGGGTGCAGTTTAGGCAGAAAGTGGGGATGAACCCAAAGCCAACATTTCCAGGATGGATAAGTGGTAACCAACTTGCCAGACCAAATGCTTCCCAACATCTCAATCGAATGTAGGTTTTAATCAACAAACAACTCTTGTAACATCCAATTGACATATAAAACCACCTTAACAATGAAACAATTCTAAAGTAACCGTAAAATGTCATGCAAAAGCCAGAATATTAAAAAAAAAAAATGATTTGGGGAAATGCTCAACGTGAGTGATTTATCAATGGAAAAATTACGAGTGATGATAGTCAGGAAATTGTTGCGTGCATATCATGTAAACAACTAGTGACATTTCTGCCAGTCGTATCTCTGTGTAGTGTGAATAACAAAACAAGAAAATCCTAGCTAAAAGGGGCCCCGTCTCCAATGGAGTCAGTGTACAGAAAGAATGGTGAGCTGGTGCCAACCTCGTGCAATTGCAACAAGAGCCTAATTCTTGGATAAGGGGGAATTCGGTTCTAATATATGGAAATAAGACAAAGAGTATTGACCTCTCATTGGACATATTCGTCCACGAGCAATTCTCTCGAAGTGGTTACAGATTGTGTCAGCTAAAATGGTGTGCGTAAAGATCCTTGCAATGTCCTTGAAGGTGTTGTAGCCTGCATTAATATAAAGGCAAGTCCTAGTCAAGAAAAAGCAAAATAAATGAACCTCAATACAGCATTTAGAGGAAAATTTAGTGATTTTTTTTATTCCAAAAAATTCATTTGAAGGCATCTGACTAAACTGATGAAGTATAAAATAAAATTGTCCTATTGCTTGGAAACGAACCAAATAGTAATAACCCATCAGTGGTAATGCAACATGAAAATGCATCCCTATTCTAAGCTTCCAACATGTGCAATTCAAAATAATGTTTCAATCAAATCTACATAGCAAAAATCCAATTACTGATTTATGAAAAGCATTTTGAGTTTCAGGACAAGAAGAGTGATGATAATCTACATCATTGCTTCTTATAATTGCATGACATTTTCCGAAAATTTGAAAAGCCATGCGCAATTTATGACTAAAATTTAAACATCAAAATACCCAATTCCAAATTCAATAGCTTTTGTGTGATTTTTAACCATTGGTTGCACTTGTACTTTTCTATGAGAGAATCGCTCACCTCTCTAAATTGGTTTGGAATACCAACATCAGTACTGATGTCTGATATGCTATTGCAAGGATGGAGTTGCTGATGACCATGTCCTAATCCAACCCTTTCACTGATTCCAATAAATTCACCTTGTGACATTCCACCAAAAGAATAATCCACAGATGTAGAAGCTTGATTGTGAATAGATTGGCCCCTCAAACTACTGAATCTTGGAGAAAAAACTTCCCTAGGGTGCAAGGGAAGTGTTGTATTTTCTAGTAAGCTTTCCTGAAGATATCTATTTTGTGGTGCCATCCTCGTGGGAGTAACTGTATATCCAGGTACTAATTCCCTACCTCCACCAACTTGAGTACCAAAAAGACCATTCCCTGAAACTGTGGCCATCCCATCAGTTCTGTCAGATTGTCTACTTCTGTAATTGAGAAATTGGTATATCTGACGCTGTATTCTACGCCTTTCTAATACTGTAGCTGCCCCAGTTCCCGTAGCTGCAGAAGCAGCTTGAAAATTCCCAACAGAAATTCTTGGAGACAGAGTGTGCTCAGTTCCTTGAGTCAATGGGGTATCAGGTACATACAACTCATTGAGGTCAAAAGTTTCCCGCGAACTGGCAACAGGGGATGATCTTATGGACAAGTTGTTACTTGCTCCATGATCAATGCTAGGATTCAAACCTTGTGCAACAGATGAAGCAAGAGCAGTTGGCCTACATCCATCACAATACCAATTACCTTCAGGCACTTCATGTCCAAGACCAACACAATAAGTGTGCGCTGGAGAATCACAGAGATCGCAAAGTAACATAAGTGCATCATCTCCACCTTGTTGACACTCAATACATAGCACATTCTCATAGGGATCAAGATATCCCCTGCGCTCTTCCTCGGACGGTTGATAAACCTGCACATAACAATAGTAGGGTACGGGTAATTCAAAAGATACATAAACATAGAATGAGGACATCCTTTTGCTTCCAAAAACTAAAAAAGGATTTGTTCAACAAAATACCTGATCACGTTCTGGAACTGTAATCACCTGAGTCCTCAAACCAAGCCCTGCATCTGCTCGTGCTGTCCTACTGATAGTGGAAAACCTTTGCTTGCAGAGGGGGCAACGAGATTCCACCTTTGACCACTCCATGACGCAAGCAAAACAGAAATAATGACTGCAACAGTTCAATGTTCCCCTGACTGTTCTCTTCCCTTCTTCAGACAGACAAATCCCACAAACCTGCTTCCCTGCTTCAACCTCTATACCTTCTATCTTCCCCTTACCCTTCCTTACTACGCGTTTTCGTTGTGGAGGCAGAATGAGTCTCTCTTCTATAATTTTCGAATTTGAACACCTCAAACTTCTACAAAATTCACTAGCTTCTCTTATCTGTTCTCTCTCTTCCTCAGAAATGGTGTATTCATGATCAGATGATCCCGAACTCACAAAATCGGAATCAGAATTTAAAGTTGACTTCCCCCTCCTTGACCTTCCCCGTTCAGCGATCTTGTTTTTTTGCACAATCTGTTTATCATCTCTAAAATCTTTACCATTGTCAGATCTTACTTTTCTCATTGACACATGATTCTTTATTGATTTCTTCCTTTTGGTCTTCTTCATAACTTTAGCATTCCTAATCTTCCTTCGTCCTTTGACGATGCCCTTCTCTTCCATACTCACCCTGCGCATCTTATTCTTCATAGTAACAGGTGAATCTTCTTCATCATCTATACCATCAATCTCATCTGGTAGAAATTCCTCATCATCATCGTCGTCATCACTGGAATAATCATACTCAACATCTTCCTTTTTTTCTCTATTTGAAAACTCTGTTTTCTTTCTGGGCATCTCATCATCATTATCTTCTTTATAAGAAACCATGGTTTTCTTTCTAGGCCTTGGATCGTTGTCTGCTTCTCTATATGAAACCTCAATTTCATCCTCATCCTCTTCTTTATATGACACCCTCCTTTTCTTTCTTCCCTTTGTACTAGCAAAATTATCGTCCGAATCATCATCATCTTCTTCTTCACTATATACCACCACCTTTTTCCTTTTTGGCTTGACAGCCCCATTTATTTTTTTCCCTTGAACACCGGTTCGACCTCTAGGTCTTCGAGCGTGCTTGACCCTCTTTTCTACCCATTTGTCCTCTTCTTCCTCCTCAAATTCACCTAGACTCTCTTCTGACTCATCCTCGGCAAGAGAAGAACAATATTCATCCTCTGATTCATTGAAATCCTCATCTTCACCTACCTTGTAATCTTCATCTGAGTCATCCGAACCTTTGCCATCCAACCGATCCCTGCGCCTGGTGTTGCATTTGTATCCAAGTTTGCCTCTTCTTGCCATCTGCTCCCACACCTATAAAATCAAAAGAAAATATATAAAATTGAATCATTTAACAGTCCACATCTTCCAATATAATGCATGATATAAAAATTAATTGAAATTCAAAGCCAAAAATTCAGAATCAACAAATTTATTTTTTTCCCCTGATAAGATTTCTACATATATGACGGGATTCTGAACAGTTTCTCCATTTCTTTTAAGCCTTATTGTAAAGATGATTATTTGGCTTCCAAATCAAGTTAAACCTAGTAAATTTTGCATCATAAATGCTGCAATTGTTAATTACAATAAAGGGCAAGATTAAAAAATTCTCACAACTTATCTTCTATGAGAATCTCATCCCATTTGAACAATAGAAATCCAGAATCCTGAAATCTTTCATTTCCAGATTGAGCTCAATCAAATATGCTAATCAAAATACAAAATAAATCCAAATTAAGTATATTGCCCTCCCAAAATGTTTATCTACAAGATTCTTTTCAGAAACAAAAAAAAAAAAAACCCTTAACTAACACTAGTCAATCTGATTTATCACAGAAATTAAAAGGCCAGATTTGTCCTAGGAGATAAAATATGAGAATATGGGTTTATATTATTTACCCGGGGGGGAGAATTTTTCCTAGAATATCAACTTAAGAGAATTTCTTAATCTTGTCCTTTTATTGCTAAAAATTTTCATTTCCACATTAAGCTCAACCAAATATGCTAATTCGAAATACAAATAAATAAATGAATTCCAAATTTACTCTCCCGAAATCTTCATCTACCAGATCCAGCTAAAAATAAAAATCCCTTAACTTACGGTAGTCAATCTGATTAATCACAGAAATGAAGAAAGCCCAAGAAAACCCTAGATCGAAAATTTACTACAGTAGTCTCACCTTCAATAATTCTTCAAAATCCAATCAAGACAGCAAGCTCATCAAATATAACATCAGAATAAGTGGAAAAATAACAAAAATCGTGGATTGATTAAAATACAGATTTCAATTCTAATTTCAATTTCATCTCAGAAAAAAATACCATTAACTTTGAAAAATCACGATTTCAACAAAATATTGGAGATTTTATATAGAGAAAGAGAGAGGCGTTGAGGTTTGGTACCAGCGAGAGAAGCAAAATCCAATCAAGCAAATCGCTGCTGTCTCTCTCTATCGTTAAATTATCTTTTTATGGAGGTAAAAGTTAAATTGTGGAAGCAATGGAATTTAAAATTTTGCTATTATATATAGCAGTTGTTTATAGGTGTGGA
The DNA here is from genome assembly GCA_035079005.1 of Fraxinus americana. Lineage (NCBI taxonomy): Eukaryota > Viridiplantae > Streptophyta > Magnoliopsida > Lamiales > Oleaceae > Fraxinus > Fraxinus americana. The sequence continues at coordinate 17,643,045 of CM068719.1, read as the reverse complement.
TTTTTGGGTAAATGACGCAAAACTCTCGTGACATTTGTCTCTGTTGCGGAATATCTCTGTTCTTTTAGATTATCGAAAAATCCCCTAAATGACCTTTCAGTACTTATTAATCACTAGTTACTCTAATGTGATAATCGGGTTATCACGGCAAATATGAATCCTCTTTAGCCTTCAAGCTAGAAACTAGACTTAGTTCAATCATCTTACCTTGAAAAGAGTCTGCGTAGAAGAACCACTACCATCTAAATCCATTAGTTGGTAACATAGGGGCCACAATTGAAAAAAAGGATAATTGCAGCGGTAGCTTCAAACCTTTCATTATTTTATAAAATATACTCAACCTTTTCATTATTTTAAAATGGATGTCTTGGAGAGGTTGAGGCAACATCTATTTTTGTTTATGCCTTCGAATGTAACAGTATCGTCGAAATCTTGATCATCATTAACAATTGAATGATTTAGTAGCATTCTGTCTAGGGTTGGTCATAGTTCGATTCGATTCAATTCGGTTCTCTTGAATTTTCGGGTATTTAGTAAACAAAATTGTCGGATTCAAATTTAAATAAGGAATCGTTCGAGTTCGATTTCATTAGGTTCAGTTCGGTTCGGTTCGGTTCGGTTCATTTATGTCTTAGAATGTAACAGTGTCGTCGAAATCTTGATCATCATCAACAACTGAATGATTTAGTAGCATTTTGTCTAGGGCTGGTCATAGTTCGATTCGATTCAATTCGATTCTCTCGAATTTTCGGGTATTTAGTAAACGAAATCATCGGATCCAAATTTAAATAAGGAATCGTTCGAGTTCGATTTCATTAGGTTCAGTTCGGTTCGGTTCGTTTATGTTTTCGAATGTAATAGTGTCGTCGAAATCTTGATCATCATCAACAACTGAATGATTTAGTAGCATTTTGTCTAGGGCGGGACAAGGTTCGATTCGATTCTCTTGAATTTTCGAGTATTTAGTAAATGAAATCATCGGATTTAAATTTAAATAAGGAACCGTTCGAGTTTGGTTTTATTAGGTTCAGTTCGATTCGATTCAGTTCTATTCGGTTTCTGAATTCTGTATAATAATTATTTTTTTATATTTACAATAACGCTACATTAATTCGACTATGACTGTTCAATCTTAATTTTTACAAAATAACTTAGTTCAATCTCGTGATATCTTTTACACCTCTTTTTAATGTGTTCTTCATTAATTTGACTATTAAAATCACAGGAAGAGAAAGATGACGAGTTCACAATAATAGAACGACGGAAACTACACTACGGTAGAATAAGATATTTGGGTAAGATTTATGTCAATTTAATTAAGTTAGGCATGGCTGGAAATTAGAAATAGTAAAATCATATTTTGGGTCTGGACTAAATTAATTAATTAGCAAGTTTATTTAGAAAAAAATAAAATAATTTGATTTATTTAAGATTAAAAAAATTAAAAAATTAGGGAGATTAAGTTTTTATTCAATTCTTCAATTTGAATTGAGAATCAAACTAAACCTGTCGGTTTTCGATTCTGCTTGGATATTTAACTTAAGAAGAATCGATCGGTTCAATTCAGTTCGATCCGATTTGATTAGAGAGTTTTGTCTAGTCCTAATTCTTTCCATCTTGTACTCGGACTTTTGTCAAAACATTTTTCTGAGAAATTGTTTTCCTTCGTTGCTAGAATTCTGGCACGTTTGCGCCACCACCAATTCTTATTAGCAACCCCCAGGAGTGGATCTAAGCACATACTGGTTCGGACAATAGCTTGTGCTAGTCGTAGCCCAGATCCTCTAAGTTCCCCTTGATTTTAATTTTTTTTTTTTTAAAAATTGAGTCCATGTCCATTTAATCATAGCAATCAATGTTCAAAGTTAAATAATAGCCCAACTCCTTAAGCCCAAAGCAAATTTGATGACCCAAAAGAAAAATTTTAATTTATTGACTCCAAACCCATACCCGTACCCAATATCCATCTTTGATCTTCCTCATTAGGGGTGGGCAAAAAAATCGAAAAGAGGAAATTACATAATTTCAGGTATTTAAATATCACAATTCAAAAATCAGGGCTAAAGTTTCATTATGCATAAATCAGGTATCTATAAATTAAATATTACTTACCGAGCATAAAACCAATGAACGGCGCGCGGGCAACGAAATATACAGCCCGCACACATGCATTTTTTACAGACGAATCTCCAGTTTCCGAATATTAAGTCAACTACATATGGAAACAACTATAAATAAATATTTTAAAACCCTAGAACGGGGGGAGAACGTACAAAACGCATTCAAACTCCATTCTTCATTATTTCTCTCTTAAATTCATGAATTATAACTAAACTTTTACACTTGGTCGAAGGAAATTGAAGTCTCTGAATCACATATTGTGAGATCTAAATAGTTTTATTATTATTTAATTCTTATTTTGCGTATTGAATATTCTTCTACATTTATTTTCATGATTGTTATGTTTAATTGCTAGAAGGCCTACTAGTTTGTTATTCGTTACAATATACCGCTAAGTAAAATATAAAATTCATAATTGTTTGACCCCTTTAACTTGTGAAGTACTATAATTTGATGATTTTTTGCGATAGAGGTTATTGAATTTTAAGAAGAATGTTTAAATAGATTGAATGCAATCGCTGATATTTGTGTTATCTAATTCATCGATTTCTCTATTGTGTAAAACTATTATTAAATTGAATCTTGAGCACTAGTATGGGGTTATTTAATAATTAGGGTTAATTAGAATGCTGAAATTAAGGAGAAATAAGAATCAATTCTAACGATGAATATTCGAAATATGGATTGAATTATCCTTGCATATGTGATCAATTGTGGATTTTCGATGGTCGATGTGGACTTAGACCAAGGTTAATCTTTTGATTGTTTTCGTTAATTTAATTTTCATTATTATTGATTACATTATTTACAATTGTTTGCATACCAAAGCCCTAAATCATTGTATGATGTATAAAATATTGAATTACACACTTTTCGTGGGATCGACCCTTACTTCCACAATTACATTAGTTTTAGAGGTTAAGGTATTACTTTTGGGTGCCTGCAACAGCACATACCAACATGACCATGATATTGAAACGTAAATAAATAAAAAATGTCTGTTAAAAATTTAAGGGAATCGGGCACAAATTTTAACAAAATAACGTAACTATCAATGAAATATAGGAAACAGTTACTAAAAAATAAGAAAATTTGAATAAACTAACTTGAAAGTTAAGTTGAAATTCGAAAAAATTATTAGCACAAGGAAAAGAAATGTGCGAGTTTGAATTAAAATCTAGATTTAATTGCCTACTCAATTATAATGGGCAGTCGATGAATCTGGTTCAACAGTAGTTGTTCAATACTGCATCCACTTTGAGAATTTTTCATTCACGATTGTGATGATCGATCGGTATTTCAGTGTGCTTTAATTAATTAATTGAAATGGATAATTTTCTATTTAGGTATTGAGTTTACGTGTTATATCTAATATGTATCTATCTTTTTAACTAGAATGTCTTTAATTTAATTTGGGTTGGATAAAATTTAAATTAATTTATTTTCAATTTTTTTTTTTTTTTTTTGTAAATGGTTTGACAATACCATAATTCATATGGATTCTCGTCTTCCTTTTCGGGATACCTTATTTAAAGGATAATTTATTGACAAAATAGCTTCTCCCACATTCTAAGTCAACCCAAAATTTTACATTCGTCATTTCTTTCAAGGTTCAATTCTTCTGCTCAACAATACCGTTTGAAAATTATGTTATTTTCTTAATTGCGAAAATATGTTAATTTTTCCAATGAAAATATGTTTAATTTCCAAACGTGATGAAAATTAAGTTATTTTCTCCAACAACTGACTAGCACTCTTAGATAATTTTCAAAGAAGACTAGAGGGGTCTAATCCAAACTTCAACAAATCTTGCCTCCTTCGAAAACATTAAGGTCTAGGTTGGCTGGAGGGGTCATAAATGGTCCCACTTAAAATCCAGCCTCATAGAAACAACTTCTCTATATCATAACTTCCAGTTTCCGATGTTTTATAAATTTTGTGGAAGAATATTATTGTCCCAATAATATTTCTTTGAAATCCAGCATCTCCATCGTCTTTTAAGAAGAATGGTATTAGAATGAATTAAGGCATGTGTTGCACACAGTTTTCATAAAACATATTCGCCTCACTGTGGTGCAAGAGGACTGATGGTATCCATCTCCCCAGAGTATAATGGTTGAAAGTAGCCGACTAACACCTCGTCACTACTACAGGCGAACTGAGAATGCTCATAATTCTATCATCGAACTAGAAAATAATTCTCAAAGCAATTAAGAACAAGACTCTTAAAAATAAAGAAAGAATAGAAAATACTTAGCAAACATGATGAAAGTTAAGCTATTTTTTCCACAAACCGAATAGTAGTCTACATATAATTTCAAACGAAGACTAGTGGGGTCTAATTGCAGCTTTAACAAACCTAGCCTCCTTTGAAAATATTCAGCTCCCAAGTTGGCTAGAAGTCACAAATGGTCCCACTTAAAACCCAACCTCCTAGACAGAACTTCTTTGTATCGTAACTTCTAGTTTCCAAGGTTTTATAAACATTGTGGGGGAATTTTATTGTCACAATTATCTTTCTTTGAAATCCAACATCTCCTTCTTTTGAGAAGAATCCGTTTTAAGATATAAAAAAAAAATACAAAAGAAAATTAGGAATACTATTGGAGTTATAAAATAATGGAAAGAAACGTTACAATAAACAGATTAACAATAAAATAGAGGAAATATGGTTGGTGATATAGTAACGGTATTGGAATGAACCAAAGCTTGTATTGCACACAATTTCTTTAAAACGGATTTGCCCCATTGTGGTGCAAGATGACGACACATCTATTTTCCAAAATACAACGGCTGAAAGTAACTGACTAGCACCTCATTACTACTTTAAGCGAACTAAGAATTTTGTCACTGAGCTATGAAATAATTCTCAAAGCTACTAAGAATGAAATTCTTGAAAACAAAGAGAAAATAGATAAACTTAAAGAGAACATAAAGAGCTCTCGAAGTTTGGTGTGGAATAAGGAGGAGAACACCTCCTTGTATAGTACTAGGACGATGGAGGTTTCAATTTCATATTAACTTTTCATTAACACAAAATGTTACAATAGCCAATAGGGCTTTGTAACCACCAATTCAATTGGGAAATGAATTATAAATTTGTCTCGTTTTTAACTTCTTCAATTCTTAAGTTAAAGTAATTCAATATGAAATAAGGGTAGCAAAAGACTATGAGTATAAATATCCAATTTTATAAAATTGTGAAGGTATTAGACATTTTATGGGAAAAAAATATATATAAATATGATGTGTACATGAAAATAAAAACCTATTATTTTCAAAATATTAAATTTAGACAAGTTGGTTCAACAATAGACATATTTGATAAGCAAAAACTAAAACTTAGGCAACTGATGACTCACATCATATTAAGGCAAATCAAGGGACCATTCTATAATTTATTACAAAACTTGCAAAGAAAAAGCACTGTTCATGAGGAGAGTTGGAATAAAGATGGTCATTATCCTGCACAAAATGGGACCTTTGCTCCAAAAAGAATAACATCCCCATTTGAGGAAGCTTTATGATTAATTATAAAGGTTTATCTTCAATTATGTTTCTCAAGAATCTGGATTCAGTGTACTGTAATTTTAAAGGAAATTGGACATAATAATTTGGCAGTGTCATTTGGTGTGGTTAAAGGGTTCTTTGAGTCTTTTTCTATACAATAAAACATTTGAAAAATAAATGGTCCCATAAATTTGGTGTCCCCAAAGGTTATCTCCAAATCTAATGCTTGGATCCTGCATTAAAAACTAAATTGTATGTCGGTATGTCTAACGAGCATAATTATGATTAAATATATCTATTGTTCTACATAGCATTAACCTATTTGTCGTTTTGAATCATTTACTTTATCTTTGTAAATTATACATTTATGATATAATTGATATGCAGTACTCAACAACACTATAAATGATATGGATCAAACTTTTAACCTTTTTTTGCTAATTTAATTGTGCTTTGTACTGATTAGCCTAAGGTCGCACTGATGAAGAAACGTATATGGAACATTTTAATTGTGTTAGAGCATATTTTGCTTTACGCTCTTTTTTTTTTCTTCCTTTTTTGTTTTTAACAAAAGAAGCCATTTTTGTGGTTTTGGGCCAAAATTGGCTTAAAAGTATATTTTCTCTCGATAATGAGACTCAAGACTCTTGTTGCCGAAAGAAGTAAGTTTTTGACTACTTTATAGCATTTCAACTAAACCAAATAGCTCTTAATTAAACTACTTAAATAATATTTTACTTCAATTAATTAATAAAATATTCTAAGTTTGTTTGGAATTGGTTGTCTTGTATAAGTTTGAGAATATATTTCTTTTACCATATATATATATATATATAGAGAGAGAGAGAGAGAGAGAGAGAGAGAGATTATTCATATACATTTGCTGGATCCAATTAAAATTTTCAAATAAAAATTACGATTTTTGGTCATTAAATAGATGTTAACATCAAACAAGAACTAACCCAACCCACCTACATGTTTCGGTCAACGCTATTCAAATAAGTTTTAAAAATCACCCTAGTTCTTTTGAACAGACGAGCTCAGCTCGATAATTGAGAAGTGCATATGATAAGAAAATCAAACAAGTTAAAATCTTATTAATTATGTTGAACATTTTGTTTAATATTGTGTGCGACACATCTCGAAGATATAATGATTCTTCGAAATGAGTAATGACTAACTCAACCAGTGGTTTTTAATATTTCTTTTACCTGTTCAATGTGTTGGCTTTCAAGTTATACATTTCAATCGGGTGTATAAACAAGTCCATAAAATCTAATTAAACTCTCAAAGGGGGGACATTTGGAACTGAAATTAATGTAGTATTCTAAAAGTAAACCCAGGATTCTTGGGGGACTTTATAATTAATAAATATTGGGCCTGGGCCCAGACCACCGCGGCATGTGGGCTCTCCTCCTTCAAAAAGAAATAAAATAAAGGGAAGATTACCTATTCAAGAGAATAAATTTAACCTATTTCAAAAATAAGAAAATAAGTTTGAAATTTTCAAAATCAGATTTTTATTAAAAAATTTTAAATTTTTATTTATGAAATAATAAATTATTAAATTAATTTATTATTAAATATTTAATTATAATATAATATAATTAACCCATCCCACTTTCACCACCCCTACCGCTCCGGCGACCGTTCCGATCACCGCCCTACTCCGGCGAACTTTCCGACGATCGTTCCGGCCACTGCTCCGCTATATTTTTTTATACGGTTAACATGTTTTTTTACGGTCACAACCCAGGTCACAAGTCACATGTCACAGCCCATGTCACAAGTCACAGCTCAGCTCACAAGTCACAAGTCAAGAGTCACAGCCCATATTACAAGTCACAGCTCAGGTCACAAGTCATAAGTTAAGAGTCACAGCCCAGGTCACAAGTCACAAATCAAGTTACAGGCCAGGTCACAAGTCACAAATCAAGTTACAGGCCAGGTCACAAGTCATAAATCAAGTCACAGGCCAGGTCACAAGTCACAACACATCATGATTGTTTGTTTAATCACATATTTTCAAATTTATTAGTCACTGATTATATTTTTAGTCACAGGTTACCGAATTTTAAGGTCACAGATTATATCTTGTCCTAGAAAACCAAAATCACTAGATCCGCAAGATCCACCACCACCTCTGCACTATCACCACGACCATTACCACTACCTCCACGACAACCGCCAAGACCAACATCACCACCACCCAAACACCACGACAATCAGTAGTAACACCGTCATCTCCAAAACCATCAGACAAACCACCAGATCTGCCACCACAGTTACAACCACAGAAATGTCGTCGCACAAAACACCACCAACTACACAACCACCAGCACCCAACTACCACCTTACCGCCACACCACCAACACTGTCTCCAATCTGAAAAAAAAAAAACCCAAAAAATCGGCAACGCCGCCGCCACCACCACCATCACATCACAATCTGAAAACTTAAAAGAACACCGAAAGCAAAAGGTCGACGATGCAGTCATCACTATTAGGCAATGACACCAGCGATTCAGCCCCCACCACTGCCACCTCCACCATTGCACCACCAACAGCCCCCATCTCTGTCGCACCACAAACACTATCAACAATAACCACCATTATCAACAATCACCACCAGCCACCACGAACGCCCCAAAAAACAGATACAGCAGAGGAGAGTAGAGGGAGGAGAACGGCGTCGTTGGATTAGAGAGTGACGGCGAAGAGCTCGGAGCTTCGTAGAGGAAGTCGCAAAGCAATCACAGGAGCTGGAGGCGTCAAAGCGGCGTCGAAGAAGTTGCTGGAGCTAGCCAATGTGGCGATGAAGCGCGCCGATCAGATCACGGCTCAGCTTCCGCCAGATCGGAAAAGAGAACCGAAGGATTGCAGCGTCTCCGTTCTTACAGCGTTGACAGGCGCATCTCATTTGTTGCCGATTGCCGGAGATAATGGGTCGCCGATGATGCTAAGGAGGGAGAACAGAGAGAGAAGATAAAGAGGTGGAGTTGTAGAGAAGATGAGATTTGTAGAGAGAAGAAGAGCAGCGAGAGAGAAGAGAGGTAGAGAGAGAATGGGGTTTGGGGGAAACGAGGTGGGTGCGTGGAGGGAGGTAGGTAGGGTTGATTTCTAAATTAATTGAATTTAATAATATATTTATTTAATAATAATATATTAATTAAAACATCTGATTTTTGAAATATTAAACTTGTCACCTGATTTTAGAATGTTGAATACTTAAAGTAAAGATTTGTGTAATTACCACTAAAATAAAACAGAATTTTTATTCAAATCAGGTTTTTAATTAATTATGCTTTAATCCTAATGATAATATTAATCCGCGTCTAATTCGAGATACCAGATAAAGAAGCATGTTGGAAGAGCAATTATCGATCTTTTTATGAGTAGTGGCCACCCCCAAGTCTCGTAGGCTTAGTCCATAGGAAAAAGTTTTGCACGTGAAAATGGTAGAAAATGGTTTTCGTCTATAATCAAGCTACTTGTATAACATCGATTAACTATGTATTATTGGTTCGTATTAGACAATATAATTGATAATATTTATAACTTCTTTATATTGTTTAATATTGTGTAGTGCTATCTAATTCACTCGCTCTAAATATGTCACATAAGTGTATAGTTTGCTTTGCCTGAACTTTTTTCAGTAGACACCGACATTGACACTAACACTGTGATCGAGAACTAACTAGTAAAGTTTCAAAAATAAAGTAATTAAGATACAAAGTTTAATATGAAATCAAAAGTCATTTCATATAATAGTGAAAGAGCAACTAAACTAATTTTGCTTCTTATTGCAGACACCAAAAAGGATGTGTCCCTTTTAATTTGACATATTGATTTAGAAATATGGAGCCCTAAGTGAGTCTCTTCACATTAATTGCTAAATTTGGAAAGGGGTCCTTTATAATTCCCAAACAATGGCCACATTTTATGATCCACTTGCATTAATTCATCTTAAATGAAAAGGGATAATTATTTGGTTGGATAATGTGATTATAACATTAACATAAGAGTGTTTTTTAAAAATGGAACAACTTTATTTAAAAATAAGAAAAATATAAGTTATCATAATTAATAACTTATTTTCTATCAGATGAATAAGCACAATTAAGAACACATAGCGACCTTAAGTGAATTTTACATTTATATTACAAAGCGGCAAGTGAAACATTATTTTGCCACCATACGATTATCATGATATATATATATATATATATATATATATATATATATATATATATATATATATATATATATATATAATCAAAATTAGATAGTTTTGAATAAGATTAAGAGCCAGTATGGGAGAGATTATTTGAGCCAAATAATGGATTTTTTTTTACCCTTTTTTCTAACACCAATTTGCGGTTGTGAGACAACAAAGTCAACTAATGTGGCTGCCTCCTCACCAACGGTCTGAAAAGGACTTAAAATCAGAACTAAAATCAGAAACAGACATGTCTTAAATAAAAAAGTATTATTTTGTTAATTACTCTCTTATTCGGCGTACCAAACATGTATTAAATATAGTAGTCAGCATAATAGCATAATATCGATAACTAAAAATATTATGTCACACTTGTAATAAATTTTCAATAGTCGAAATAATTTGTTCAATAAGACGAGAACTTGGTTTCTAGTTTTAGTAAGTTGTACTAAATTAATGCATGAAAAAATTGACAAAAATAAAATTAATTTATTCATATATCGGCCCAATTTCTTTAATTTTTATTTTAGTGGATTTGATATTCTTGGCGGGGTTTTAGGCACTAGTTGTAGTTAATCTCCCGCCGGCTGCCGGCTCGAGAACATGTGGAGTTTTAATTTTGTACAGTCCCCAAGCCTGAAACAAAGTCCGAACCTCAGCTTCGGCTTCGGACCAACTGTTTGAAACTTATTTGAACGTTGAAAGAGAATACACTACCGTATTTATTGGATGGTCTGTTTTCAAAGTGCATTAAATAGGTGTGGAATTCGAATGTCACTTTCTGAGAAAAATTATTCAACTCAAATTGTAACTCCATTTCGAACATTGTAATTTTTGGGATGGTAGTGGCGTTGGGGTGGCAATCACGTGACATAATATGGTATCATAGGCATAATGACGTGTTCAGCTATTTGCGATGGTAATAAACGTTAGTGCATGCAAAGAAAACAAATGCTTGAAAAGATAAACTAAGATCCAGTCTTGTTGCTTAACACTTACATAAAACATTTACTCCAAATTGCTTAAGACTCAGCCTCAATCAAGAGGCGATCTCATTTCAATTTGACGCGAAGAATGTCTTTCAACAAAGCAAGGAATACGACATTCACGATATTCATTTTACAACCAAAAAAGGTTAGCACAAAAATTAATACATATATAAAAGTAAAACTATGTATATAATAGGATACTAATGTCATGTGCTCCAAATAACTTTATCCATAAATGCCTCTCCATTCCCATCATGTTTTGTGGTATCAAGATAAGGTTATATTATGCATAGGGTCTACTTTTCTTTGTCCCAAACGTCTTCTTCTTCTAGAGTTGGTTTGGGCAATAAAAATTTGTGACCTTTCCCTAAGTACAGATGTGCAAGTTCCCCTTTTAAATGGCACTTTTGCTTTGGGGAGTTAGAAGGACAAATGTATTTGTGTGCATTCATTGAATAGTGGAACACATCTCCTAGTCTGGAAGAAAATATATGACATACTTTATCGAATTACTTAATATTACATTAAATTGAGCATCAAAAGTTCAATGTTTACTCCAATGGCACAAGTAACATAGAATTCTCCAATTCCTCGTACATGATGAAAGAAATTGCGTGATTTGTCGCATTTCTTAATTTCGCGTAAATTGAGTGTTAGTATTCTGTATTACTAAAATTGTGTGATGTAACACATGTCCCCGGTCCTTTGTACACGGAAGAAAATAAGTGTAAATTGACTTTTGAAAGTTCAAGGTAGATTTAGCTAAGGACGTCCATGTTCACTTACAAAGACATCAAACATGCCTCTTGCTTTTTGTTTAAAGGGAGCGTCCAAGACGCCAAGTCCTTTCATTTAGAATCAAATGACACTATGAGGTGCTTTGCTCACAATTTGCATGTTGTCTATCAATGTGTTTTTCATGTTGATAACTATCACATAATTTTGATTGAAAATCAATAAAATATAATACTATGACTTTTTTTTTTCATATCACATGTTGCAATAATTCGAGCAATTTGATTTGAAAGAAAGGAGAAGATAAGTTTGCGAATTTTAGATTATGATTTTTTCAATGGTGGGGGTTTTTTACACAAATTTTGGTTGGTTCATGAAATCGACTTGCAAGAGAACTATTTTCAACCCACCATTTGATGTTTGAAAGTGACCACCTTCCTAATTGGCCATTTCAAAAGCATAAAGCACATAAATCAAAATAAATTCTAGTAGGTATTTTTCTATATTTCTAAGAATATTTTAATTTGTTAGGGCATTTGTTTGGTACACTAGAATGAACAAAAGAAAAACATATGTACAATTCAGCATATCAAACATATATTTATTTATGCTTCTTTGATTCTTACTTCATAAGAAATTAAATATAAAGAATTCAAGAATAATAGCATATACAAATCTAACGATAACTTTTAGTTCTAAAGCTTTATTCTCAACGATTGTGTGGGGAGTAATCTAACGTATAAAAATTAGTGAAATATAAAATAATTATTTTCCGCTTATGTGATTTGTACTTTTATTCATTTCCCTTTAAAAAATTGAAAATCTTGAATTTAACTTTATACAAATTAACGGAGTCTAATAATCATAGTTACATGTTGAGGGCCTTTAAACTTTAAATTTAAGTAAAGGCTACCTTTTTTTTCTAATGCATTATTAATTAAACTTGCATGCATATGGGCTATGGCCCTTCCTTTGTCCATTTCGTTTGAGATTGCAAAATATATATATATATATACAGAAATGATCTAATGAGTACCGATACTCATCTTATCCTAAGCACCAATGAGTTGGCACATTAATTTATTGGTGGATTAGAACTCACAAAATCTTTATCCACCAATGAATTAATGTGCCAACTCATCGGTGCTTAGGATAAGATGAGCACCGGTGCTCACTAGATCATTTCTGTATATATATATATATATATATATATATATATATATATATATATATATATATATCATTATTAAGAATTAATTCAAGATGATGCCTTTTCAAATTATATATAGATTCCATATACTTTTGCTATTATTTTTTTATTTTAATTAAATATGGATGAATTAATTTGGTTAATCATGACTTCATACACTTTCATCATTGAATAACTTAATTAAAATAACTGTTTAAGAATATCCTCATTAAGTTATAAAGTGAAGAAGTAGCAATGCAATCATTACAAAATTAATATATATGTTAGATAAGTTATTTAAAATCTTATTCAAATATAAAATTGAGCTATACAATGAGAATATTAGCATATGTGTTTGATTATACTAAAGTAATTAATATAAATATACACCAATAGTTTTGAAATTTAGTTGCATTATATATTAATGTATTTCTATTGATAAACCGGGTGAAATGAAAAAAAAAATTCAAATAGTCGCTCATAAATTTATTTGGAATAAGTTTTTCTATAAGTTAAAAAATGTACTCCTTCCGCCAATGGAGGTGTTTTTTCCTTCCTCTGGGCGTCCTCAGTGAAGGATCGTTCCTTCCTCGGTGAAGGATTTCTAACCCCTTTTCCCTCTAATCGCTCTATTTCCTCTTATCCAAACCCTAATCCCTAGCGAGCCCAACGGGGGGTGGGAGCTTCGGCTCCCCCCTCTTTTCCCTCCCAGTCTCTCCCCTTTCGTTTTCCCTTTGGTTTTTGGTTGCCTGAGGTTTGTTGAGTTTTGGCAGGCATGGTTGGGGCGGTGCGGTGGTTTGGTTTGGGCCGGTTGCCCAGGGTGGTTGTCTTCGTTGGTTTTTGGGTCAGTGTGAGGGGTGGGCGAGTTTTGGCTTGCGGTCTCATATGGTCGGGGAGGCGAAGTTTTCTGCTGAAGGGCTGGATCGGCGGGCTTTTTTGGCTGGGTACCAGCGGTGGCCGTGGGTTGGTTTGTGGGGGTGTGATGTGTGTGTGTGTGGGTTTGTTGGTGGTGGATTGGTGGAGTTTGTTTGTTTGTTGTTTTGTTTGGTTTGTGTTGTCTCGGTTGTTTTGTTTTGTGTTGATTGTTGGGGGTTGCTGTTGTGTGGTGTTGTTGGTTGTGGGGTGATGTTGGCTATTTGATTGTTTGGTTGGAGTTGGGTCTTGGTTTGGTTGTTGGGTGGTGTTTGGTGTTGGCAGTGGATTCTGGGCCATGGTGTGACTCTATCCAGAGTGCCCTCCCACTTCCGGGAGGGGTTTTGAAGTATTTGACAATGCTCGTCACTTTGTTGCGAGGGTGCTTAAGTGCTGATTGCGTTAGTTGGCTTTAGTCGGGGATTCCGGTCTATTAAGTCACAGCTGTTACTTCGTTGCGGGCCATTTCCACTTTCGGCATTCGTTGTTGGGTTTTGGAGTCGTTTTGGTTGTGTAATGTTGTTTGCTTGTTTCGTTGGTTGTGTTGTTGTACAGTTTGTCTTTGTCGTCTCTTTTGTTGTAGCTCTGGTAGCATGTAAACTCTCTTAGGAGAGCATTGTGTTTGGGGTTTTTCCCATTGCATCAGTCTTTGCTATTTCAATGAATTTGAATTTGAATTTCAAAAAAAAAAAAAAAAAAAAAATTATATATATATATATATATATATATATATATATATATATATATATATATATATATATATATATATAATTTATAATTTCATTTAATTAGGAAGAAAGTTTAGCCTTTGTTTGAGTCTCATTTTTTTCAAAATTCATTTTCAATCACAAGTTTTTCAATAAAATAATTTTACATGTAATTCGAAAACTATTTCTTATTGATTAACCACATATTTTCTAAAAAATTACTGTTTCAAAATGCATGAATGAAGTGCATTTAATCATTGCTTGTTACCAAGGGGCAAGGGCTTTATGAAACAATTTTTCACCATATTCATCTTGAACTCTTCAAAAGTGAAACTTTACTTTACACTACAGATGTTTATTTACTTTGTGAAGATTAAAATCAAGAAATAATTCCCACAATAAAACCATAATATCCAATATTTAGCTTAATTTTTCTTTCATTGTTCGACTTCATAATCAAGTCAAATTATTCTCTCGAATTCGATTCTTGTTACATTCAATCCACATTATGTGAAAAAGGATTAACAAATCTGAAAAATATAGAATGAACATTCAAATTGCCTTTTTATTTATACATTTAAAAAAACTCACAAGTACTATTCACTCATCAATCAATTATTTTTACATATTTATAATTTAAATCGCTTATAAATACTTTCGAAACATTGGGAAAGGGTAAAATTACTTCGATTTCTCATACTAAAATTATTTTAATTTTCTCCCGATTTCAATGATAATAAGCTACATTTTAATTTGGATAAATTTATGATCAAAATGAAACAAAAGAGAGAAATTTTCTTTAATTTTAGTTATCGTTAAATTTTTATTTTTCAATATTATCAAAAGTGGATCCGTTGGACTTCAAAGCCGGGACCCATCCAGTTATGCCTAAAAAAAAAACCATAAAATTAGGAACTAAAAATGGTTCAAAATTTATTTTATATTTTTATTTTGTACCATCGATATTCAAGCCAAGTTTAAAAACATTGGAATTTTCTCATTTCTCTGAAAGTGCAATAATTAATAAAAATATGAACCATTAGATACCCGAGCCTAAAGGCTCGGAAGGAGCTTTGAGAAGTTGAAGAGAGAAAAAAACTGAAAAAGAGAAGCCTGGTAATGATAGAAGAGCTTACCATGTCAAATTCAAGAAATCGATAATATGAAGTAATCAAATCCATTTCTTTTTCTCTCTCTTTCCTCTCTCTATAACTTCTCCTTCATTTCTTCTTTCTCCAAGATTTGACGTCTCACCATAAATACACAAACACTTAGAGAGATACATGCAGATTGTAGAGTTATGTATGTACATATGAATACATGCATATGTTGATGATTCTTGAATGCCCATAATTTGTCGAGGAAATTTGAATATAGTTTCGATTGAGGGTCGGATTTTCTTGGAGGGGTGTTGTTTAACCATCAATGGCGGATGGGGTGTTGCAGTTTAATGTGGAGTCAGTGGTGGAGAATGTGCTTCAAGAGCAGGGCAAGAGATTGTGCGACATTGATTTTGCCTCAAGAAAAGCAGAGGAAGCTTGTAATGCTCATTTATGATTTATTCTTTTATGATCATTCTTGATAGTTTTTTACATCAAAATCTTTCATTCTTTTGTCTGTTTTTGTTGATTCCTTGATGAATTTTTGATTGGAAACTGTGGGTAAAAATGCTTATGCACTAGATATGGTAACTGATTATTAATCTTGATTATATTGCTTATTGACTTTTGGGGTTATGGGTTCATGTAATTTCAACAGTGAATTGTGTGGTTTTTAAGGGGTTGATTTGTGGGAAAGAATTTGTAATGAGAGGGTTTTGATGCAGCATTGAGAAGATATGATGCTTCTGGGTGGTTAAGAAAGATGGTAGGAGTGGTTTATGGTAAAGATTTACCAGCTCAACCTTCTGAAGATGAATTTAGACTTGGGCTGCGAAGTGGGATTATTCTTTGCAATGTTCTCAACAAAATTCTGCCCGGGGCTGTGCCGAAAGTAGGTTAATCATGGTTCTATGGTTCTCTTTCACATTCGTATTTCTAAGCTTATAATTTATTTAGTTAATTTACTTATAAGTTTGCTTATAGGTAGTCGAAGCACCTTCTGATACTGTCCTCGTTCCCGATGGGGCTGCTCTTTCTGCATACCAGTACTTTGAAAATGTTAGGAACTTCCTTGATGCCATACAGGAAATGGGGATTCCGACTTTTGAATGGTCTGATTTAGAACAGGTATATAAATCAATATAATTTCTTACCAAGATAATGGCCTTTTCATTTGCATTTTTAAATCTTTGCTATTTTCAACTTAAAAGGAAGAACAAAACGAAAATTTAATTGTCTATCCAAAATATTTAGGGAGGAAAAACTTCCAGAATTGTGAATTGTGTACTGGCAATGAAATCATACAATGAATGGAAACAAGGAGGTGGAAATGGAATCTTTAAGTTTGGTGGAAATTCAAAGTCATCTTCCACTGGGAAGCCATTTGTCAGAAAAAATTCTGAACCATTCAAGAGTTCAATTTCAAGGAATTCATCATGTGGTGAGAAGTCTCTTGATCATTTGTCAACTGAGCATGATCATGCTCCCAACTTTAATGTAATGGTCCGTGAGCCCCCATTTCGAGTATTTACTACTTTTGTTTCAGTGTCAAAATAATTTAAAAGTGGTTTTGCACTTAATTTTGCAGGGTACTTCTCATTCCTTGCACATACTAGTCCGAGAACTTCTTTCTGATAAGGGCCGAGAAGATATTCCTGGGGTAAGTGATCTCCTCTTACTTCCTAGTACCTTGTTTTAAGGCTGTAAAGCTGTTATATAAATCTGTTTGGTCCGTCATTAATTCCTTATCTCATATGCTGCCACTTTGTGAATTATTACTTCAGAGTTGGGAATAAAGAATTATTACTTCATGTTGAACCACTACCAGTATATAGTTTTACTCATTGATAGAGAGCATGATTATGCCACATAGGCGCCACTAACTAATTATGGTATGTGATAATATGAATTACTTAGAAAACTCTTTGTATAACTATTTTGGTGTCTTTTGAGTTTAGTCAGTATGTAACTGTCAACATCATAAACAAGGCTCTTTCTTGTCCTTATTTGACCAGATTGCTTTCTGGCACATAGATTTCATTCTCTTCTATTCTGAGAAATACAAATGATTCTGTTTGGAACAGATTGTGGAGAATATGTTAATTAAAGTTAAGGAAGAATTTGAGCGGCGGTTTACAAGCCAAAGTGAGCAGGTAAGTCCAGTATATTCATCAATATGCAATTTCACTAATTAACTATTTTTAAAAGCAAAGCTCTTTGCCAAAACTTGGCTGTTTGCTAATACTTTCTAATATCATGTTCAATATTGTGCATTACACTGTCATTCATTCAAATATTTTGAAAACGTGGAACCCACTTTTCGTCGCCCTTTCTTAATGTTCTGTCTTTGTGGTATGACAGATGACAACAACTTTGAGAGTTATGGACATCCCTGATTGCAATGAGCCTCTAGTGGAACATGCTTCTGAGCCTTTAGCCAAACATGCTTCTGAGCCTCTAGAAGGGCATGCTTCTGCGGATATAAAGGTGCAATTATATTGAATGAATTTTAGAAGAGTAATTGTGTCTCTATGTTGTTTAAACATCTCAGATACATAGGCGTGACTTCTTCCGCTTGTATTGTTAGACCTCATATGTAATGAATGACGCCTGTTGGAGTGAGAGAGAAGTTTGTGATGGCCAAACAAAAGGTCAGGCTTTGAAGCAGAAACAATTGATAGAACAACAGCAAAGAGATATACAGGTGATCTGAACCAAAGATCAATTATGTAAAAAGTACATTCTTATCAACCCAACACGGAACTCACAATTATATCAATTTCAATACATCTTAGGAACTGAAAAATACCCTTAATTCTGCAAAAGATGATGTGCAAATGATGCAAATGAGCTATCAAGAAGAGGTTAATAATCTAGGTATGAATTAATTTAAGTTATTGCATTTGATAGAGGAAGAAAAAGGCATTTGGAATTTACAATTTGCTTTCTGATGTTAGGTAAACACCTACATGGTCTGGCACATGCAGCCTCGAAGTACCAGAAAGTTCTTGAAGAGAATTGCAAGTTATATAATCAAGTACAAGACCTAAAAGGTGAAAATGCTAATGGTTTGGATACTTATATACTGACAGAGAGGCACATTATTCTGAGTGGTGGTAATGTGGTTTGGTGCATACATTTTATAGGAAATATAAGGGTATATTGTCGAATACGACCTTTCATGCCTGGGAAACCTAATCATTTGAGCACTGTGGAAGATTTAGATGAAAGGACTATTACAGTACTCACTCCTTCAAAATATGGAAAAGAAGGAAGGAAGTCGTTCACTTTTAACAAGGTCTTTGGTCCATCTGCAAGCCAAGGTCACTAAGGTCCCTAATTACTTTATATATTCCCATATGTAGCCTACCCATCAGGATCCTATTAAAGCTCCAGGTTTCCCCTTTTGTTCTTCCATTTGCAGAAGAAGTATTTTCTGACACCCAGCCACTGATTCGGTCTGTCCTTGATGGCTACAATGTTTGTATATTTGCTTATGGTCAAACAGGATCAGGAAAAACTCATACAATGGTATGGATTTTCATTTATGTTTGCAGCAACTACAACAACGAATTTGGTTGATGTTTGGTATACATAATAGGACAATGTTGGATAGTATAATAAATAAGATTTTAGCTTCTTTTTCTATTTTAGTACTATCCGATGCTATCCAATACTGCCTACCAAACACGCTCTCAGAATTAATATGTTTCTTTCAATAAAATATCTCTGTTTTAGTAACTACTGTCATACTATGTATTTTCTGTAACTTTCTTTATAATGTCTGTCATTCTATCCACAGACAGGACCTCCAGAACTTACAAAAGAAAATGTAGGAGTAAATTTCAGGGCATTGAGTGATTTGTTTCTCATCTCAGAACAGAGAAAAGACTCCATTGCTTATGATGTATCTGTTCAGATGATTGAAATCTATAATGAGCAAGTTAGAGATCTCCTTGTGATAGATGGTGGTCTCACTAGAAGATATCCTTCTTGAAAACAGTTTATAACTTCATATCTTTACATCTTTTGCACAGATCATGCTTCAGATTTCTTAACTCTTAAATACGCTAGAAATCTACAACAATACCCAGAATGGTGTTAATGTACCGGACGCAAATCTTGTACCTGTTACATCAACATCGGATGTCATTAATCTGATGAACCTTGGGCAAAAAAATCGTGCAGTTGGTTCCACTGCTATGAATGTTCGAAGTAGCCGTTCTCACAGGTATACCCTTTCAAATTTGCAAATTAAGTATTTTTTTACTTTTTATTCTTTTTGGTGGGGAAGGGAGCAAATGTGGCAGTTAAGTTATCGATAGTTGTGTTAGCATGTCCCAATTTGCCTGGTTACAATTGAGATGTGCAAACCTCGCATTGTAATCTGGTCTTATGGTCATGAGGTAGATCCACGGACTTTGTCATTGTATCTCAGATGGTGTATGTCAACGACGGGTTGGGTTTGCTTTTCTAGACCTGTGTGGAGGGGGAATGCGTATTGACTTCAGCCCTGACACTAAGGGGAGTGTTAGCATGTCCCACTTGGTTTGGGTACAATTGAGATGTACAATTTACAAGGTGAATTAAAATTTCACATTGTAAGCCAGTTTTGCAATGGTGCTTTAGCCCATGAACTTGATCAGTCTGTGCACTGTTCTAGTTTCAAACTTTCATAATTATCACTTAGAATATATATATATATATATATATATATATATATAGATAAATTTCTTTCACAATTACGTAATGTGTAATCTTATCATTGGTAAACCTGTACGTAATTATGTTGAATGTCTTATAAAACAAAGTACATACTGAATATCTTAACTTATGCGAGGTATTATATTTCCAGTTGCCTCACAGTTCATGTTCAAGGAAGATATGTGACATCTGGTACGGTTGTCCGTGGCTGTATGCATCTGGTTGACCTTGCAGGAAGTGAAAGAGTTGACAAATCTGAGGCAGTTGGTGATAGATTAAAGGAGGCTCAACATATCAACAAATCTCTTTCTGCTTTGGGAGATGTCATATCTTCTCTTGCCCAAAAGCAATCACATGTTCCTTATAGGAATAGTAAGCTTACACAGTTGCTGCAAGATTCACTTGGTAGGATTTGTCCCATTTACAATTTTTTTTCCCATTTTTGTCTGTGGCTACTAAGTTATTGGCTCTGGTGTTTGTTAGGAGGGCATGCAAAGACACTAATGTTTGTTCACATCAGTCCTGAGCCAGATACCCTTGGAGAAACTATTAGTACTCTCAAATTTGCTGAACGTGTTTCCACTGTTGAGCTTGGCACTGCTCGAGCAAACAAAGAGAGTGCTGGTGTCAAGGAGCTAAAACAACAGGTTATAATTACTTCGTACTTTGTTAACTTATAGTGTCAGTCAGGGTAACGTATTTTTCTATATTTTCTTTCCTTGCTCGTGTGAAAGAATAAGCATATTCTCGAAATAAAAATTCTTTTCTTGCCCTGTAGATTGTATCTAGTTCCTCTTTCGATGTCCCACAATTGCAAAAAATAATTTTCTCACATGGCATGTTTTCTTTTTAGTTTGATAAAAGAAAGTGACATTTAGATACTTACATACAGATAGCTAGTCTTAAAGCAGCCTTATCACGGAAGGAGGGAGAATCAGGGAACCATCAGCATTCTATATATAGCAGCCCAGAAAGAGTGAGAATTAACTCTTCTGGGTCCTCTCCATCACGTTCTT
The DNA here is from genome assembly GCA_035079005.1 of Fraxinus americana. NCBI lineage: Eukaryota > Viridiplantae > Streptophyta > Magnoliopsida > Lamiales > Oleaceae > Fraxinus > Fraxinus americana. The sequence goes on along the minus strand of CM068719.1, from coordinate 17,621,844 downwards.
GGCATGGAGATGCCACTAAGTCTGAGGTATGGAAATTTTCCAGGAACAAATTTAGATTTCATATAATACAAATAATTACAAATAGACGTTATCAGTTCCCCGAATGTCAGTTTTTCTTTCATTAACTTTAAGTACTTTCTGGTGCATAATGGCAGATATTTTTGTGCAATAAGCAATCCCTACGTAATTTTGATCATTTTATAATTTAGTAGTTTACAAGAAATTCATTGTGGCTTTTATCAAATGGGCTAAAATATAGTGTTTTATCTTTAAATTTTCCTATAGCCAAGGGTCTATTAAATTGTTGATTTGGTGAGTAAGTTCTATTAATTTGGATTTTCTATGCTGATGTTGAATGTGATGGAAAACAGGACTAACCATAAATTCTCGTTTTGAAATATGGACTGGATTTACATTACATATAGGGCATGTTTGACATGCACTACAAGATAGTGCTCAAAAGACGAGGACAAGATTTCATCGTTTTTCTTCCTAATATACTGTCCAGTATGACCGGTCAAACTTACCAATATAGTGTAGGGATCAAACTTAAAATTTAAGTTTTATGCTTCATTTTCCCTAGGGACGAAGTAATTCTTCATCATTGTCAAGAAGGCAGAGCATGGAGCTTCAAGACATGTTGATAAATTCTCCTCACTGGCCACCAGGAGGTAGTCCTGTCTTGATGGACGATGAAAAGGAAGGAGTCCCTGATGATTGGATCGATAAGATTATGGCTAATAAACAAGATAGTAAAAGTACGAATAATAACACAGGAAAATGTGAAGATAATAGACAGTTACCTGAGATGTTCTTTCAGAAGTACGTTCCTGATGCTTCCAAGTTATTCCCGGAACAACCTTTGAACAAAGTTTCAATTAACAGAAGGCACAGCCTAGAGAATGATATGGTTAGGGGCCAATATGATATGGCTGCCAATGATGATTCGGAAGAGCTGGATGCTGCAACTAGTGATTCATCCGAGGCTGACTACCAGCGGCAACATGTTCCTAGAGCCAGTAGTATTCCCAATATTCGAGGGTCAAAAATCAGGAGACCTAGTCCAAAGCAGACGAAGAATCCTGAAATAAGGTATTATACTTCGCTCGTTACCTGTCTTTTATATTCTATTTGAGTACTGCAATATATGTTGAAGACAATAATTGTGTCCCTTAAAGCATCTCTAATGGTGGTGTAAAATTGGTATCTCTAAAACTGCTTTTACATTCTCATTTACATCTCGGTGGATCTAAATCAAATTTTGCTCCAATGGAAAGATCTAGATCCACTTTTTGCCTTTTGTGATTTATATGATTTTTTTACATCATCTGTCAAAAAATGCAATTTACATCTCCTTTGCGTCTCTACGTTGGAGAGGTTTTCGGTCACTTGGAGATCTAAATCTCTATTTTACACCATCACTGAAGATGCTCTAATAATTTAAGTTTTTATGTGATATTATCAAATGAGACAAATGTCCTGATTTCAAGGTTTGTCGCCACCCATTTATAGAAATTCTACACATGTTTGGCATTTAATAGAAGAAATTATTGTTGAAAAGTGTTGAGAACCGGGCCAAATACTAAAGACGAGAAATAAGAGTAATATGAAAAATAATGGATCACACAAGAATATAAGATTTATGTAGAAGAGGAGGAGAATTTCAATATACCAAGAAACTAAAATTGTTTTACAAGATTTAATACTTTCAATTTAAATCTAAATAATACTCTCAAGTTTCTAATGTAGATAACAATGATCTTATTGTTAGTTGAGCCTATGAAAAGCCTGCACCTCGTGAAGTATATATAGGAGCCAAATCTTGAAGTTATGGATGAAATAGAGTATAAAACGCGGCCAAAATGAACCCCCAGCATCGGCTTTGCTGCATCCGTTTGTGTTGTCAGTGCCTAGGCGCCCCGTCTTGGCTCGAATGCTTTTAAAACACTTCCTTATCCATTCCAAAGTTCTTTCCCTGATCAAACTCCCAATCCATGATGAATTTGATCCCTTATCAATCCGAACTTCCAAACTAAAATTATATAGGCTTCCTCTATTAATCAAAAATTCCAAATGAGAATTTCAGTCGCAACCTAATAAACTCCACCTAACACAAATTCCATAGCAAAGAATCAAGTCTTTACTCTTTAAGTCATTCTCTATCTCTTCTACCATGCTACTTCTGGGTACATCATGCTCTTTCCGAGCATACTCAGCGTAATCCAAGTCCAATTGACCAAGAGCTGTTCGTATCTTGATCTGCCACATAGAAAATCTATTGTTGTGATTCAAAAGCAGAATTTCAAATTTCATAGTTGTCATCCGTGAAATAATCGACATTGTTCAAACCTCACTTTAATAACCAATTTGAACTTTCTAGGAAACCGTAAAAAACATTGGCTCTGATACCAATTTGTTGATAATGTCAAATATACACAATAATATTCAATAAGACTCTATGACATTAAATAAAACCAAAATTAGAACTAAATATGGTAAAATCAATCTATCTATATATGATACAATTTTAATGATAATATAATCGTAATTTTCGACGATTTTCGTAATCTTATTCAATTTCATTGACACCCCCTTAAATTGATGTTGGTAAAAGCATCAATTTGCAATCATGAACTGGCGATAGTGACAATATGTGTGCCCACGAAGTAGAAATCCAAATCAGAGCAATCATCTACGAAAATTAGTGACGACGAGAGACCAAGAACAACAAATAGTGCAGTAACCAACAAAGAACACTCCAAAGTTACTCCGAGAACTCACTCTCCCCAAGAAGAATTTCCAAAAGAAAATTCACGAAGTGTGCTAATACACATAGTGAGTTCTATCTGTCGGGAGAACTTAGTCGAACACATAATTCGGATTCCGACAAAAGCTCTAACGCCAAAATACCGGCCAAAACTCTAGATACTGCAGGTGGAAGAAATCCCACAAAACAGCTTACACTAGAAACCCAAAGATGATGTCCCATGAGAAACCAAAACCACACAAGAATGATCCTCTTTCGCAAAACCAAAACTCTAGCTTATCACCCGAGCAACCAAAACTCAACAGCGTGCACTCCCGTGTCTTCCCTCACCTTCACGCAATTAGTCATTCTTCGTGTCATCATCTTCGAAGTCTGTTGATGAATCTGAGTAGACGTGATGAATATTTCTCCCAAATTTTAGCATAATGCCCAGGAAGAAATTTCAACTCACGATAAAATTAATCGACCAATTAGAGTCACCTCGAATTATAATAAATTAGTCCACAATATGCAGCCCAACTAGGATAAAACCTAAATAATGCATAAAACAAACAACCCAACTTAAGAAATTAAGAGCCCAAACTCAAACTCAATTATATTGTGGCAAGCCCAAAACTGAGGTCAATCAGCCAAAAGAAAATCAGTAATGTATATTCCAACTCACCAAAATAAGGCAACCTAAAAAATTTAATAGGTTGGCACAATCTCAATATTCTAGTCGGCTTTCAATAAAGCAACCAAATCAGCAATTCAACAAAATATCAGGCTAAATTGATTTCAAAAGGAGAAGCACCCCTACAGCCCAATTTCACGAGAGAGAGACACCCCGTCTATAGTCAGCCGCCAGACCAACTTTCTAGCTTCCTCTTTTTTTTTTTGTGTGCCAACGAGCTATATCTTTTCCCTTGTGCCATTTACCTTTTTTTTTTGTTTTCCATGAATGCTTAGCAGGGTTTGTAGCAGATAGCTGCTCTGGCAGTGCAATACAATCTGCATAACTCCAACCAATTTTTTGGTTTTCATAGTCATAAATCACCAGCTTCCATAACACAGAAATGTCTCCAATTATGTTCAAGTTTTCAAAATCTGGTTCAAGTACTTGGCTTTCTAGAATCCCCAAGCACACATTGTCAAGAGGGCTGACTATAAGATAATCCGTTGGTGCTAATTCAAAATAAACTTTGTTGTTCCCCGTGAAGCTCAAATTTAGTGAGCTGAAAGAGCATAGGAAATCGTTAGAAGATGCAAAGGGTATTCAGCAGACAGGAAGATACAGATCCTCAACTGGTCCAGCTCAAATCGGATGAGGATATATAATGAGAGAAGGATAGTGTTTAAAAAGAACATAAACAAGAAAAAGAAACAATTGATTCAATTTGACGAAGACTGGATGGGAGGAGCTTTTTACTCCTTCCGCCTTGAGAAAACCTAACCAAGAAAACAAAAGAATTCTAAGGAAAATGCTCTGATACCATGTCAAATATACACAGTAATATTCAATAAGACTCGATACCCTTCTATGTGAGAGGTTCTCTCATTATATAGAAACAAAATTAGAACTAAATATGGTAATAACAATCTATCTATGTATGGTACAATTTTAATGATAATATAATCGTAATCTTCGATGATCTCCGTAATCTTATTCAATCTTATTGACAAATCAAACCAAATAATAAAGATGAGAAAAGAAGAGTAATATGAAAAATAATGGATCACACAATAACACAAGATTTATGTGGAAGAGGAGGGGAATTTCAATATATCAAGAAACTAAAATTGTTTTACAAGATTTGATACTCTCAATCTAAATCTAAACAATCATTTCAAGTTTCTAATGTATATAACAATGATCTTATTGTTAGTTGAGCCTATGAAGAGCTTATGCCTCGTGAAGTATATATAGGAGTCAAATATTTGAGTTATGAATGAAGTAGAGTACAAAAACGCAGCCAAAATCAACTAGGAGACCTCCTCTCCCGTCCGGTGGCTCCGACACCACCAACCGAGGCCCCACGAACTGCGGGCCAACCTTGCTGAATTCGTTTGCGCTGTTGGCACCTAGGCGCCCCGTCTCGGCCAAATGCTTCTAAAATACTTATCCATTCTAAAAGTCCTTTCCCTAATCAAACTCTCAATCCCTTATGAAATTTGATCCCTTATTGTTGATTGTTTTGGGAGGATCTCAATTTCATATATCTTCATTAACAGGTTACATATATATATACATGTAGAGGACATTTCTCAAAAGGAAATAATCATATCTGATAAGGAAATAATTCTAGACTTATACACTTACCATATACATTAAATTTACTCCTAAATTAACGCACACAGTTTATAACACTTCCCCTCAACCTGGAGCATAGATATTAATCATGCCCAACTTGTTACAAATATAGTTTTCTCGATTCCCATGTCTTGGCATGCTTAGTCGAAATCAATCTTGCTGTAACTTTTCACGAACAAAATGACAATCGGCCTCTATATGCTTTGTTCTCTCATGAAATACTAAATTAGTGGCAATGTGAATAGCTACTTGATTATTACACCACAAGCTTATGGAGTGGGACTTATCGATGCCAATCTTCCCAAGTAGGTGATGTAGCCACATAAGTTTACAAGTTACCCGTCTCATAGCTCGATATTTAGATTCTGCACTTGATCAAGTTACAACACTTTGTTTCTTACTCTTCCAAGAGATTAGATTACCCCCAACAAAAACACAGTACCCTGTAGTAAAGCTCCTATCCACAGAAGAACCTGCTTAGTCAGCATATGAGAAACCGTCAACTCTACAATGATCATGATCTCTATAAAGAATCTTACGCCCTAGAGCTCCTTTGAGATATTTTGATATATGAGTTACAGCATCCCACTGTGAAGTTCTAGGGTATGACATAAATTGACTAACACTTATTAAAAGGCATTATCTAGACTGGGAAATAGTCCAATTTTCTCACCACCCTCCTTTATTTGTGCGCATCAACAAACACTTCTCCATCTTGAGCCTCGAGTTTCACATTTGGTATCATGGGGGTATCATCAGGTTTTGCTCCATCTAAACTTGTCTCATCTAGTAGGTCTAGAACATATTTTCTTTGAGATAGAAAAATTCATCTCCTACTTTAATAGACTTCTATCCCTAAGAAATATTTCAAAGGATCTAACTCTTTTTTTTGAAACATTGTGCCTAGGAAAGCTTTTAGCATACTGATGACACTACTATCACTACCGGTAATCACAATATCATCAACGTATACCACTAACAAAATACACCTAACTGTAGACTGTTTAAAGAATACTGAGTGATCATATGCACTTCTTTGCAAGCCAAATTCAATCACAACCTCACTAAATCTCCCAAACTAGGCACGTGGTAATTGTTTCAAACCATACAACGACTTTTGCAATAGCTCCATGTAAACTTCTCGCAAAAACATCTAGTTGGTAAAGCGACCAATGATAGGTAGTAACGAGAGATGAATAACCGAACAGAAGCCAGCTTAGCAACTGGAGAGAATGTCTCAGAGTAATCCACACCATAAGTTTGAGCATACCCCTTAGCAACCAAACAAGCCTTCAATCAAGCAACAGGTCCATTAGGGTTCATCTTGATAGTAAACACCCATTTAGATCCGATTACCTTTTTATTCAGGGTAAAGGAACCAGATTCCAAGTATGATTATGTTCCAGGGCCATCATTTCTTCCTGCATGACCACTCGCCAGCCACTATGGGACAAAGCTTCAATAACAGATTTTGGTACTGACACACACTCTAAGGAAGCAATGAAGGATTTGGAAGACTGTAACAATACATGGTAAGAAACAAAAGAAGAGACTGGATAAGTACATGACCGTTTACCTTTTCGAAGGGCAATGGGAAGATCAAAACTAGGATCAGGAGGGGGGTGATAATCCTAAAGTGAAGAAATAGGTAGAGGCAATAAGTCATGGTTTGTAGTAGGTGCCACTCGAGATTACTGCACACGACGAGTATAAACATTTCGAATATAAGGACGAGAAGATACTGGTAACACATGTTTAGTCACAGTGTAATCGATGAAATCATCCTCAGACTCAAAAGAAGGATTAGAAGACATAGAAGTACTGGAAAAGGGTGTAGACTCAAAGAAGGTAACATTAGCAGACACTACGTATCGTCCTAAGGAAAGAGAGAAACATCGATAATATTTTTGATGTCGAGAATAACCCAAAAATATACACTTGAGGAATCTAGGATCAAGCTTGAAAACTTGAGGTCTCATATCTTGGACAAAGCAAGTACACCCAATTACTCTAGGAGAAATGGAGAATAAAGTCTGAGAGGGAAATAGAATGGAATAAGAGATTTTACCATCTAAGGCAAAAAAAGGCATACGATTGATTATGTAACATGCAGTAGAGACTGCATTTGCCCAAAATTCTTTTGAAACAATCACATAAAAAAAGAAGAGCTCGTACAACTTCCAATAAATTATGATTCTTTTTTTGTGCCACTCCATTTTATTGTGGTGTAAAGATAAATGAAGATTGATGAAAAACGCCATTTTGAGAAAGAAATGAAGTAAATGTGGATGAGAAATATTTATTGGCATTATCACTCCTTTAGATACGTACAAATTTATCAAACTTAGTTTTAATCTTAGTATAAAAGGTGCAAAAAACTGAAAATAGTTCTGAGCGATTTTTCATAAGATATAATCAAGTAACTCGAGAATAATCATCCACAAAGGTAACAAAATAGCGAAAATCGGTCTTAGATAAAATAGGACAAGGACCCCAAATATCAGAATGTATTAAATCAAAAGAGGACGCAGCCCTTTTATTCATTCTACATAGATATGGTACCCTGCTTGCTAATTGACACGACTTACAATCTAATTGAGACACTTGACTAAAACTAGGACATTATTTCTTCAAAACAGGGAAAGAAGGATAACAGAAGCGACAATGGAGTTGCAGGAGAAAAGAGGTACTCGTCTATGCAATAGATCTTGGCACCTGTGTGGGAGAAGAGTCGAGCACATATAAGCCATTGAACTCACACCCCTACCAGTAATCTGCTTCGTCCCAGATCTTGAAAAATATAGTAAATGGAAAGAAAATGACACTGCAATTAAGGGATTTAGTAATTTGACTCACAGATAAAAGATTAAAAGGAAACTGAGGTAAACATAAGACAGAAGACAATAGTAGAGAGTTTGTTGGATGTGCTGTCCCGTATCCGACTACAGGAGTTGTTGAACCATTAGCTAAGGTGACACATGGTAAATTAGAAGAAAATTGAAATGATGAAAGTATACCTATATTCCCAGTCATATGATTTGAATTACCGGAATCAATAACCCAATTTCGAGACAAGGTAGAAAGACACGCTGCACCTATTTTGGCTAAAGTGGAAGGTATAATGGGCCGTTGAGAGGCATAAAATTGTGTAAGCGAGCATATTCGTCTATTAGAATTGTAATTTGATGTTTAGATGGAAACGTGGAAACGTAGTAGGTGTAGGTCGAGTAGCAACATTGGCAAATTTCCTCATAGGAGTCTGACTTGTGTATTTTACTGGTTTGCCATTTAATTTCCAACAGTTCCTTTTTATGTCCTTGCTCTCCACAATAATAACAACCACGAGAACCACCACTGGAGATTCTATCTCAACTACTTCCCCCTCCTCCTTTAATACTGTAATTGTTATTTATCTTTGAATTTGTGCCAGCAAGTGCTACCATCTCATTTGGTACTACACCCTACTCCTTGTTATTGTCTTTGCATACTCGAAGGAGACGAGCATATACATCACTCAACGAAGGTAGTGCTTTACTGGTAAGCAATTGAATACGAGCCACATCATATTCAGGACCCAAACCTGCAAGAAAACATTGGACCACAATCTGCTCTTCTTGTTCATGCATTGTCTTCACATCACTAGTAATAGGAAATATGGCCTGCTTTTCTTCAAATGTCTGTTTTAAATCAATATAATATTGAAACGGATTTCGCCCCTTTTGCTCAGCCCGATAAATCTTTAACATCAGTTCATGAACATGTGATACATCATGTTTACTCGCATATAAAAATTCTAGATAATCCGACAATTCTTTTACAATATCACAATGATTAATGACATTGTCAACTGTCGGGTCAAGGGTATTTTGAATCTGATTAAAGAGTTTATCATCCTCCATCAGCCATTTTTTTCCTAATCTCAATATTAGTATCAAATTGTGGATGTGAGCCATCGGTCAAGTGATCGCCCAAATCCACACTTGACACATTTGTGGACAATTCTCTTCCATTGAGTATAATTCCTACTACTCGTTAACTTTCTATATGTGATTTTTGAGAATGGGGTTACTTTGATTTCATTTACCATTTTCTTATCACTTTCATCCATGATTAACACATAACTAGAAAAAATACAAAAGAAGCCCAAATAAACACCAAGGTAACCTAATAATAATATAAATCCAATAAAGAAGCAGCCCAAACAATATATAAGCCAATCCAAATAATAAATAAATAAATAAAAACTAACCCACGGTAATCAAGGCCCAAACTGATAAAATTCCAAATCGACCAAACTAGTAGACTTCCTCGACAGGTAAAATCAATCGGTTGTTCCAATCGAATAACCCACCTGATGAGAAAATCGACACAATGAAGCCAAAAAATATTTCACACGGATTCCCATCACTGACCGCCGCACACACCAGCAGCGAGAGGTGCCAACAATCATACCAAAGCAGACCAAACTACTCAAATAGAAAGAACCCAAGTTAGGATCACACAGTAGCCCTAGATGCTGGTTGCAGAGTAGCTTCCACCACCATCGAAGCCTCTTCTGATCTTCACCCGCCAATAAGTCACCCAAGCAAGTGTCGATTTATCACAAAGAGTACCGACCCAAACCTTTGTCACCACCGAGAACAATCCCACAAATTTTTAGAAACTCGCAAACTCTAATTTAGAGAATTAGGCTCTGATATCATATTGATTGATTTGGGAAAATCTCAATTTCATATATCTTCATCAACGGGTTAAAACACACATATATATACATGTAAATGATATTTCTCAAAAGAAAATAATCCTATCTAACAAGGAAATAATTCTAGATTTATACATCTATCATATACATCAAATTTACTCCTAAATTAACGCACACAGTTCATAACACTTATCAATCCGGACTTCAAAAACAAAATTATCTAGGCTTCCTTCATGAATCAAACTTTCAAATCACATTGAATTTGAGTCACAACCTAACAAAGAGTAAAACTAAATAAATAAATGTGACCTCCCTAACATTTTAAGATGATTCAACAATATACAACCTTTATTCTCTCCACATCCATAAGCATTCTTGGCACATTCAACCTCTTACTCATGATCGTACCAAGTGTTTTTGTTTGTACTGTGCATAGAGGGATGCTAGTGATTTTACTTATTTAGATGGAAGTGTAGAAATTTGAGGTTTGTAATTATAGGACAACATTATGTGATGCATATACTATTTGTCTTGCTTTATCCTTTATGGCACATTTTCTCTGTATTTATATCTTATTTTTTTGTTGTTAGGAGCCAGATTCCTCCTCCATCTAAGAGACTTTCAAATGGGATTACTTCACCGATGCATAAGCCAGGAAGGCAACAACTTTCTGTCGAAAGAAAGCAAAAACCAGCAAATGGAAAGTAAGACCTGCACTTTCATAGCAGTTGGTTGCCTTTATAATCACAAACAATGAGTTTACTATTCTGAAGGATGTGGCTTTATTAGTTTTTGATTTTAGTATGAATTATTGAGATTGGTCGAGGGTGTGTGCGAAGGGACACAATGGATCCCATCCGTTTTTCCATTTTTTTTCTTTTTTTATAATCAAGTTCATTTGTCATCATAGAGCTCTGGAGTCCCCCCAGCTGGTGAGGCATGGATGTTGATTTTCTGTTGCAGTTCTTTTCATCTATACCTTTTTTGCTTTTTGTAATTCTTTCAATGTATAAAGGGAAACAAATGAGAGAAACAAAGCTGTTTATTACAGTATTTTGCCTCTCACTTATGAGTTGCTCTTTTCCATATTAGAAGGTGAGTAGCTATTGAACATGGAAAAATATGTTTGAATGCTACTTACTCTTTGTATCATAATTGACAATCAAACGAGACAAGGCCTACAAATTATGGCAATGCAATGTAGTTGGATTTGTAGTTCTAAAAAGTGGATACAGAGAGTAAAAAAAAAAGAAATAAAACTTAATGCATCTTTATGAAGTCAATGGACACATGAGAGACATATAAAGATCAACGTCTTTTCACATATACAACAAGGATTCTATAATGTAATCATCATTTGTAACATCTATCCATTTAACGATTCTAGTCAACTGATTCATTTTATATTGTCTTTTTCGTGTTCTTTTTCTTTCACTCTCATTAAGTCAAGGAATGGAATAAGATCAGTTCATTTAGAAGTCCATCGAGAGTTCATCTATCTCCAGTCTTCCAAGATTATTCTGATCTCAAACTAGAAAGAGAGGAGTTTTTTTAAATGTGATAAACATGCACTTTAAGTATAATAAAAACCTACCATATTTTCATGGTATCAAATAAACAAGTTTCAATTAAAAATTAATTAATTAACTTTTTTATGAAATTATTTATGTCCATGGACAAAAATATATATTTTTTCAATGAGAACAAGTAAAAATAATGTTTTCTATACACCTAGAACTCTAGATTATGATATTTTTATTTGTTCTGTATACATTTATTCTTAGTAATGTACAATATTGTTTATTTAAATTGTGACATGTATCTTAAATTTTGGTAAATTTCATCCTCTGTCACTGAACTTCAAGCAAAATTTCAATTGGTTAATTTATCTCAATTGAGTCAAATGAACTTCAATTTAGTTTCAAAATTAACCTGTTGCATCGTGTCACTTGTCATCCTCAAAACTAATAGAAATTGCTTTGTTAATAATTGATCAACATAATTTCTACGTGGCATCCTAGACAAGAAAATGGTAAAACGAGAGTTATGATAATGCCAATAGACCAAAATGTTAAATTGCGTATTATAGACTAAAGTGTTAAAATGCTAAATTGACATGCAATGCAATGATTACATGTCAAGTATATCGCCGTATGTTATTAATTAAGCAATTTTTAACAACTTGGAAGGCGAATGGTGATGGAGAAGTGAAATTTGAAACTAAATTAAAATTTAATGGCTCAATTTGAAATTAATTTAATAATTCAATTGAGATAAATTAAAGTTTAGTGATCCAAAAGTAAAGTGACTGCGGATGAAATTTACCCATCTAAAGTGCTTGTAATCATTTTTCTATCTAAATTTAATTTTTAATTTTTATTATGTCTACATATGATCCAATAATTTGACACCTCTAATTCAACGTATCACCTATTTAATTGAAGTTATTTTTTAGTTGTTTTCAAAATAATACTTTTTTCTTGACCATCGTATAGTTCCTTGATACATTTATTTCATATTATCATCTTTACAACTGAAAACTTGTCTGTACAAGTTAATTGACATGCAATGCTTATTATTTTTTAAAATTAAATTCAAAATCTTTTGGGAGATAGAATGTGGGAGTTTTCAAAATCAGCCAAAAACAATGTGTGCTTTTCAAGTAGGGTAATTATATTACCACTTCAAAATTTACTTATTAAACCAAAATTTAATTCATACTTTTATTTACTTAAATGGTCCTGAGTAAAATTACTTCATTAACCACATTTTTAAATATACTTTTTAATATTAAACAATTTTTGTACACACCATAATCATTAATGAACTTATCCACTATTTCCTTTGCGGTTGTGGTGTACGGGGAAAATTTCTTTACCCTTCAACAATAGGGATGTCAACGAGTCGAGTCGAGTCAGTTCGCGAGCCAAAACTCACAGATCAAGCTCGGCTAGAGTATAAATGGCTTGGACTATTTTTGACCCTAGTTGAACTGAGCTTTTGTAGGCCAAAAAATTTAGGTTCGACCCGAACTTTCGACTTGAGCCTTAGCGAGTCGAGCAGTGCCGTCTCGTTGGTTTTTTTTTTTTTAATTCGTAAAAAATTTAAATTTTTTTTAAAGAATTTAAAATTTATGCAATTTATACGAATTATAAATTAAATAAAAGTTACAACCCTTCTCTTTTTTTCGGGTTTGGAACCGGCTACAATCAACGTACGCGGAGTTAAAATTGTACACGAATAAATTGAAAATTGAAGTTGAAACTATAATACTACGAGTTAAAATTGAATGAAGTAAATTGATATAAAATTCAAAATTTTACCTCATATTTATAGTAAAAAAAAAAAAAAAAAAAAAAAAAAAATTATATATATATATATATATATATATATATATATATATATATATATATATATATATATATATATATATATGTTTCAACCAAATTCGAATTTCAAATTCAAATTTGAATTTTGAATTTTGACACGATTGCAACAAGGCAGGCGGTACAATTTTTTTTTTTTTTTAAAGTTCTACCTTATTTTGGAGGCTCGCATTGTGACATGCCAAAAATGACGTGACAACAGTAGGCTATGTGGCTCGTCGAGCCATACATGTTGTCTTGGGATTGAGCCGACGCCCCAAAATGGGGCTGAGCCACGAGTCGAGCCAGTTAGGACTTTTTTTGGGGCCGAGCCACAAGTAGCCCAAGTCGATGAGCCAAATTGTCACCCCTATTCAACAGTCCTTTTTTCTTTTCTCAACCATGTCCCCTTTTTCTTCGGGACTTGTGTTCTTGTGTATTATTATTTTACTAGTTTCATTGAAAGTCCTAATCAACAATTCGTAAGTTGTTATTATTTTATTGAACACATGCATTTCTTAATATTATTATTTTACAATAATTCTATACATATTATGGCATGTTTTTGTTCGTATTAAATGTCGAATATGAAGAGAAACTTGTATGTTAGAATCATACTAAAGCTCCCTTGAAAACTAAAAGAAATGTCTGGAAGAAAAAAATGGAGTTTAGAAACTAATAACTTAATTGTCCAAAAATCTAAATTTCTGAAACTAAAGCAATTGTTTGTATTCACGTGCACCATAACAAAAATCTAAATTTCTGAATTCCTAATGAAGTGAAATTTCGATTGAAGGTTCAAGAAGCTTTATTGATTTATTCTAAAATATAAGAAAAAAATTACGTTTAATAATATCAAAAATCTTATAGCAATATTTTTTTTATAACTTAAATGAATTGTTCCAAGTGAAAAGTATGAAAAAGTATATTTAAGAAATAAGAAAATGAAAATATATATTAAATATTATAATATTAAAATCTTAAAATAGTAGAGATGGTTTACTTTTAGACAATAGTGGGGAATTTATTCCAAAAAAATAGATATTAAGGGAGGTTTATGACTTTTTTTATTTTTTATTTTTAAGTGGAAGGAGTGTCTCTGTTAATGTCATAAACCTAGGTTTTTGTAATTTTCTCCCTTTTTATTATTTTCTTGAATTAGGATTATAATTGCAAATTTATTCTGGTGTATATCTATTAAAAGCATGTTTTAATTGTAGCGTAGCAAGTAAATTTTGGACTGGTAATTTAATTACCCTTTCAAATATGTTAAAGTTTTGATAATTTTTGAACGGATGTAAATTTTATCATTCTGTAAAGAGGGCTGAAATATTGAGTAATGCTAGATGTACACAAAAAGAGGGCTGAAATATTGAGTAATGCTAGATGTACACTTTTATGTACATCTAGTTTGACACTCCCCTCACATGAGGGTGGGGCACGATTAAACACACAAGTGTATAACAAGAATTATCCTAAAATATTTGTGTAGTTCAGGCCCTATTTGGGAGGGATTTAGATTTTTTTACAATAAATCAATTCTCATTTTCAACCACACATTCTTCAATAAAATAATATTTTTCATCACATCAATAAATTTTTCTTCTTTTTCAACCACACATTTCCCATCATATCACTATTCAAAATCAATTATTTCTCCAAAAATTCCTCCCAAACAAACTCCTAATTACATGGTTCTCAAAAGTTAGTGCACAAATCTCGAAATATTTTATATCCTAATACACAAAAGTATTATAAAGGTCATTACATAGAGGAATTAACCAAGAAAATAACAGATTTTGTCAATTCACCATATTATAGGGTTTTGTCAGTACAATGGTGGTGTGTGTTTTCTAAAGACAACATTGTAGAGAAAAGGTTAAATAAATAATTAATTTAGAACTTGTTGTCCAAATCTATAATTTGAATGCAATGGTGTACTTTTTTGCCAAATGTTCTTGTCGGGTGGAGTGCATTGAATAATTTGAATGACAGCTTTTGAAGATATTTTTTTTTGGAGGAAATGCTTGATGATATTATGGTCAATCTCGAAAACGATAGTAACTGTCATTAATAATAGTTTTTTTTTGCCAAATGTTCTTGTCGGGTGTGTTTGAATCTAATTTTGAGGAGAATAGAAATTTTGGAATAGTGATTGATGTGAGAATGTGTGGTGGAAAAGTGATGAAAAGTTTTTGATTTGTGTGTAATATTATTTTATTTGAAGAATGTGTGGTTGAAATGAAAAATGAGAATGAGAATGGGAATGAGAATGAGAAATTAATGGGTGCCAAACGGAGGTAAATTGTCATTCATGATGATTATTACCTGCAGATTTTGTATATTTCACGTCTGGAGATAACATTTATAATATAAATATTTTTTTAAATTATCGTACATTACTTTGGTATGATGAAAAAGTTGAAATGGTATACATTAAGTGGTTTCACCACAATAAACAACACGAAAGCAATTACCAACTCACTTTCGAACACATTGACCTTCTTTACAACATTTCTAGGTATGTACATTGGTCAAATAAGTTTTTCCAAGCGTTCTGAGTTATAACGATAATGGAGTCGTTACGATCATTATCTATACATTTTGCATTTTTTACATCTCGAGACAATATTATTTTATGTAAATAATATTTTTAACGATTATAAATTAATTTGGTATGATGAGAACATTGACATTATGTACATTTAGTGGTTTCATTGTAGTATACTAGATAAGAACAATCACCCATGAATAAATCATGGCAGTTTGTCTTATCCCCTTCATCATTATGAGCAGTGTTCTAAAATGCTAATGCATGGCGATAAGTGGAGGCCAAGCCCAGGGCTAGGCGAGTGCCTCATATGCGTAAAAAAAGTAAAAAAACGTTTTCTTATTTTAATATTATTTTAATTTTTAATCAATTAAAATAATACTTACTAAATATTTAAAACAGATTTATAGGAACTTTATATATTTTTTCAATGTTTCCAACAAAAATATAAGTTTCAAATTTAAATACAAAATAGTAAGTAAATAGTACAGGAACTTAAATGTTATCCAACTCTTTATTGGACTTCAATTCAATAACATCTTTTTCATCTAATTCATCTTCCATGTCTTCTGATACAAAATCCTCTTCGAGAGTGTGCATTTTTATTTTTGAGCTTTGGTTCAAATTCGATAATTAAATAATTTTTCTTTTAATAACTCGGGTGTCTTAAGAAATTATCTACCGTAAATAAGATTCGTTGGTTACTTAACTTTTGGGTTCAAATGGTTGTTTTAATTTTAAATTAGGGCAAACTGAAGAAATTAGCATTTAATAATTTTTAATTTCAAAAGAATTGTAAAAAAAAAAAAAAAAAAAAAAAGCCCGCCCAGGAGCACATAATTGCGCCTAGGCGGCATTAGCGGTCAACAACTCTCGTTGACCGCCAAATAAGACGCTAACCCATTAAACTTGGAGTTTTGGCCTCACTTCACGCCTAGACGCGCCTTTTAGAACACTAATTATGAGTCTGTGAACTCATTTTTCGAAGTCATCTCTCTTTATAACATTTTCTAGGTGTGTGCACTGGTCAATTAATTGTTTTAGAATGCTTTGAACCTTAACGACATAAGTGTTGTTATCGTAGTACTGAAATGATAAAAGAGTCATTGATATCATTACTTGAACATATTGCATTTTCACATCATGAGATAGCATTATTTGCTATTAATAACATTTTTAATGATTATATATTAATCTGATAAGATGAAAAAGTTGATATTATGTACATTATGTGATTTTACTATAGTAAACTATACCAAAACAACTACCAAGAAACGAATCAAGATATTTTGTTTGTCTTTCACCATTATAGGATTGTAAATCAGTTTTCAAACTTATTGAGTCTCTTTACAATATTTTTAGGTGTGTGCATTGGTCAAAGACAAGTGCTTTGAATTGTAACGACATTAGTGTTTTTATTTTAGTACTG
This sequence comes from Fraxinus americana, assembly GCA_035079005.1. Taxonomy (NCBI): domain Eukaryota; kingdom Viridiplantae; phylum Streptophyta; class Magnoliopsida; order Lamiales; family Oleaceae; genus Fraxinus; species Fraxinus americana. The sequence continues at coordinate 17,604,740 of CM068719.1, read as the reverse complement.
AAAGGACAATGAATTTGTTGTGATCATTACTCGTACATTTTGCACATTTCACTTCCCGAGACAACATTATTTGGTATATATAACATTTTTAAGAGTCATACTTTAATTGTGTATAATGAAAAGTAGACATGATGTATATCAAGTGGCGCACTAGGGTAAACGACATGGAAACAACTAACAATGAATGAATCAAGATTATTTACGTATCTTACCGTTTTAGGACTCAAACTCAACTTTGAACTTATTGAGTCTTTTTACAATATCTCTAGGTATGTGCATAGGTCAAATAAGGATTTACAAACATTTTGAGCCGCAAAAACATGACGGTCGATATTGTAGTATTGAAGTAATAAAGGAGGTTTGCCAATCATTCCACGTACCTTGTGCACTGTTAATGACTTAAGACAACATTATTTGCTATAAATAATATTTTAATGATCCTATATTGATTTGTATGATGAAAAAATTAGCATTATATATATTGAGTGGTCTCACTATAATTAAGAAAAATGGAAAATTAGTGAATGTATATCACCATTTTAGGAATGTAAGCTCACTTTCCGAACTTATTTACGACCAATTTGGAATGATTTTTGAAAAGTGAAAAGGAACTTTTGAGATCCAAAAACTGTTTTTGGACCCCTTTAATTAATTTTATGAAAGTAATTCTTCTAATTACTAGAGCTTTTGGAAGAAGTTGATCTAATTTGACTATTCCTAAAAGCACTTTTGAAATAGGAAGCTCTTTTAAAAATTAATTTTCAGAAAAATTAAGGTAGATTCATCCAAAAGTTGTTCTGCAGGAAGTAAAAGTAAAAACAAAAGTTATGCCAAACAGAACCTTAGTTTCTTTTCAACATTTCTAGGTGTGTGCATTGGTCAATGAGCCTTTACCAACATTTTGAGCCGTAATCACAAAGGTGTCATTATCATAGTAGTGAAACGATGATGGAGTCGTTATGATCATTACATTCATGTTTTGCACTTTTCGCATCTCAAGACAACATTATTCACTATAAATAACAGTTTTACCTACCTATCATATGTTAATTTGGTATGACGAAAAAGTTGACATTATGTATATCATGTGGTTTTACTATATAAGTACACAATATGAAAACAATTACCAATACTCGAATCTTTCACCATTTTAGAAGTGTAAACTCACTTTTGTTTCGAACTAATTGAGTTTCTTTATAACATTTCTATGTGATATAAGTCGTTATTGTAGTACCGAAAATGACAATGGAATCATTATGATTATTACCTGCACGTTTTGCATTTTTTATTTCTCGAGACAAAATTATTTTCTATAGATAATAATTTTAATGATTATACGTTTAGTATGATATAAAAATACATCAGGTGATTTAACTATAGTAAATAACATGACAACAACTACAAATAAATGAATCGAGATCATTTAGATATCTTTCACCATTCTAACAGTGAACACAATTTTTGAATTCATCGAGTCTCTTTAAAACATTTCTAGATGTCGCATTGGTCAATAATCGTTTGCAAGCATTTTAATCCATAACAACACGAGTGTCATTATTTTATATTGAAATGTCAATGGAATCTTTACGATCATTACTTGCAAGTTTAGCACTTTTTATATCTTGGGACAACATTACTACTATATATATTAATATTTTTAAAGATCATATTTAATTTGGTGTGATTGAAATGTTGACATTGTTTACATCAAGTGATTTCGCTTTGTAAAGGACAAAAATAAATGACAATCAATGAATCAAGATCGTTTTCTATCTTTAATAGTTTAACGAGTTTGAACTCAATTTTTGATTTCATTGATTCTATTTACAAATATTTCTAGGTGTGTGCCTTGGTGATATAAGCCCTAGAAAACATTTTGATTCGAAAGACATTACCGTCGATAATATATTACTCAAATGACATTGGAGTTGTTACGATCTTTACAGACACATTTTGCACTTTTCATGTCTCGTGACAATAATATTTCTTGTAAATAACATTTAAATGATCGTGCATTAATTTACTTTGATGTAAAAGTTGACAATATGAATATCAAGTGGTTTCACTATAGTAAACTACATGGAAACAACTTCCAATTATTGAATCTTTCACCCTTCTAGTAGTGTAAATCACTTTTCGAACTTGCTGAGTTCCTTTAAAAAAATTCTGTGTGTGTTCATTGGTCAATAAGCCTTTACAAGCGTTTTAAGTGTAACAACATAAGTATAATAACTTTTCGAACTCACTGAGTTTCTTTAAAAATTTGTGTGCGCATTGGTCAATCAGCCTTTACAAGCATTTTGAGTTGTAACAACATAAGTGTCTTTATCATAGTATTGAAACAACAGTAGAGTCGTTACAATCATTACTAGCACGTTTTATACTTTTCATGTTCCAAGACATTATTATTTGCTATGTATAACATTTTTAACAAGCATATGTCAGTTTGGTATGATAGAAAAGTTGATATTATCTACGTCAAGTGGTTTATTAAACAACTATAATTGAATGAATCAAAAACTCTGGTCTGCAACTAGATGCCTTTAGTTGACCCTTGCCCAAGAATCTCTGTCCTCTAACTTCCTTACATGGAGAATTTCCCTCACATGCTGAAGCAAGAAAGCCCGTGTCTTTTATGACATTTTAAAAGTGAGTTTTCCTTTTTGTCTAATTTTCCCCATTAAGTTGAAGAAGCTGTGAACAAAGAAGAAGCTCTTGCCACTGTCGTTATAACCATTGTTGGTGGTAAGGGCATGGTTTAAGGAGATTTAGGTTTATCTTTCACCATTCTAGCAGCATGGATTCAGTTTTTGAACTCATTGAGTCTTTTTATAACATTTCTAGGTATTTGCATTAGTTAATAATCACTTGTAAGCATTTTAAGTTGTAATGACATGAGTGCGATTATCGTAGTATTGGAATGACAATGTAGTCATTATGATCATTACCTGTACGTTTTGCACTTTTCTCATTTTGGGACACAACATTATGATAAATAACTTTTCTAATAATCATTATTAATTTGGTATAATGAAAAGTTGACGTCAGGTACATTATGTGGTTTCACTATAAACAACATAGAAACAATTACCAATGAGAGAATCAAGATTGATTGCCTATTTTTCACCATTTTTGGAGTATGAACTCATTGAGTCCATTTACAACATTTCTAAATGTGTGCATTGGTCATTGCATCTTTGCAAATGTTTTGAGTCCTAAAGACGTGGGTTTCATTATCAAAATGGAGTTGTTAAAATCATTACTTGCAAGTTTTGTACTTTTCATATCTCGGGAGAATATTATTTGTTATAAATAACATTTTTAACAACATTCTTTAATCTGGAATGATGAAATGTTGACTTTATCTTCACTTCGGTAAACAACATGGAAACAATTACCAATAAATAAATCAATGTCGTTTGCATATCTTTCACTATTCTAGGATTATGAACCTATTTTTCGAACTCATTGTGATGAAAGAGGTATTGAGATTTAACCATAGAATTACCAAGGAGTATAAAATAAGCAGAAGAAGAAGCGACATCAAGAAAGAGGGAGAAACCAGAGGAGAAGAGAGAAATCAGGGGGGAGGAAAGAAAAACTTGATACACAAGCATATTAATTCATTTATCAACGGTCCCAATCACAAAGGAAAAATCAAATAAATAGTAAAATTAATCTTACTAGTGAGGGGATTGGGTCAACTCAATAATATAAGCCCAATAATAGAAAATATAAATAATAAAAATCCACAATAAAAATAAATCTCAATGGATGTCTGCATCAACTCTCCCGGAGTGGGAGAAAAACTCGACCATGTCGATTAGATAAGTTATAAGAGGCTGCAATCAATCACCCAACATAAACTAAGAGGTTGAACGAGCTTTTTCCGACGTCCATAAAAACTTGTCAGTGGTGGTCTGAATCTGGTGTCCCTACCAATTTCCCCTGAATGGATGGAAGGAGATCTGGAGAAAGGAAGATCTTGCTGACTCCGATAGAGCTCCAATAAATCCAGGTCAAGCTGTTAAAGTGTCTCTCTAGTAATCCATGTCAGACTCAGGTCGGTCAACCCAATGAATAAGGAAGCGTTGAATCTCTCCATCATTAGTCAACATAATCTGTTCATCTAAAATAATATCAATTTTATCTTTGTGTGCTAGAAAATGTGGTATTAGGTTATAAGTGGCAAGAGATTCAGGGCCAAGATCCGCAGATAGAGGTAGACGAAGATCATCAGAGGGATTGAAATAGTCTTTATAGGCAATTAAATTCTCAACATTGAAAGTAGATTGGTAACCAAGATGTGGTGAAAGATCAAGAACATATGCATTTGGGCCAACTTGCTTTAAAATTTTAAAATGACCAACACCATGAACTTGAAATTTGGAGGCGGATCCATATAGACGCCACTCCAGTCTAATTCGGATCATAACGTATCTTTTATGCAAATCAGCTCAAAGTTTATATGATACATTACTAGTTTCAAGTTGTTTATTGATCTCAATATGAAAGTCATGAAGATGTTGTGAAAATGCTAGCTGACATAGACACTCTGGCATGTAGGGACATCAGAATGAGATCTAAAGGCTTCCTAGACTTAAAATCATAAACAATTTCAAATGGACTTATACATAATGATAGATTCATAAAAATATTATATGCAATTTTAGTTGTAGAAAGAATCAAATCCCAATTTCTAAGATTTTATTGCACCGGACATCTTAATAAATTACCAAAATTATGGCTAACCACTTCCGTTTGACCGTCAGTCTGCGGGTGATAGGCAATAGAAAATTTCAATTTTAAACCAACCTTTTGCCACAACGTTATCGAAAAGTCACTAGTAAACCGAACATCGCTATATGACACAATGGTTTTAGGAAGACCATATAATTTGACAATTTCATTAAAGTATAACGTAGCAACCTTGGACGCATCTAAGGTCTTACTATAAGGAATAAAATTAGTCATTTTGGAGAAACGATCGACTACTGCAGAAATAGAATCATGCTTCTTTGGGGTACGCGGAAGTCCTAGCACAAAATACATACTCATATCTTGTCAAGGCAATCAGGAACATGAAGAGGTGTGTACAGACCGGTGTTTTGCCTCTTTTGTTTGGCCAACGACAGGTGTTACAGGTATTATCTTAGCCACATCTTTTTCAAACTAGGCCAATAGAATTGATGTTCAATCTCCTCTATGGTCTTATCACACCCAAGTGACCGGCTAAGTTCCCCACATGAGTTTCCCACACTATGAAGTCCCACTAAAGTAAAAGGGATGCACAATTTATTGGCTCTAAAAAGATAACCCTTCCTAAGGCGAAAACCATCCACAGTACCCGACCGTCCTCCTTGTAAATCAAGAAAGATGTCATTAAAATCAAGGCATGTATTGTAATCCTCTTTGAGTCATTCAGAACCTATGACCTTGACGCTCATAGTTGACAAAAGGGAGATACAACGATTTAATGCATCAGCCGCCTAGTTCTCAACACCCTTCTTATATTTCAAAACAAAATAATAGGTCTGCAAATATTCAATCCAGCTACGATGCCTAGAATTCAACATTTTTTGGCATTGAAATGACGGAGGGCCTCATGGCCCAAATAAAGAACGAACTCTTGGGATAGCAAATAATGGCGCCAATAGCCCAAAGCATGTACAACTGCATACAATTCTTTATCATAAGTCGAGTACCATTGTTTGGCATCATTTAACTTCTCACTTAAATAAGCAACAGTGTGGCATTCCTGACTAAGGACCTATTCCTACCGCAGAGGCATCACACTCTACCTCAAAAACTTTGGCGAAGTCGGAAAGGTACATTACAAGAGCTTTCGTCATTCACTTCTTAACTAGCTTAAAAGCCTTAATCGCTTCTCGTGTCCAATGAAACTCTCATTTCTTCATGCACTCCGTAATAGGAGCCATGATGGTGCTAAACCCCTTGATGAAGCGAATATAAAAGGTAGCTAGACCATGAAAACTCCTGACGTCATGTATAGTTTTAGGCTCAAGCCAATCAATAATTGCCTAAATCTTGGCAGGGTCAGCAGATACCCTCGTAGAGGATACAATGAATCATAGGAAAACAACTTATTGGTGAAGAGTGAATATTTCTTGACCTTAACATTCAATTTTATTGCACGAAGGGCAGAACAAACCTGCTTAAAATGATCCCAATATTGTTCTTTAGTTTTACTATAGACGAGAGTGTCATCAAAGTAGACGACAAGGAACTCACCCATAATAGGTCGAAGAGTCTGTGTCATTACTCGCATAAAAGGAATTGGGGCGTTGGTTAGTCCAAAAGGCATAACCAGCTACTTATAAAGACCATTTTTCATTTTAAAAACGATTTTCCACTCGTCACTTGAGCGGATCATAATCTGGTGATACCCACTCTTCAAATTGATCTTAGAAAATATTGTAGCACCAACCATCATATCTAACATATTGTCAAGCCTAGCAATGGGAAAGCGACACTTCACCGTGATCTTATTGATGGCACGACTATCTATTTACATACTCGAAGAGCCATCTTTCTTAGGTGTCAATAATGCGAGAACTGCACAAGGACTTAAACTCTCATGGATGAATCATTTGTGAAGGAGTTTATCTACTTGCCTCTGAAGTTCAGCTCAGTAGGATTCATCCTATAATGATGCAAATTTAGAAGCGATGCTCCCGGGACCAAATCTATGGCATGTTGGATGTCTCGTAAAGGAGGTAGCTAGTCAAGTAGGTCCTCAAGGAAGACGTTCTGAAACTCTTGAATGATCACCTGGGCTTCAGCAAGAGCTATTATTGGAAAGTTCAATAGAACCTCCATAACAATAAAGGTAAACACAACAGAATCGCCCATAAGTTTGCATTCGAACTCCGTAGGGTTAATGATATGTAACCATTTTCGTTCCTCGCTTTTCTTTGCTTCATGCGAGCCAACAGGTTGTGGGGGTAGTGGGTTAAGGTGAATCTTCTTTCCATTAAACACAAAGGAACATAATGGTTACATCTAAATCGAACAACCAATGTCGATCAAGAATGACGTGACCGACATCCATTGAAATGACGTCACACCATATATGATCCTTATACTCGAGAAAATGAATAGGTACTAAATAACGTTCTCTTACAACTATCCAGGAAGTATCAACCCAAGAGATGCTATATGGCTGAGGGTGATGAACTAGTTTTAACCCAAGACAGGATACAGTAGCTATCGAAAATGTATTAATGCAACTACTACTATCCACAATGACTTTACATCCTTTATTATTGATCTTGATGTAAGTGTGGAAAATGGCATGACAACGCCAATCATCGTCATTTTTTGGTTGAGTAAGGGTACAACGTACAACACTCAATCTAGACGTGTCGGGAATAAGAGGTCCTGACCCTAGATCCATGAGGAAGGTCCGAATACAACCTAAGAAAGTATCTTCATTATCATCCAAGTCCTCAAACTCTTCAAATTTAGGCTTATAAACTTAATCCTCTAATAGGCCATCCACTACACCCCCACGTTCCTCCATAACGAGGGCTGTACTAGGACAATTAGAGAAAATGTGACTGAAACCATTACAGTTAAAGCATTGCAAGCGGGAGGACGTCATTGGAACTTCAGGACATTTACCTTTGTTTTTTCCCTACAAGAGCAACCTTAGATGGTAGAGGCCCTAGCATAAACTTAGGGGACGGAGTAGGTACTAAAGATATGGGGGCACGGTTGTCACCACAACTTCTATACAGAACCCCAGTAACTAACTCATAGTCTCGGATGAAAGAATAAGCATAGTTAAAAATAGTAACACCCCGAAGGACAAGCTCACATTTAAGATCATCTCTGAGGCCTTGCCTAAACATACTTAAAATCTTCATCTAAAACAACTTGACATCTCATTCGAAATTCATCAAATTGAGTGACGTACTCAGTCACTGGTCGATTGCCTTGCGTAAAAACATTCCATTAATCCAACAAATTAACCCTATACGATTGGGGTAAATACTTCTCTTGAAGTTGACACTTCATTTCATCCCAACCCCCAACAGAGAGAGCACGACGTCTCTCAAAGAGCTCCTCAACACTTTCCCAAAAGAGTTGAGCGATGCAAGCTAATTTCTGACTAGCAAATTGAACTATCCTGTATTCGGGACCCCATACCAGGAAAAGAAACGATTCATATCTCTAACGCATTGAGTAAATACCCTAGGGTTTAAGCAACAATCAAAAGTTAGGGCATCCAATTTAATGTTTCTAAAGAAATGTTCATCGTAGCGAGGAGGGGAATGAGTATCATGACGGTGATGTTCTCGCCCCTGTTCACGAACTTGACGTCCATCTCTACGGTCATGTCTAACATGTTTTCGGCCACCTTGAGGATGACGATAATGCCTATTACTCGATGCTTAAGAGTTTTCAGTTTCAGTCGAATATGGGGTTTCCTCGAAGGTGTTCAACCTAGCAGTTAAGTCTCTATTCTCTTCACGAGTAGTAGCCATCTCAGTTTGGACAACCGCTAATTGAGTTTGTAACTGTTGTTGGTTAGTGACGAGTTGTGCTAATTATTGGGTGAGATTATCAAATTGGGAAGGTCCATGGTCAGGGTATTGGAACTAGATATGACAAGACAATCACTACGCAACTACATGCAATGTATAACAAGCTAAATGAAGTGTATGGGGAGATCAATAAACAATTCGATTAAGAACTGAAAATAACAACATGAGCATTTAAATTTTTATTTTTTTTTTGGATTATATAAATCCAAATATGGCAAGCTAATATTGTTGATCTATGTAAAATAACAAAGCAAGGGTCAATACTAGTTAATAATTTAATCACGTAAAATAAGTAAGATAAAAGTGAAAATATAACAAGGTTGGGGATTTAGGGACGTGAATTGAAGGTAAAGATTAGAATAATATCATAAAATTTAATTGATGCAATTTTAAAATGAAACAATAATATAAACTAATTATAAGTCGAAGTAACCAAGCCAGTCAGCATGTCGAAAAAGAGGTACCTAAAAAAATGTATGTTAGAAAAACATTTTTTTTTTTGACAAAAATCAAATTAAACTATTATATAAACTGAGCCCAAATTACAAACTATGGCATAAATAATAACTGAGGCCAACACAGTGAAGTCGATTGTGTCTGTAGATTTTGGGCTACTGGTCGATGATGGTTATGGCCGCCAGTGAGAGTTAACTTCACGGTGTCGTCGATTAGAAGCAGCCGGTGAGATTTCTTGGCACTCTGTTGGCGGCTGGGCTTTATATGGGCTCCTTGTTGACTCGATGGAGGTTGTCACGATTTGAGGAAAGGTACCGGTAGTTACTATTACTGCTGTCGATTGTGGGTATGCAACTCTGACCGGCGAATGACGTGGCCAGCGACGGTTGATATTTTTTTTTTTTTTGTGGCTCAAAATGTTAGTAACAACTGAAGTGGTTCACCATAATTTGTGGGAATCGTGGGATAATGAAGATGGTGACTGATTTTATGGTTGTATGGGTCTATTGATTATGGGTTTTGGTGGTTAATTGTTGGTGGGCTATGGTTAATTGAAAGGTGCCGATTAGAACAGTGGCTATGGTTTGTAGGAGATGATTGGTAGTGAGAGTTGTAGTTGTGTAAACGAATTATCTCCCAAGTTTAGCTCTGATACCAAATTTGATACATGATGGATTGAGATTTCACCATAGAATTAATAAGCAGCAAAAGATAAGTAGAAGAAGAAGCAGGCACCAAGAAAGGGAGAGGAGAGAGAAATTATAGGAGAGGGAAGAAAAACTTGATACACGAGCATATTAATTCATTCATCAACTGTCTCAATTACAATGTAAAAATCAAATAAATAGTAAACATAACCCTACTAATGAGGGGTTTGGGTCAACCCAATCATACAAATTCAATAATAGAAAACATAAATAATAAAAATACACAATAAAAATAAATCTCAATGAATATCTGCATCATATTGAGTCTATCTATGACATTTCTCGGTTGTCTGCCAACGACCACGTCCGACAATCAATGCAAAGTCTATCCATCGATTTTATAACACCGTAAACATCATCAAACCAATTGTAAAAGGCTAGAAAGATGTTCCACTTTAATTTGTCTAGCTATCTCAATTCTCCAGCTTTTAAGTAGCTTGTATATGCATGGGTCATTGTTCCCAAAATGATGTTGCTGCGGTAATAATTCAATTCCATCTTATAATTTACACATGCAAAAAATGTTGGAACTGATAGCCCAAAAATAACTAACCAAGAGGGGGGTGAATTGGTTTTTAAAACTTTTTCGAAGAATTAATTTAAATTCAAGCGAGTAAAGACTAAATAGATTAATCCAAATAGTAAGCACAAATATAAAAGCGATGAGTAAAAAGGAGAGAGGGTACAAACGATATATTTGTGGAGGTTCGATCCAAAACAATGATTTACATCCCCCGTTACGGCACGAACAAGGCATCTTCACTATGTTGATTGACTTATGGTACAATGCAACGCTTTACAATGCTTCCGATGACTTACAAATAAGGAGTAACGATCCTTATACAATGTTAAGCTTTACGAGGTTCTCAACACAACCACACTATTGAGCTTTACGGGACCTCAATATGACTCACATAGTGATTTACAACAAAGAGCACCAATCCTTATATAATGTTGATCTTTAAGGAACTTCAACACGACCTACACATTATCAAATTGATTTTACAATGAAATTCTTTTCTTGATAAATAATACGAACAAATTAAATACTAAGAGAGAATAACACTTCAATGAATAGTAATAAATGATAGCTCAAATGTTAGATAAAACTTTGATGAATATGATAGCCAAAAATTAGATTCAATCAATCAAAGTGTTTCAATGAGAAGATAAATAAATAAATACAATTTAGGTTCAAAAATCTTCTCAAAAAATATCTCACTTTTAATTGATGATTGTAATGAATTAAGTACTAAGAGAGAAATGAGAAACTTTGATGAATATGAAAATTTTACAAGTTTAATACAATCCATCAAAATTTCAATATAAAGAAGAAAAAAAAAGAAAATTTATGCAATGTAAGTGTAAAAATCTTCTTCAAAAATGTATCTCTTTCAAAATTGATATAGATAAATTAAGTATAAAGAGAAATGAAAAACTTTGATAAGAGAAATAATTCAATAAGTTTGATCCAATAATTAAAGTTTTTGTTATGAAAAAATAAAAGAAATGAATGTAAAAATGTAAGCTCAAAAATGATTTTTCAAATATATTTCTCAAGAAAGCATTCTTATGGTTGTTTATGAATGTATAGTGAAGAGGTATTTATAGAGATGAAAAATGTCAAAGTTTCTGTCAAATCGGATGACAGGTTCGTTAGACCGCCAATTTTCGGATGACCAAAATGACTTTTTGTACGGACAAAATCAGAAGTCAGAACGGTCAAAAATTTGACCTTTGGAGACGTCCGGTCAACCGCCATTTTGGCATGTCGACCTCCTGGTCAACCGGTTGACCGCCAGTCTATATATATATATATATATATATATATATATATATATATATATATATATATATACACAGAAATGATTTAATGAGCACCGGTGCTCATCTTATTTTAAAACCAATGAGTTGGCACATTAATTCATTGGTGGATAAAGATTTTGTGAGTTCCAATCCAACAATGAATTAATGTGTCAACTCATTGGTGCTTAGGATAAGATGATCACCGGTGCTCATTAAATCATTTCTGTATATATATATAAATTCAAGTACACTTTGAAAGATCATTCTTACTTTTGATCAAAAATATTTTATAAAAGTAATATGAAAATAACTCTTCGTGCACAAAATAATTTTTGAGCTATTGTCATTCATTATTAAAGATCAAACCGTTATACCTTTACATATGATCTCAAAAGCATAATTTTTTATCTTGTTTCGAAGTTTCTTTCATGTTTGATTCTTAAACTCTTGATCTTGTTCTTCTTCATAAGCCCGATTTGATAGTCTTATTTTGATCATTTAAGCTCTCATCTCGAATTGATTTGACTTAAATGTTTAACTTTCACTTTTATCTTCATTTCGAGTCCAATTTATGATGTGTTGATTTTGGCGATGATTGATTTTAACGTTGAACTATCATCACTCAAATCAATTGTTAGAAATAATAGCAATCTTGTTTGTTATGATCAAAACATTAAGGATGAAATCAACCATAGGTCAACAATTTCTCCATTTTTTATTATGACAAACAAGATGATTTGTAAGGTAAGATTGAACAATTAATAAAGAAATATACATTATAAATTTATCATACAATTCATGTTCCCCCTATCTTTTACAAATCAATAACCATATATTCAAAGCATAATATATTATAAATCAAAGCATGCAAAATCATCTCACTTCATTTCCCCCTTTTGACATAAGCAAAAAGGTATAGCATTTAAGATCAAAAGACGACCATAAGAAATAATAAAAGATTCCCCCATTTTAATGTTTTTCAAATTTATCTTACTCAATTTCTCCCTTTATCATAAGCAAAATGATAGCACACATGAGAGGAAGATTATTGTATATAAGATCAAAACTTTAAACCGACCATAAAAAATAGTAATATATTCCCCATCAATTAAGCACAAGATACAAGTTTGAATAAGAGAATAACAATCACATTTATAGTAAAATAATAATCAAAGCATAAGTGATGAAATGACAAAAGCATAATCATTTGTGTAAAATTTACATAAGTTCCAACCAATTATGCACATAAAATCATACGAAAACATTTAGTATGAATTCAATTTAGCCATCTTCATCAATAATTCCTAAATCTATTTGAATATATGAAAATCTGTCAAGTGTTAGAGGCTTATTGAGAATATCGGTCAATTGATTTTTCTTATTCACAAATTATAATACAATATTCCACTTTTGGGTGCTTTTAGAATACTACGTCTTAAGGCCATTAAGATATCTAAAATTCGTTATATAGTACTAAAGTGTGATTCTTGAGTTGTGTTGAAATATAGCACATAATCACACACTAAACATAATATCGAGTTTGCTTGCGATTAAGTAAAGAAGAGATCCGATCATACATCGATATTTTGTTATGTTTATGGAAGTACCTTGATCATCCTTTTTGATTGATGAGCATATTGGAACGTTCATTGATTTCAACTCTTCCATTTCAAACTTATTGAAAATGTTCATGATGTACTTTGTTTGGATTCATTGGTTAGGAAGAGATTGGCCATTTTATACTTCAGAGGATTCTTCTTCATCCAATTGCAAATTTTGCTTCTTCCTCATGTTGATTTTCAACATCTTTAGGATCAATAATTTCAATGTCAATAGTTTTTCCTTTCGCATTATCTCCGCCATCCTTTATTTTGAAGCTTGACAATAAAGCTTGAATTCCGGTCACATGATTTATGCATCCATTATCCAATGTCCATTTGCTCTCTATTTTCATTGGTACATACAAAAATAATTCAATTTTTGGTCTTTGGTACCCATACATCCTTGGGTCTTCTATAGTTAGTGTTAGTGGATTTTTGAATCTACTTAGAATTGTCTTCAAAATGTAATTTCTTTTTGATAAAACAATAAAAAGCTACATGTCCATTTTTATTGCAAAAAATTACATGTGACATTTTAAATAGGAGAAGTGGAAGCTTTAACAAAGAAATTTTTAAGAGACTTCTGTTTCAAAAATAGTTTATATTCAATTCTTCTTTTATCAAAAACATTTTTGCTCACCAAGCATTAAATCAAAATTTTTCTTGCCTTGAGTAAATTTGTGAATAATTTGAGTCAGATATAAAATCATTTCTTGTAAAGAAGAATTCTCCTTAATTAAAGAATCATAATTGACTTTTCGTTTTTCAAAATCATTTTGAATTTTTAAAAGTTCATTTACCTCAATTTCCAATAAAGAACTTTTCTTTTTGAGGATTGAATAATTTAAAACAAGTTTTTCAAATTCTTCAAGAATTTCATCATAAAAGGTAGATAATTCTTCATATGAATAATTTTCATTCGAATTTACCTCATCATCAATAGTCATGAAGCACATGTTGATTTTCTCTTGACTTCCATCTTCTTCATGATCATGATCATCACTCTCATTCAATATTGATTGAAGGGCTTTCTTTTCGATGGATCTATTCTTCTTTTCGTCATTTTCTTCTTTCTTTTGGAATCGATGATTTTTGCGAAAACCTTTCCATTTCTTAACAATAAGAACTAGATCATCAAGTTCTCTATCATTCGTATTTTTGCTCGAAGTGCCTTCATCAACTACGGATTTAAAAGCAATTTGCCGCATTTCCTCTTCTTTACTTTTCATTGTTTTCTCATTTGTCTCGGTGCGATTTAGCGCATATATCATCAATGTTCCATAGAGCTCTTCCAGTGGATATGTGTTGATATCTTTGGTGTTTTGTATCAACATTCTCAATGGACTCCATTCTTCCAAGAGTGACCTAAACATTTTACTTACAAGTTCACCATTAGTAAATTTACGATCAAAGCCTTTGATGCCATTAACAATATTAGTGAAACGAGTAATCATGTCAACAATATGTTCATTCTCTTTCATGAAAAAATTTTCAAAATCTTTAACTAAGTGATTTATCTTAGTTTCTTTCATGTTGCTAGTTCCAACATGAGTAATTTCTAAAGTATGCCAAATATTATAAGCGAAATCACATGCACTAATACTATTAAATTCATTTCTATCTAGAATACGATAAAACAGATATTTTGCTCTAACATTTAAAGACAATTTTCTTTAATCATCTTCGTTATATTCCTCTTCAGGTTTAAAAATTATTTGATCCGGTTTACCATCCTCTTTAATAACCTTTTTAGGCACATATGAACCAAATTCAATAACTTCCCAAATATTATAATCTATTGATTGAATAAATATCGTTATCATAGTCTTCCAATAGTTATAATGAGTACAATCAAATAAAGGAGGACAATTTGTAGAATACCCCTCAAGATTTTGAAAAATGTGGTTAGTCATTACTTAATATAGTGAAATCTTTAAAATTGAGCACCTAACTAGGATACCAATTGATAGCCCAAGAATAACTAGCCAAGAAGGGGTGAATTGGTTTTTAAAACTTTTTCGAAGAATTAATTTAAATTCAAGTAAGTAAAGACTATATAGATTAATCAAATAGTAAGCACAAATATAAAAGCGATAACTAAAAGGGAGGGATGATGTAAACGATATATTTGTGGAGGTTCGATCCAAAATAATGATTTACGTCCCCCGTTACCAAGCTCTCCGGCACGAGTAAAACCTTTTCACTATGTTGATTAACTTAAGGTGCAATCCAACCCTTTACAACGCTTCCAATGACTTGGTGCAATCCAACCCTTTACAACACTTCCGATGACTTACAAACAAGAAGCGTCGATCCTTATACAATGTTGAGTTTTATAAGACCTCAACACGACCCGCACTATTGAACTTTATGGGACCTCAATATGACTCACACGGTGAGTTACAATAAGGAGCATCTATCCTTATACAATGTTGATCTTTAAGGGACTTCAAGACGACCCACACTTTATCAATGTGATTTTACAATGGAATTCCTTTCTTGATAAATAATACAAACAAATTAAGTACTAAGAGAGACTAACACTTCAATGAATAGTAATAAATGATAGCTCAAGTGTTAGATGAAAAACCTTGATGAATATGATAGTCAAAATTAGATTCAATCAATCAAAATGTTTCAATGAGAATATGAAAAAATAAATATAATATATGTTCAAAAATCTTCTCAAGAAATATGTCTCTTTTAATGGATGATTATAATGAATTAATTACTAAGAGAGAAATGAGAAATTTTGATGAATATGATAATTTTACAAGTTTAGTTCAATCAATCAAAATTTCAATATGAAGAAGAAGAATAAAAGTTTATGCAATATAAGTGTAAAAATCTTTTTAAAAAATATATCTCTTTCAAAATTGATATAGATAAATTAAATACAAAGAGAAATGAAAAACTTTGATAAGAGAAGTGATTCAAAAAATTTAATCCAATAATCAAAGATTTTGTTATGAAAAAATAAATGAAATGAATGTAAAAATGTAAGTTCAAAGAGGATTTTTCTAATATATTTCTCAAAAAAGCATTCTTATGGTTGTTTATGAATATATAGTGAAGTGGTATTTATATAGATGAAAAATGTCAGTTTCATTCAAATCGGATGACCGATCCGGTCGACTGTCAATTTTCGGATGACCAAATTGATCGTTTGTACGGAAAAAATCAGAAGTCAGAACGGTCAAAAATCTGACCGTTTGAGACGTCCGGTCGACTGTCATTTTTGGCCAGTCGACCGCTTGGTCAACCAGTTGACCGTCAGTCAAATATATATATATTTTTTGAGATATGATCTAAATTCAAGTACACTTTCAAAGATCAATTTTACTTTTGATCAAAAAAATTTTATGTAAGTGATATGCAAATAATTCTTCATGCACAAAATGATTTTTGAGCTATTGTCATTCATTACTAAAGATCAAAACGTTATACCTTTACATATGATCTCAAAAGCATAGTTTTTTATCTTGCTTCGAAATTTATTTCATATTTGGCTCTTAAACTCTTGATCTTGTTCTTCTTCATGAGTCCGATTTGATAGTTTTGATTTTGATCCTTTAAGCTCTCATGTCGATGATTTGACTTGAATGCTTAACTTTCACTTTGATCTTCATTTCGTGTTCGATTTATGATGTGTTGATTTTGGCGATACTTGATTGATTTTAACGTTGAACTATCATAACTCAAAATCAATTGTTGGAAATAATATTAATCTTGTTTGTTATTATCAAAACATTAAGGATGAAATCAACGATAGGTCAACAGAAACACAAATTAATACAACACTAGACAATTTTGTTAAAATAAAAAAATGACAGTTAATTGTCATTCGCGACAATAACTATCATGAACGATAGATTATGTCCTTAATTCAGCTAATGTCATTAATACAGTTAATTGTCGTTCGCGACATTATCTGTCCAGGAAATTGAAATTTCAACTGTGATGCATCCTTCTTCACATGGACGTTTGATCTTGATTAATATTCCCCAAACACATTCACCACAAAGTTTAGAAATTGCTTACTACGTATAATCCAGAATACAAAGCAACATGTTTGGCACCAAAAAATGTCTATAATAATTAATATGTCAATGACCAATTTTTTCGCAGAATTGCACACATTTTGGAAAATTAGTATAATCAACGCATTGACAAAACCAAAAGGAAAATCCACAAACAAAAAGGCAAAAAGATTTATGATTTTCATGCTAAATTTTCCAAATCAATACTTCAACAATAAATCCCACTACACTAAAACATTTAATTCTTCAGAATTTCTAAAAATGGAAATAAAAAATATTTTTTTTTTCATAAAACCTAATCCATACAACTCTTCTGTATAATATAAAAATTAATGAAAGCACAACTAAATCATTACACTAACGTCATGGAGAGAGAGATTGATTTTATATAGAGAACAACTTAGAGCGAAACGTCGAGATAAGAAGGAGTTGTCTACGGAGATGAGGAAGTTCAAAGTCGAATATTCGATTTTATGAAATAGAAAATGTGATATGCGTTTTTTTTTTCTAAGGAGAGAGAATTTTTTTTTTTTTTTTCTTTTTTCCATTGATTAACGAGTTGCCATCGATTTTTCTAATTAAAAGTAGTAAAAATTCAACCTTTTTTTTCCCTATTATTTGATCACCATTAGCTTACAACGCACTAATACCAACTAATGTTGAAAATTTCCTTCATAATAATTTATGATTTCATTATTCAATTTGTAATGAAAATTGGTCATAATTCATTATTTAAGTCCTTCTCATTTTTTTTTTTATTTTTTTTCAAAACAATCTTCGTTTTACTATTTTATATGTATTTTGTTTTTAATAGTGTGACGGAATAGATGAATTCAATATTATATACGAAACTTTTCAAAGTGTATTATTTAAGAAACTATTAAAGACAACTAATCAACCACAATCCGTAAATCGTATTCTTTCGAACAAGCAACTTCAAACTTCTTCAACATATTTGTGATTATTGTTTAATCTTTGTGCTCAAACATGAATTGTATCATTCTTAATTTTCGTTCCATCTTCGAGCACATGACTTTAATGCTACATTTTTAAGTTTGCCTCCATTTGTCAAATTTATAAATAATGAAAAGGATAAGAGTTAGGTAGTCTCAATTGAGTTGGCAGCTGCAGTATGAGGGTTCGATTTCTGCTTCTTACAAGGTATGAAATTTGACTCTTTGTAGGCACCAGTACGACAGCTCTTGTATCCTGGCCTGTTGAGGCACATCCCACTATTTACCTCCTCCACAATGCTCTAGGGGAGGGGAGCGGGGTGAAAATTTTTCTAAACTTGTATAGATTTTTTAATATATTCATAATACATATAGATTTTGTCGACCTAGCATTTTTTTTATCCATTTACGTGAAAATCCTGACTTTGCCAGTTATTATATACATCTCAAGCATTAGTATCTCAGTAAACTACTTCCATACTGGAAATCGAACAAATACAATAAGGGCTTGTATGGGAGGGATTAAAATCAGATTAAAATTGAAAATATAGCCGTTATTGTTGACTTTTATTAGACGAGTGGGGTCCAATAACGGCCATATTTTCAATTTTAATTGGATTTTAATCACTCCCGAACGGGGCCTAAGTAATCGTCATCGTCATTCTTCAATTTATTAAGTATTCCGTAGTATTATAGCTTCACATGTAAATTGTAAATTGATTGGATTGTGATATCGGATCTTGCTACATGTACATTAAAATTTGCATAACGAATTATATAATGTCACGTGATACTCTACCAATTGTCAATTTAAAACGCAACCAACTTTTTCATCCAATCCCCCCCAACATTTTCGGTAACCGTTTATATACATTTTTTTATGTACAATTAGTAAAATCTTGTGATCTTCTCCCAAGCAAGGATTCACTTGAATAGTGAATAGAACGATCTAGAATGGGAATTAAACTTCGAGGGATTTTCGAAACTCTAATCATCTAGAAAATGACGAATTCACACGATAGAATTAGTTAGAGCTCTTTAAACCTGATATACTTATTCAGAAAGCACGCATTTCCAACTTTTTATTGGCTCGTTTTGATCTATAAATAAATCTTTTTTACATATTATGATTACCGAATATATATTCAAGAATTTTAGAGACTTTTGTCTTACTTTTATTGAATGACGAACCTATAAAAATAAAGAAATAATAACCATATATTCTCCCTGAATTTAAACTTGTTCATAATTTCTTTAAAAGCATCTTCGAAGAACATTTGAAAATTATAAAAAGGACTTTTCATAAATAACTTTTAAAAAGTGATTAATTTTCGTTTTCTCACAGACTATCGTCCTTTTCAAGAAACTAGTCTTTGCCCGTGCAAATGCACGGGATGAATTTTCTTGAATGTGATGTTAGCATATTAAATGTGTTGAATTTTTGTGAATTAAATATGTAATGCAATTTTCACTATGATTACTGTAAAGAGACTTGCTAAGAGCATTTCTCATTTGGAATAAAAGTAAGTGGATAACATGGATTTAGCATGTATAATGGAAAGGAGATAATCTTGAAGATATTGTAAATACCTTTCAATTTTCATATTCGACAACCATCTTTTCATTATCAATGACAAAGGGTAGAATTGTCAACCTTCGACATCATACAAATTGGCCGTCCAAATGATGTTCAGCGGTCTCTACCCAAGTAGCTGTGGCCCATGATCCAAAGGACCTGCAACCAGTCAATCATGCTATCCTTTTAATGTGTCTTTCCTATCCACTTTACTCATACTTCTGCAATCATATTTCCCACTTTATAATTATTTTCGGCACAAGCAAAACCAATTAGAGTTATCATTTCTTGCTAGAGAGCGTGCCCATAAAGGGGTCCGAGTGATCACACCAAAAGTTCGAGTTCATTTTAGATTTCGTTCTTAACCAATCTGTAATTGAGTTATTCCAATGAGGTTAAAATGAATGCACTAAAGTCTAGAATTGCATAATGAACATGCCGTTTGGGTTTACCGACTATAGTACTGGAAGAATTGCTATTAACTAAGATTAAACATGATTAGATTCCACCTTACCCTTAGATTAAGACCTTTCAAATGTGTCCTGACCTACCAAACATGTGCCAACTCTGTTTGACTCAAAAGCTTGATAGGGATTCTTTTTTTTTTTTTTCTACTTGTTTAAGATAATGAAACATATAGAGACGGATCTAGATATAGAAAGATGAGGTACTTGGTCGAGTTGACGTAGGCGAAGACAGCGACGCCATCTGTATGTTTATATTCTAAAGGGTAAAGAAGAAGAAAAACACCCAAAGCAGCCTCTTAACCTTCTAATTGGCGTACAAGGAAGTCAGACAAAAAAAATAAAGACACAGCTAAGTGTATGAAGAAAAGTAGAAAATATGTTAGCATTGAACATGAAATATTCAAAGTAATTCAAAAGAAGCAGCTAAAATAATAAGGAAACACGAGGAAATGCAAACATGACAAGTAAGAAAGGATTTAGAGAATAGAAAAAAGTTCTATTCATTAGCTTTTTTTTTTCCATTTAAGTATATAGGGGGAAAAAAACAAGATATGTAATAAGCTGCTAAGAATATGAGAGTGAAACTTTGAGTAATCATTTCAATCTTTCTATACCAAATCCAGATGAAATCTGCTTCAGTTGGATATTTAATTGAATCCACATAGTTGAACTTGTTGATTTACTACAAAAGGCAAACTGTGTACTTTCAGGGAAGGATCAAGCTTACCAAAAACCATTCTGCAAATGCAATTCGAGTCCGATCCTCCATTGCCAACAAATGTGCTTCCACCTCCATTTCAGTCGGAAGGAAATTTTTCTAAATATTTGCTACCTGTGAGAACAAAAAATAAGAAACAGTTAACATCAAAAAGAGGATTCAAAATGCCTGTATATGACCCAATAAGATCGTATTAAAGTAATCTTTTTCTGTTTATATAATAGGCAAAATTGTATCGATTTGAGGAGGTATATTCTTATTTGTATTTTATATAGGGTTTTAAGAATGATAAATTGCATTTTAACAATATGTGGTTTAGAATTGTAATCAAGAGCTTGTTAGTTTTTTAACAAATCCTAGATGGTATAGGATCTAGGACAACTTTGAGTTGACAAACAGCTACGCGATATAATATTCCAATTTATTCAAAATGTCTTTGAGTAGCATCTAGTTTTTATATTCCAAGTAAAATCACAGCGCTTTAGCAACTTATATATATTCAAGCATCTAACAGCTTCAGAAATTTCCTCACATATAGTGCAAGAAAATTTTTATACCATATCAATGATTTTCTTCTTGTCCCATGGCATTATCAACTAATTTTGTACTCTGACTCTACATATCAAGTCATTGACATTCAAAAAAACACTTTGAAGGCCATACTTAGCACAACAGTTTCTCGAGAACTTATTTAAGTTCAAACTTCAGAAACTGAGTGCTGCTCAGGGGTTACCATACACTAAAAGTGCGTCCAATGCTATCAAGAAACACAAACAATATCTCGAATACGTGATGCTGCTCAACAAATTCATCTCACGTAATAAACAAAGTTAGGCGGAAAGATATAAATTCCAAGAAATTAACTGTAAACTGGAAAATTAAAACCACCACTTACTTCAACAGATACATTAGAACAAACCCAAGCAGGTGGCGGCCAGAACATGTCGGAATAACCATCGTGACTATCAGTTGACCCAATACTCCCACTCTCCAAATCAAACACTCCGATACTGCGACTCTTCCACAGCCAATCATCCTGCCTGCCACTAAAGAACTCATGTGTAAAGAATAAGTGAAAATAAAAAAAACCTTAGACCTGGAAAAATAAGTGAAAATAAAAAAAAATTAACCTTGAAGAAAGGGAACGAAGCACGACCACCGCCATGGGGACGCAGCAACACCGGTAGATCAGTATTGGCCTCCGAGGATGGATCAAAGTGAGGGCCCAGCAATCTGGTTCCACCACGGCTCCCACCTCCTGGTCTCAAGCGTACGATTGG
The DNA here is from genome assembly GCA_035079005.1 of Fraxinus americana. NCBI lineage: Eukaryota > Viridiplantae > Streptophyta > Magnoliopsida > Lamiales > Oleaceae > Fraxinus > Fraxinus americana. The sequence goes on along the minus strand of CM068719.1, from coordinate 17,582,566 downwards.
GAAATCAAGAGGGGAACGACTCTCAAGCGATTTCCCACGGCTTCTTTATGTAGAGAGGGCGAGAGATGGAGGCAACGGGTCTGTGTTTTTCTTTTTGCTCGAAATGGATTGATTTTGGTAAGAGATGGAGGCGGTGGAAGGATTAGGATATATAAGCTGTGCCTGGAGCCAATTCCACCGCCTGATGAAGTAGGGTTGATTTGGGGGAAGGGCGGAGATCTGTTGATTGTTGAGAGAGAAGGAGAGGGCGAGAGAAATTAGGGATAAACAGAATTTTACGCGTCTGAAGCGGTGGAAGTGCGATGAACAGGAGAGGGTTACCTCCCCGTGCGTGCACGGGGAGTTTGTTTCTCCTCGTGCGCGCGGGGAGTTTCTACTAATTTTTTTTTTTAATTTCTTTTTTTTTTTGTCAAAAATTCTACTAATTTAGATTTTACAAAAACTGTAAATATAATTTCACAGGGAGATTTTTTTTGTTTTTTTTTTTTATATATTTCTTCTTTTTTATTTTCTTTCCTAGTCAATTTTTCAACAATTTTAAGTATTGTTAATTGTTGTAATTTAAGTAGTAAAAATTTAATGTTGACAACCCAATAATAATACTAAAATGATATGTTGACAAACTTATTAAGTTAACCTAATATTTGTGAAACATAGAGAAATATTAAATCTACACAAACAAAATTAACTATACCTAACTAAATCTTAAACATGGAACACAATTATATTTACTTAAACAAATACTAAATACTAAACATGCAAAAGTAATAATAATATGAACAAAAATAACTTCTACATATAAATACTTACAGTAAAAGTTTATGTTCTGCTGCAATACCAAAGCTTCAAAATTTAGTCGTACAAGCTGAAGAACGTAATGAAGTAAAATAAATATTTTCAAGATTTATAGATCAACATAATGATATTTGCATCCTAAATATACAAAAAACAAAATTAACTATACCTAACTACTTACGAAAATCTTAATCATGGAACACAATTGTATTTATTTAATGAAATACTGAACATGCAAAATAATAATAATAGAAACTAAAATAATTTTTTATATATAAATACTTACAGTAAACAGCAACGAAGGTTAAGAAATTCTCGATGATGGAATAAATTTTTCTTCATTAGTTCACTTAGTGCAAACCGTCAAATGCAGTTGATATTTTATAAAGATCACGTATTGGAGAAGCAAAGCAAAAATAAACATGCAAAACATATAAATACTTACAGTAAACAGCGATAAAGACTTACAGTAAACAGCAATAAAGGTTAAGAAATTCTCGATGGTGAAATAAATTTTTTTTCATTAGTTCTATCATATAAATAGACTAATCTATTCAGCCGACTGCAAAAATCAACCGACTACAAAAATATCAAAAGTTATTGAAACTTGAAATATCTGGGAAAATGACCCCCAGCTGTTTGTTTACTATCCGCCAACGGTTAAAATTTAAGATTTTTTTTTTGTCATGTAAACCTCAAAGTCAACAATTGAGGCTTGTTTTTTTGTTAAAATTTTTTTTTAATAGGTAAAGTCACCAATTTTTTTGAACAGTACGAAACCGTTTTAAAACCAGATCAATGTGAAAACGGCTGTGACAAAAATGAACAGTGAATCTCACATTCTCAATGATATTTGCATCCTAAATATACAAAAAACAAAATTAACTATACCTAACTACTTACGAAAATCTTAATCATGGAACACAATTGTATTTATTTAATGAAATACTAAACATGCAAAATAATAATAATAAAAACTAAAATCATTTTATATGTAATAATAAAAACTAAAATAATTTTTTACATATATAAATACTTACAGTAAACAGCAACGAAGGTTAAGAAATTCTCGATGATGGAATAAATTTTTCTTCATTAGTTCTCCTATATAAATAGAATAATCTCTTCGGCCGACTATAAAAATCAACCGACTAAAAAAATATCTTTTCAGTCGGTTTGCATGTTTATTTTTGCTTCGCTTCTCCAATACGTGATCTTTATAAAATATCAACTGCATTTGACGGTTTGCACTAAGTCGGTTTGCAGGTTTATTTTATTTTTTATAAATATTTTCTTTGCCCTTTTCTTTACATAGTAGGGATAATATAACAGTAAATAATTTGGATATGAAATACAAAAATATAGCACGGCGCCTACATTTTTTACTCCCAATTTGTTTGTTTCTTGAATAGAATATTGAATGGAATAATATGAAATATCTGGGAAAATGATCCCCAACTTTTTGACTTTTTGTTTCCTATTTTTTTTAAAGATGAAGTCGGCCAATTTTTTTGAACAGTACGAAACCGGTTTCGAACCAGATCAATGTGAAAACCAATGTGACAAAAATGAACAGTGAATCTCACATTCTCTCTTTTAAGTGAAGGAGTTGATAAAAAAAAAAAAAAATAGTTCGTCTTCTGGGTTGTAAGGATTGGTACAAAATCGAGAGAAAAGATGCAAAAGAAAACCAGTTCCAAGTGGGAAACAGAGGGCACGAATTGAACAGTGAAAAATGGATCCTCTATTTTAAAGGAAGTAGGATCTATATTACAAAGTCAACAAAAAACGCTAGTTCACTGTAGGTGTTACTGTAGCGAAACCAGATATGAAGTGATCAAATGTGAAACCTCATGTGCAAAAATGAATAGTGAATTGGCCATCCTCTCTTTTAATAGAGAGATTTTATATGTAATAATAAAAACTAAAATAATTTTTTACATATATAAATACTTACAGTAAACAGCAACGAAGGTTAAGAAATTCTCGATGATGGAATAAATTTTTCTTCATTAGTTCTCATATATAAATAGAATAATCTCTTCGGCCGACTATAAAAATCAACCGACTAAAAAAATATCTTTTCAGTCGGTTTGCATGTTTATTTTTGCTTCGCTTCTCCAATACGTGATCTTTATAAAATATCAACTGCATTTGACGGTTTGCACTAAGTCGGTTTGCAGGTTTATTTTATTTTTTATAAATATTTTCTTTGCCCTTTTCTTTACATAGTAGGGATAATATAACAGTAAATAATTGGGATATGAAATACAAAAATATAGCACGGCGCCTACATTTTTTACTCCCAATTTGTTTGTTTCTTGAATAGAATATTGAATGGAATAATATGAAATATCTGGGAAAATGATCCCCAACTTTTTGTTTCCTATTTTTTTTTTAAGATGAAGTCGGCCAATTTTTTTGAACAGTACGAAACCGGTTTCGAACCAGATCAATGTGAAAACCAATGTGACAAAAATGAACAGTGAATCTCACATTCTCTCTTTTAAGTGAAGGAGTGATGAACAGTGAATCTCACATTCTCTCTTTTAAGTGAAGGAGTGATAAAAAAAAAAAAAATAGGTCTTCTTCTGGGTTGTAAGGATTGGTACAAAATCGAGAGAAAAGATGCAAAAGAAAACCAGTTTCAAGTGGGAAACAGAGGGCACGAATTGAACAGTGAAAAATGGATCCTCTCTTTTAAAGGAAGTAGGATCTATATTACAAAGTCAACAAAAAACGCTAGTTCACTGTAGGTGTTACTGTAGCGAAACCAGATATGAAGTGATCAAATGTGAAACCTCATGTGCAAAAATGAATAGTGAATTGGCCATCCTCTCTTTTAATAGAGAGATTTTATATGTAATAATAAAAACTAAAATAATTTTTTACATATATAAATACTTACAGTAAACAGCAACGAAGGTTAAGAAATTCTCGATGATGGAATAAATTTTTCTTCATTAGTTCTCATATATAAATAGAATAATCTCTTCGGCCGACTATAAAAATCAACCGACTAAAAAAATATCTTTTCAGTCGGTTTGCATGTTTATTTTTGCTTCGCTTCTCCAATACGTGATCTTTATAAAATATCAACTGCATTTGACGGTTTGCACTAAGTCGGTTTGCAGGTTTATTTTATTTTTTATAAATATTTTCTTTGCCCTTTTCTTTACATAGTAGGGATAATATAACAGTAAATAATTTGGATATGAAATACAAAAATATAGCACGGCGCCTACATTTTTTACTCCCAATTTGTTTGTTTCTTGAATAGAATATTGAATGGAATAAGATGAAATATCTGGGAAAATGATCCCCAACTTTTTGACTTTTTGTTTCCTATTTTTTTTTAAGATGAAGTCGGCCAATTTTTTTGAACAGTACGAAACCGGTTTCGAACCAGATCAATGTGAAAACCAATGTGACAAAAATGAACAGTGAATCTCACATTCTCTCTTTTAAGTGAAGGAGTGATGAACAGTGAATCTCACATTCTCTCTTTTAAGTGAAGGAGTTGATAAAAAAAAAAAAAAAATAGGTCTTCCTTTGGGTTGTAAGGATTGGTACAAAATCGAGAGAAAAGATGCAAAAGAAAACCAGTTCCAAGTGGGAAACAGAGGGCACGAATTGAACAGTGAAAAATGGATCCTCTCTTTTAAAGGAAATAGGATCTATATTACAAAGTCAACAGAAAACGCTAGTTCACTGTAGGTGTTACTGTAGCGAAACCAGATATGAAGTGATCAAATGTGAAACCTCATGTGCAAAAATGAATAGTGAATTGGCCATCCTCTCTTTTAATAGAGAGATTTTATATGTAATAATAAAAACTAAAATAATTTTTTACATATATAAATACTTACAGTAAACAGCAACGAAGGTTAAGAAATTCTCGATGATGGAATAAATTTTTCTTCATTAGTTCTCATATATAAATAGAATAATCTCTTCGGCCGACTATAAAAATCAACCGACTAAAAAAATATCTTTTCAGTCGGTTTGCATGTTTATTTTTGCTTCGCTTCTCCAATACGTGATCTTTATAAAATATCAACTGCATTTGACGGTTTGCACTAAGTCGGTTTGTAGGTTTATTTTATTTTTTATAAATATTTTCTTTGCCCTTTTCTTTACATAGTAGGGATAATATAACAGTAAATAATTGGGATATGAAATACAAAAATATAGCACGGCGCCTACATTTTTTACTCCCAATTTGTTTGTTTCTTGAATAGAATATTGAATGGAATAATATGAAATATCTGGGAAAATGATCCCCAACTTTTTGTTTCCTATTTTTTTTTTAAGATGAAGTCGGCCAATTTTTTTGAACAGTACGAAACCGGTTTCGAACCAGATCAATGTGAAAACCAATGTGACAAAAATGAACAGTGAATCTCACATTCTCTCTTTTAAGTGAAGGAGTGATGAACAGTGAATCTCACATTCTCTCTTTTAAGTGAAGGAGTTGATAAAAAAAAAAAAAATAGGTCTTCTTCTGGGTTGTAAGGATTGGTACAAAATCGAGAGAAAAGATGCAAAAGAAAACCAGTTCCAAGTGGGAAACAGAGGGCACGAATTTAACAGTGAAAAATGGATCCTCTCTTTTAAAGGAAATAGGATCTATATTACAAAGTCAACAGAAAACGCTAGTTCACTGTAGGTGTTACTGTAGCGAAACCAGATATGAAGTGATCAAATGTGAAACCTCATGTGCAAAAATGAATAGTGAATTGGCCATCCTCTCTTTTAATAGAGTAGTGATTTCAATTTCTTCTATTCTTCCAAATTGCCATTTCGTCAATTTCAAGGAAGAAAATCTCTGAATAAATAGTAAAAAAATCCGAATCCCTGATAATTGTCCAAATCGGAGGTCCTGCCGGAACCCATTTTCTCTCTCCATTGCCTCTGCACTTTCTATCTCTAGGTTTTTATATCAACTTTCAGCTTTTGCTCTCGATCTACTTGAAATTCACGACCATCAATTTCTACATTGTAAGTCCTTGGTTCTCCTTTTTTTTATGCTTATTTTTTTTATTTATCTGTTTTTACTCAAAATCTTTTTGGTTTCGACAACGAATAAGTGATTTTTTTTTTTCATTTTTATTACTTACAGTGTTTGGAGTTAATTTTTCCTTCTTGAGTTTAATGTGAATTCTAGACTTGTATTTTGATTCTATTTAATTAAGAATGTAGTTTTTATTTTTATTTTTTGGATGTTAAACCAGCAAGTTTTTGCCGATTTCTTATATTGTGTGTGAGATTTTTCTGTACTAGTAACCGTACACGCTTGAATGCACTTATGTAAGGCGGCAATTCCTGAAAAGGTATTTACGATGTACTTGAACTTTTTAATTTTTTTCATATATATGTAGGAGGCAGGCATAGTTAATACTTGAATTCTTGACTGTAAATAAATTGGATCCAGGATATTGAGATGTTCTTTTCAGTTGTATATTAATGGGATGCAAAGGATTTGTGTTAATTTAATGGCTTTATGTGGATCAGGCTTTGCAAATGATGGAACAAAGATTACTAGAATGAGCCAGACGGAGGTTTCTAAAATGAAGCAGAAGCAACCACCTGTTCCACTTGGGACTCTGATTTGCCGTGAGCTGAGGAATGAGAAGGTGATGAAACCCAATGTAAAGTTTGGGCAGGCTGCTCTGGCTAAGAAAGGGGAGGACTTATTTTTCATCAAATCTGATTGCCAAAGGGTTCCTGGCAATCCATCAGCATCATTTTCAGTTTTTGCGGTGGGTTAAAACCTCGTGATTCTTGGTTTGTGGTTGATACCTTGATTGTTGGTAGTGAGTTTCATATATATTATCTTATATACCAAGTTTGGTCCTTTTTTTATTTTTGTAGATTTTTGATGGGCATAATGGTATATCGGCTGCTATCTTTGCAAAAGAGAATTTATTGAACAACGTATTGAGTGCAATTCCTCAAGGGCTTGATAGGGAAGCATGGCTTCAAGCCTTGCCTCGGGCATTAGTTGCTGGGTTTGTGAAAACTGATATAGAGTTTCAGCAAAGAGGCAAGCATAAAATTTTCTTCTTATAAGCTTCTTTCTTTTCTTTTCCTTTTTTATGTGCGCTTTGATGACCATTTGACCTGTTTTACGTTTTCTTATTTTGTCTCTTTGCTATAAATGATAGGTGAGAATTCTGGAACAACAGTTACATTTGTTGTGGTTGATGACTGGACTGTGACTGTTGCATCCGTTGGAGATTCTCGGTGCATATTGGACACACAGGGGGGTATTGTTTCACTCTTGACGGTTGACCATCGTCTGGAAGAGAATGCAGAAGAACGGGAGCGGGTAACTGCAAGTGGTGGTGAAGTAGGGAGGCTCAATGTTTATGGGGGCAATGGGGTAAGATCAATATATATATTCTTTGCTTTTCCCTTTTAACTTGCTGCGGATACTTGTCACTTTGAGACATAATAGTTAAACATTTTTTTATGGTCGGTAGGTTGGGCCACTACGTTGCTGGCCTGGTGGGCTGTGCCTTTCGAGGTCAATTGGTGACACAGATGTTGGGGAGTTCATCGTCCCAGTACCTCATGTTAAGCAAGTGAAGGTTATTAATCTATTAGCCTAAAAGAAGATTAAAATTGAAAATTGTCATCTTAGAATATTTTAAGTTCTTAGCTTGTTGTTTGTGTTAGCTTTCAAATGCTGGGGGAAGACTTATAATTGCTTCTGACGGTATATGGGATGCTTTATCATCTGATATGGCTGCCCAATCTTGTCGAGGTTTACCTGCTGAACTTGCTGCAAAGGTGGTTGTTAAGGTATGCATACTATAAATATTTTATTTTGCAAATTTTTCTTTTAGGTCTTGCACTTAGAACGTTATGGTAATTCTTTTTGTTTGCAGGAAGCACTGAGGTCACGGGGTTTGAAGGATGATACAACTTGCTTGGTTGTTGATATTATTCCTCATGACCATCTAATTTTGCCCCAAACGCCTAAAAAGAAACAAAATTTGCTCAACCCATTGCTTATCTTTGGAAAGCGATCTCAATATTCTACTAAAGGAGCTAATAAACCATCTGCTGTTGGAGTTGTGGAGGAATTGTTTGAAGAGGGATCTGCTATGCTTGCGGAGAGGTACGTGTATTCTCATTTTCATTCATATATTAGCTTCTCTTATTTGCTGTTAGGCCGAAAAATATGGAAGATTGAATTCATTTGGGTAGTCTACCAAGATACTAGTGTAGTCTTAATTTCCCTACAGGTTTCTATTTGTGCTTCTTTGGATGCCCCAAAACATTCATGTCTTAGTCCATAAAGAATTTATTTGTGAGATTATTACTTACCAGGGCAACAACAGGGGCAATTTAAGCTGTGATATTTCTTTTTTTTTGTTTTTCTTTAATGTTTTTACTTTTTACAAACTCTGATGCTCGGACTCTTCGAAATAGTTGGAATACCCGTGTTGGATACGACACGACATTGGTATAAGTATGAGATATGTGTCGGATCCTTCAAGTTTCAACCGGACACTTCGTCGTTTTTGCTTATTCCTTTTCTTCTTTTTTTTTTCTTGTCCTTTTCTTTCCCTTTTCTTATTTCCTACTTTTGCTCTCTATAAACCTAGCGTCGTCGCTGAGAGGGTGGAGAAAGACGACGATGCTAAATTTTCCCTTCTTTTTCTTCTTCTTTCTTTCCATTTTCTTCTTTTTTTCCTTCTCTCTCTCTATATCGATGGTTTAAGATTTTGTTTATATAAAATGAAAATAGGTTCCATATAGAGCTAATTAGTGCTCCACTAAGTTTAAACTACAATCAAGTTCCTCATTTTCTATTTTATATAACATTTAGTAATTCTCATTATTGAAAACTACCCCAAAAATTCGTCTTAACCCCTTATTAAATATCAATTTCTTTCATTGTAAATAATTAATTTTGGTCCATTCAAAATGACATCCTGTATTAGTAAAAAAATTGAAAGTTGAAAGACGTACCCACGTACCCGTGTCTGAAATTTAGACTTTTTTTATCCATATCCCCGTATCCTATATTTTAGAAAATAAAAGATCCGACACTTAGATCTGTACCCGATGCCCGTACCCGAGTCTGAACATCTTAGTTTACAAATAAATAATAAATATTTGTTAGTTATTTGTCACATATGAAAGTAATAATGTGTTTCTATAGTAATTCTTCTTGATGTTGTTGGTTATCTAGATTAGAACGGTTACTAGCTGTTAGCACTGTAATATTTTTCATGAACTTTCGTTTTCCAGCTAATTTGATAATAGGAAGACTTTTCATCACATGAATACTATTTGGGAGACCATTCATATTCTATCAAACCCATTAAGATGCTTTTTCGCTTTTTCATCCTTCCATTAAATATGGTTTCAACTGTGCCACCAATCTTTTTAAGAAGTCCATGCTATGTTCAAGAGTGTGAGGAACACCCTAGGTGTTTCTAAGTGTCTAACAGTGCTTCAGTAAGCCGAAAAAATAAATTGTAAAGAAGAAAATTTAAAAAACTCAAACAAGGTGACGTGGATTAAATTTTTAACTTATAAGATTTTTCATCGAACTGCTGATGTTATTATAGTTATATGCTGATCGTATTGTGATACTGACATGGAATATTTACTGAACTATTAGCAATTTCTGTATTTTGCTGAAATGATCGTGTAGGGGATTTTTCTTTCTGAATATCCCATGATCTGCTTTAATGAACAGTGAGCTTTGTTTTGAGCTTAGTGCTATTTAGATATTTTGATTCAAGTTTTTGCATTCTAAGAGCTCAAATAGAATAACTCTGTATACCTATCAAAAAAAAAAAAAAATAGAATAACTCTGTAAATTCTGTATTTTGCTAAAAATATGGTCCATGGGGATTTTTTGTTCTGTTTATCCTGTGCTTGCTTCGATGAATTTAAGTATTTTTATTTAAGTTCCTTTATTCGTAAGAGCCTGAAGAGAATAATGCAGTTGGCGGGTAATGACATACACCTGTTGTGTATTGTATGTCACAAATAGGTTTCATTTTTCTACCCTTTTCTCAGAAATTGATGACTCTTAGTTATCACCTTGATACCAAAGAAGAGTTGGACTGAATGTATTCGGTGTTCCTGTCCTAGTCTTCTGGAGAATTTGATGCCTCACTGCACTTTGTACATTTAACAATTATATATTGCCATATATGTCTGAGTCTACTTAATTTTTAAAAAACTTTGTATTTCAATAATTATTTGTATCTGTGACTGATATTAAACTTTGTGCAATTACATGAAAACGTCGTACCGAGAACATTGAATGGCTTGAAAAGTTTGTACTGCATCACTCTACCATACTGGGACCTATTTGATGTGGTTAAAATGCTTAAAATTTTGTTTTGATTCCATTTATCTAGACACAAGGTGAGTTGTGTTACCAATACTAGCACCATTGTGCTTTTTATCTCTGACATTGGATCTGAGAAGGAAAAGAAGAAGAGAAGAATATTACAAGAAGTACGAAAAAGAAGAAGAGAAATTAGAAGAAATATGGAGCAAAGATTCGAGACTTCTAGCAAAAGAATCGTTCACTTAAATTCAATCATTCTCTTTTACTGTAAACGATTAGGACTACTTCTAAACACTCTATTGAGTATTGAATATGGCGTGAAATACATGAGGCAGAGGAAATGCGATTTTATTAATTTAATATCCATTGGCAATAGTCTGCTTTCCGATACTGAAAATAGGAAAATGTAACGAAGCTCAATCAATATAAATCTAATCCCTTGTTTCAAATCTTTTTCTCATAAGATGACATGAATAAGCCAAATTTCTTGCACACACTATGAAAATTCAAAATTCCCTTTGTGAAGTTAGACAAATCCTAGTTTCTGGCACTTCAGGAGTGTGAAAGTTAGACCATTGACAATTTATGCAAAAGCAGGTATATGAATTACAGGGTTTAAGATGTTTTGAGGAATGATCGCGTTTTTATTAATCATCTATATATTATTTGGCTGAGAATTTTTTATTATAGGATGAGAGAAAAATTAAAAAACAGGAGTAAGTTTTAACTCATAGAAAATGATCTCTGAATAAAAATTTCTACATACATATGTTGCTATTCTGGCTAGTTATTTTACTGAATGTAGACATTTTTGAGTTTCTGTTATGGTTGTGGTTGATATTAGTCCTCCATACCCATCGGATAAGAAAAATATACTCTGAACAGCATCTTCTTATGGTTTGGCTCTGCTCACTATCCTTGCACCATTATGCAGGCTGGGTAAGGATTTTCCTCTGGACTCTAATTCCGGGCTCTTTAGATGTGCTATTTGCCAAGCAGATCAACCATCAAGTGAGGGTTTATCTGTCAACTCAGGCCCAGTTTTCTCGCCTGTATCAAAGCCATGGGAAGGTCCTTTCCTCTGTGAAAGTTGTCGTAGGAAGAAAGATGCCATGGAAGGAAAGAGACCAATAGGACATGCAATAACTGCATAATCTGATAACCTAGTAAATATCCATATATTTTCATGTGGCAGTGTGAGCATCGATTTGTCTCGTGTTTGTGCTTCCCCATTTGATTGACCGCCAAAAACAGAGGTGCTAATTCATATTAGTGTGTGATATTTGATTGCTAGTAAAGAAGTGAGAATTGTGAATGATATGCTGCAGTTTCTTAAATCTTTTTAGTTTTATTGCTATGGCTTGCAAATGTTTATGTGATTTTTTTTTTGTCCTTGTTCGTTAAGAGATGCATCAGCTTTTGATTTCATATTCTTCTCTCATTCGTTTATCAGTAATGGTTTTTTTTTTTTTTTTTTGGGGGATTAGTTATTACAAACTTATTGGAGACACGATCAATCTGTATGTCCGGTCTGGGAAATCACTTCTGCTTCCTTGTGCTGTTTCAGCTTTATACCTAAATGCCATGTCCAGATATTGTATAATGTAATCTTGGTTCTTGTTCTTGTTAGGCAGACTTCCCACAAAATTATCTCAGAAAGAAGAATGTTAAGGGCCCGTTTGGCATGTGTTTTAAAAAAGCAAAAGGAGCTTTTGGGATCCAAAATTTGCGTTTGAACCCATTTGATTAATTTTATGAAAGTACTTTTGGTAGGTAGAAGAGCTTTTATAGGAAGTTAATTCAACGTCGTTTTCTCTAAAAACAATTTCGGACTAGAAAGTGGCTTTAAAAATTAATTTCCTCCAAATAAAAATTAAAGTAGCTTTCTCTAAAAGTTCCTCTACAGGAATCAAAAGTCATACCAAATGGGGCTAAACCTTTCACAAAATACTGAAATTTGTAACTCGTTCCAATCTGACTTCTGGTCCACATGATTCACAACTTTTGCCCTCCCAATCTAGGGAAAAAAAAAAAGGAATGGTTCCCCAACAGAACAGTGATGCAAGTAATTTTCTCGTCGTTCCCATTTTTTTTGGAAATACCAGTGAGATGCATGTGCGATGCACGTGATATGTAGTAGTTGATTATACAATAGCGTAGATGTATAGATGAAGTTACAAGTATTAGTACATTGGGCTAGATAAATTTATCATTGGTCGCACTACTGCACAAGCAAGAAGTTCCTTGATGATATAGAGAAATAAGGAGCATTGCAGATCGTCCTCTGGCTTAAATGTAAATGAAATGAAACCATCCATAATATGCTGGAGAACTTGCATTCCAAAACAAAAAACTAAAAACGCAAAAGCCAGAAAATTTCTTGTGTCGTCGGCCAGACTACCTATCATTTATAAACTGCAAAGAAGAAAAAGCAAAAGGGTCGACCTTGCAAACCGTTGGGAATGTTAAGACATGAGAACTCATGGAAATGATTAGCAACGGATAATTTATGTAAGAAAAATCAACAAGTGACGAACTTTGTGAGTCGACTGCATCTATTTTTATAATATTTTGACAAACATGGTGATTTTCAAATACCAATTTTTCCCATCAACCACCAATTTTTCTCAACAACATTCTTCCCACACGTTTTCAACAACCACAAAATATACACTATTCACCATAAATATTATGTTTTATACCCCTAAATACTCACGTTCTAAATCATTCAAATAAGCTATACGCATTTCTGAACTTTCAAATTCTTAGACAACTATAAAACCATGCAAAAAAATAAAATTATACAATTAATCCACACGAATCACTACAAAGAAATACAAAAAGAAAAAATCTAATAATAAATAATTTTACCAAATACTTAAAAAATTAGGAACATAGTTGTAGTATACTCGCATATTTTCTTTGAAAATTTTACTTACTTCTAAAAGTAAAAATCTCATTAAAGAATAATTTATTTTCAAATAAAAAGAAACTCAATCATGTAAAACCAAATAAAATATTTATAAATAATTTTTAATCTTTGTCAACACACTCTTAAATCATTGATGTTTAATGCTTGATGCCCCTGCACAAGGAATAAACAAATATCAATTAAAGTAAAGCCTATAAAAAAATAGAGAGAAAAAATTCAAGGAATCTCCATAAAAGCTTCAGTTTAAATTTTGAATTAGGGAGAAATATTAAAAGCCATCAACAATTCTTCCAATTACAGTATAACTACTTCCCCTTTTCCAATTTCTTTAGCTTTTTGTCCGGACTAAGTGTGTTTGTGAAGTTTAGAGAATATGATTAGACCCAAAAAAGCTACGAGGAAAATGATTAATGTCGTTTTCTTTTCTTTATTTAATTGGAAAAATTTGAGTCCGATTTGCGGAAAAAAGTTACTTAGAAGTAACGTTAAGTTTAGGAACATGATCTTAGTAGCTTATCTATGCTTTCTGGCTTCCGCCTTACAGAAAACAAGTTCCAAGCATACCTGAAGACCATCAAGGTATCGACAGTGCGAGTTCCAAGCATACACATCAATCAAATGGCCAAACTTGTTTGTCGAGACCAAAATATATAAAACAAATATCTGAGTGACATAACGCATGAAACTCATTTACCTACTGCAATATAGTTTGTCACACTACATCACCTGTCACCTCCATTTCCTTCTCTTTTGTCAACTGGATTTCCCCCATAGAGCCTTCCAGGAATAGCATTTCCTATTGAGAAATGCATAATGTCAACTTCATGGCCATGGCAAGTCTTGTTCGTGCATTTATCTGGTGTTTCTTCGCATCCTCCCATCTTACAGTACATAGATTTTTCAGCTTAATTTTAATTACACTTCACATTTATAATAAATAAAGAAAGAAAGGTCAGCTTAAAGAAAAGTTACTACTGACTTACTCTATGATAGGTTGCATTTTCACCAATCTGAAACATAAGAGCAATTGATGGGCATTTGTTATTTTCTCTGCAGGATATGGGAAAGGGAAAAGCATAATTCTAACTTGAGATTGCCTCAACAAGGTCTATAACTGGTAACCAGAATTCGACGATTCTATAAAAAAAAAAGTCGTGTGCATATTTCTTTTACTGGAAAAGTGGGAAATTATTCCCAGATGCAATATTGACATAAACACAGAAAGAAAATTTCAGTGTAACGCCTAATTGAAAGATTACAAAAACAATTGCTCTACCCCGGGAAAAAAAGCTTAAGCTTAGAAAGGAGCTATAATTATATATATGATCATGATTCAACATTAATAAGCTGAAGTAAATCTAAAGAATGAAAGATGTCCAGAAAAGGTTAAAAAAAAAAAAAGATTAAAAAAAATCACAGAGAAAGCACTCTAAGTATTTTTCAGGTCTTACCAGTGGATATGGTAGACGATTTTAGATCAAATTTGGCTGTTATTACACAATGGCCAGCTTTCCTTGCACATTGTCACTGCGATACAAATACTCAAAGCCTTGTATCATTTACAGACAATCATCAAATTTGGGTTCAAAGTTAACTTTGGCATCCTAGATAGAAATCAACCGACTAAATTAGAATTAGGATAACAATATTTCTAATCGATCACATTAAAAATAAGGCATGAAACATTTACAGTCTTATATTGACATTTTATCAAACACCAGTGCTATATTCTATATAGAAAATCATTCTCTTTGAAATTGTATTTTGTTTTTAATTCAAGAAGTTTGACTCCCCTCTAATTTTTTTTCATTCAGTCAAAAACGTTGACTCTCTCCAGTCCCTCTCCACCACCTTTGATTCGTCAATTTCGCCTCCATTCCAACTTTAAACCACCTCCGATGGTCAAAGAAAAACAGAGGAACACCAACAGTTCAGCGAAGCCTTCGAACAGGAAAACAAAAAATGATTTTTGAACGAGAACAAAAATGGGTTTCGTATTAGAAGTCAAATTTTGGAAATTTTGATCGTCACAAGAAAATATTAGGCTTCCCTCAAAATTAATGTGTAAGCCAATTTGTATAAAATGAATTAAGAAAACTTGCGAGAATGATATTCATATTTCATAAGTTTGTCCATACATCTTCAGCCATTGTCCAAGATTATTTATGAGTTGTCATGTCTTCCACAACCATTTCAATTCAAGAAAATTCACAACACAAAACTCACCTAACAAAATAAATATAAACAGCAATAGAAAATCATTCAAACAGTTCAAAGTAAGCCTGTGAAGATATATTTAGATCTAATCAAGATTCCAAGTACATCAAAGTTTGTCCACTCAGCACCCCCAAATTTTTAGATGGATCTGGTTTCAAATTACAAATAAAAAAAAAAACACGTGGATAAGAAATATGAACAAAGCTAAAGATTAATAAACTCGAAGACGATGATTTTTGTTTTTATTTGGGCTCTTGTCGGTTTCTATTGGTGCGATGCCGACGGTTGGAGAAGAGAGTCGAGTTCTTAGGGGTTGGTGTAGGTGTGACGGTGACGGGTGCTATAGGGAGGAAAACCTTTGATTTTTCTCTCTAAGAATAAATGTTCTGGAACCACAAGAGCAAAAGGAACACTGCACTACAAAAGCAAAACAAACGCTCATCCCGTAAACAAATTTTCAAAATTTCTTGAAAGAAAACTAGATCCAGAACCGAAGAGTTTTGACATCTAGAAAGAAAAGAGAAATCAGATGAAATGAACGTTCTGGAACCACAAAAGCAAAAAGGAAGACCCAAATTGACTTCCAAGCGGCTGAGGAAAGTCGGCTCGAAAATGGAAATGTGCAGCTCTCCGTGCTTTTACTCTCCGTGCAGCACGGAGTTCTCTCCGTGCTTCTCCGTTTAGCACGGAGAGTAAAGAA
This sequence comes from Fraxinus americana, assembly GCA_035079005.1. Classification (NCBI taxonomy): domain Eukaryota; kingdom Viridiplantae; phylum Streptophyta; class Magnoliopsida; order Lamiales; family Oleaceae; genus Fraxinus; species Fraxinus americana. The sequence goes on along the minus strand of CM068719.1, from coordinate 17,566,597 downwards.
CTCTCCGTGCAGCACAGAGAGTTTCTCCGTGCTGCACCTCTCTCCTCCTTGCACCTCTCTTCTGCAATGGCTAATGAAATTATTTTTGTACATAGGATATACTAGACAGCTTCGAGGAGACAGAATTTTGGTATGCAAATCCTGGAAGCATGTCAGGAAATTCAATGCGTTCAGGATCATTCAGGAGGATACTTCAGCCTCAACGAATAGATCAAAAATGGTGGTTGCCGGTTCATTGTGTTTCTTCTACTGACCTATCTAAGAAATCAATGAAACATTTGTTCCAAAAGGGCGATTGTGCCTACCAAATTCACAAAGCTTCACTGTCCATCAATTACATAGACCAGAAAACTTTTAGTAATCAATTCTCTAACATCATTTTTGGTGATTCTAGAATGGAAAAACAAGTGTGGGAGATAATATTTACCGCCACATGTTGTAAGTGTTATGCCCTATGTCCAATCAACTTTGGACATAAACACTTTGAATATATATATAATCAATGCATATATATATGGCAAAATCTATTATTTAATTGAATTAATATTCTAATAAATTAAATAATAGAATCCGTAGATTCAAATCTTGGTGATTTGTTAATCACAAGGAGTTGTGATTGTGAGATACAAATTACATATAATTGAATCTTAAATCGTCCGTGGTCGAAGTAATAACGAGATACGGATATCGTTATTACGGATAGACTATCGCGTGTGGCATTCTTACTTGTGAAGTAAGTAGCTGATCTCACAAGCTAAAGTGTGGTGACATTTGAATGAACACGTGGATGTTTTGTTATAGAATAAAACATTGGAGACCCACTGAGAGATTCCACATGGATAACTATCTAAGTGTTAGTGGTTAATCTCTAACGTTCGGTAGTGGAATTGGTCCTTTGACTTGAGGTCATCATAGTACCTTATATGAGGGCAGTCATACTTTGGTGGTGTTGGATGTTGCTCTGTCAAGGGTCGCTAATACAGCATCGTTCGGGTATGTCAAGAATCATATGAAGGTTGTGAATGATCAATAGAGGATTCGTCACTCTTAGATAGTAAGAGATTATGATCTACATTTTATCCAGTTAAGTTAATAATGAAATCCTTGGCCAAGGTGAACTCATAAGTCGGAAAAGAGTTTTCGACGTACATTGACTTAACAGTGGGATAAAAGATATGATCGATAATTGAGATTGACACATATCCATATCTCATAATTGATAGCAGCGTACGACGCTGCTGCTGGTAATTGCAGCAGCGCCGTGCGCTGCTGCAGTGCTGGTGGTGCGCGGTTGTCGCACCACCGTCTCTCCAGTCGCCGGCGCCGCGAAAATGGGAATTTTAGGGTTGGCTGAAAATCGGGTGGGAGAGGTGGAGGCGGGGGCCTCTTGTGCAATTTTCTAAATTTCAGGCCCCCGTCTGCAATAATGGAAAATGGGTCAAGTTTGCAATTATTTTAAAAGGGCCTATTCCACTATTTATGAAATTTGGAGGCTCTGTTTGTAATTTTAAACTGGGGTCAACTTTGCAATTTTCGAAAATGAGTTTTGAATTTAAATTTGAAATGGTTTTTGAATTTAAATATTAAAATGGTTTTAAACTTGTATTTCAAATGGGTTTAACCTTAAAATTCAATTTTGACCCGTTTAAAATTTTATTTAAAAATTAACGACTTTTATATTTTAGTTAAAATTGGATTTTAACTTAAATATTAAACTTTGACCCTAAATTGAATTTTATTTTATTTAGGAGTTTTATCCTAAATTAAAATTTTAATTCAATTAAATTAGAGTCGGACTCTAATATAATATTTAATTAAAATTTGATTTTAATTAAATTATCCACCCTAGTATATTGTTGAAATTAGAGTTTGACTCTAATTTGACATTTAATTGAAATTTGATTTTAATTAAATTGTCTCACCCTACCTTCTTAAAATTAGAGTTAGACTCTAATTTAGTATTTAATTAAGATTTGATTTTAATTAAATATGTTCACCATAATATCTTGGAATTAGAGTTTGACTCTTATTTTGTATTTAATTAAAATTTGATTTTAATTAAATTCAACCGTATTAATTTGATTATAATTAGAGTTGAACTTTAATTTGACATTTAATTAAAATTTGATTTTAATCAAATTGTTTTGCCCTAAAATTTTATTGGAATTAGAGTTGGACTCTAATTTGGTACTTAATTAAAATTTTGATTTTAATTAAATAGTCTCGCCCTATAATTGTAGAATTAGAGTTGGACTCTAATTTGATATTTAATTGAAATTTGATTTTAATTAAATAAGTCCGCTAATTAAATTAATTAATTAATTTGATTAATTAATTATTTAATTGTTCCAATCCATTTGTCTAAATTAGTTTAGACGACATTAATTGCTAGAAACTTGAAACATGTTTGCATATAATATTAGATATTATAGGAATGCATTTATATGATGAATGTTTTATTAGTGGATGATTATGGACTCGACCATGTGGATGTGTTGAATGGTTAGTTTTATTCTTGTTGTTTTATGGGCCTGTGAGCTCTTATTTATTTTGGACCTGCGAGTCCGTTGTTATTATTATGGGCATGCATGTTCAATATTATTTAGGCCTGCGTGCCAACTAGTATAGGATACAAGTTGCAGCTGGACTAATTGGAGATACAAGAAGAGGAGGAGACCATAGAGATGGAGCATTGTATGAATCAATGCTATACCCCCTAGGATCTGACCGACTAGTCTTCCTTATGGCTCGGGAAGACTATATAGTATAAGTCCATAATCGTCCACACTATTATATGTATGTTTATTTGCATGTTAGATGTATAATAAAATATATATAATTATTACGATGAGACCTTTTGCATGCAAAACCCCTCGTTAAAAATATTAAGTCAATTTGTTATTTGCCTTCCATCATTATAGTGAAAAACGAGAGTCCTAAATCGATCTTAGCTTGTTGAGTACACTCAAGGCTGGTCCATTAGGGATATGTTTGACACTGTGAAATATTAGATATTTCTGAATGATGGGTTTGACTTAACTAATATTTATCTTTTGTTGAGTACACTCAAGAAGATAAATTTTAGAGGCATGTTAAAATATTAAGTCATATTTATTTTCGCCTTCCTTCATTATAGTGAAAAACGAGAGTCCTAAATCGATCTTAGTTTGTTGAGTACACTCAAGGCCGGTCTATTAGGGATATGTTTGACACTATGAAATATTAGATTTTTCTGAATGATGGGTTTGACTTAACTAATATTTATCTCTTGTTGAGTACATTCAAGGAGATAAATCTTAGAGGCATGTTAAGCTAACACATAAAATGTGTGAAGACAAAGAGTTGTCGGCTTAATGATCTGGGAGTTGTATGGAGATACAATTGATAATAGTATCTACCCAAATGTTTTATTAGGGCTTGTTGAGTACACTCAAGATTTTAATATAACAAATGGGATCCCAGCCCATTGGGAATCAAGTACGAATTCCATAAATTTATGTGAGAGGGTCATAAATTTGAGTTAAACAGTGGGAGCGAAATTAATTTAATAAAAGGCCATGTTAAATTAATTCATGCATTATATATATTATTTCTTTACTTTTCGTCGTTTACATTTATTGAATCATGAGTAACCACATAAATTTGAGAGGCATATTGTATGCCAACAACCAAAGCAAATTTTCTTGATTGACGCCGCAATCTGAGAATTGTTCTCAGGCATGAAAAATTGGTTGTGTCCTTGAGTAGCCCTTTCTAGAGACACATGTTGATGACTCGATAAAAGAAGAGGTGGCTGCTATAATAAACACAGTGATGACGATAGTACTACAACATATGTGATGTTTGTGACTATGTCACCTGAGTTACAAAGCAACATAAGAGTATAGATACTGACACATGATTTTTCATCTCAATATGTTGAATGATGAACAATCATACGAGGAAATATATGATATTTCCCAGCAACTATACCAGTGCTTAATGACAGAAGAATCTTCAGTCGGTGCTTATGTACTGAAGATGCAGACTACTTTGAGAAGTTGTCTTGATTGTGTTCAGTCATGAACAATGAACTAAGTATAGACTTGGTTCTGCAATCTCTGTCAAAGAGTTATTCATAACTAATTATGAATTTAATATGAATAAACTCGAAGCACGCTCATTGAGTTGCTGAACATGCTTAAAACTGTTAAGTCCAACATCTGTGTTTATAGTTGACAAATCTTAGTCATAGATTCCTCTAAGGAAGTCTAAAGGATGCTTTAGGAAAGCAACCAAGATGACTAAGACAGTTAAAGCGAATAAGGACAATACAAAATCTGATGATCCTTATTATCATTTTGGAATGATGGGTCATTAGAAATGAAATTGCAAGGCTTAAATCTACTTCATTAGTTTCATGGGTATTAGATACAAGATATAGATCTCATATTTGTATAAATATGCAGAAACTAAATAAAAGTAGATCGCTGCAGAAGGGAGAAGTTGACCTACACGTTGAAAATGAGCAAAAGTTGCTGCATTGCCTGTAGAAGCATATTTCTTGCCATTGCCTCTAGGCTCAATATTAGAATTAGAGAAATGTTAATTTTGTTCTCACCATTACCAAGAGCATTAAATAAATTTCATGTTTTGACATGAATTATTTTAATGTTAAGGACAATTGTTGTTCCTTTTTATCTTGATAAGATCTTAATGGTTATGGTAAATTACAAAATGACATTTATATTCTAAATGTTGAGTGTTCTATAATGAGTATAGAAATTGAAAGGCATAAAAATGATAATCTGAATAACACCTATATCTGGCATTGCAGATTTGGTCACATAAATGAGAATGCAATTCCAAACTTACATGGAGATGTATATTTGGGTCAAATAATTTTGAATCATTTGACAAATGCGAATCATGTCTGTAAGACACAGTGACCAAATCTCCTTTTACTTGAAAAGGAAATTGATCTGCACAATTATTAGGTCTAATACATAGTGATGTATGTAGATCCATATCAATTAATGTCAGGTGAAGTTTATCTTATCTCATCAAATTTACTAATGATCATTTCAGAAATGATCATATATATTTGATGAAATTCAAGCATGAATATCTTGAAATGTTCAAGGGATTCAAACTAAAAGTTGATAAACAAATAGGTAAATATATTCTTACACTAAGACTTGTTCGAGGTAAAGAATATCTAAAATGGAGAATTTTAGATTATCTAAAAGAGAATTAGATTCTCATGCAGTGGATTCCTCCACATACATTGCAACATAATGATGCATCTGAAATGAGGAATAGTACACTATTAGATATAGTGTAATTGAGAACAAGCCATGCAAGCATTCAAAAATCGTTTTGAGATCATGCACTGATTGCCACGTGCTGCACACTAAAACGTGTCCCATCTAAATCGGTTGACAAAAACTCCATATGAGTTATGGAATGGCCCAACATATCTCATATGAACGTTTGGGTCGTGACACTTATGTGAAGCGCACTGAATCGTTGCGCACTAAATCCAATAATTATATATTTGTGGATATTCAAAAGATAATTGAATATCAATTCTATAATCTCGTTGAGAAGAAGATGTTCATCTCAAGACATGTCATACTCTTAGAGAAAGTGTTTACTTTAAGAGAGACAGTGGGAGTAGAATAAATCTTGAAAGAGTTCAAGAGCCCACGGATATAATTAACCGAATAGATAAACCTGAGTCTTATCCCACACCAGCTGAGGGACATACTCTTGATCAGGAAGTGGAGACTTCTGAGGACACGTTAGCTCAGTGTAAATCTTGTAGGATCATTTGACCTCCTAGAAGGTACGAATCCATGATTACTAATCAAGGATAATGAACCTACTAATTACATAGAAATAAAGTCAAGTGTTGACTTAAAGAGATGGACTTGTTGTATGTAACCGAGGTTTGACCTTGGTCGACTTGCCTAATGGATTAGAACCCATAGGTTGTAAATGAGTTTACAAGAAAAATGTCAATATGGATTGAAACAAGCCTCTTGGAGCTGGAATCTTCGATTTGATACAAAAGTCAAAATGTTTGATTTTATCAAAAATAAAGACGAAATGTGCGTTTACAAGAAGATAGTGGGAGCATTGTCGCATTCCTGATATTATATGTATGAGACATATTATAGGAAACGACGTCTCTATATTTCAATTGTTGAAATTATGGTTGTCAAATAATTTCTCTGTAATGGATGTGGGAGAAGCAAGTTGATCTATAGAGATAGATCTAGAAGATTGCTTAACTCATCCCAATCTATACAGATAAAATCTCGAGAAGACTTTATATGGAGAAAAATGAACTGAGAGTTCATGGATAGAATGATGCTAACTTCTAGTCAGACTGGAATAATAGCACATCTCAAATAGGATATTGGTTTACTCTTAAGCGGTGTGTTGGAAATGTTCCAAATAACCGTTGATTCAATAATGGAAGCCTTATATATCATTGCTTTACAAAGCAACAAAAGTTGTGGTCTGGATCAGGGAGTTCATTACTGAACTTAGAGTAGTTCCTAACATTGTTGATCACACGCTTATGCATTGTGATACAATGGAGCCATCGTGCAAACGAAGGAACTAAGGTCTCATCAATGATCTAAACATATGTTAAGACAGTGTTATCTCATTGAAAAGATAATACAAAGAAATGACGTAAATAAAGAACGAATTCCCACAAGTTATTAAATTGCAGATCCACTGACAAAGAGTTGTCGCAGTATAAACATGATCGTCATGTAGACTCTTATGGTATAAGATACATAAGTGATTGGATCTAGTGCAAGTGGGAGTTTGTAAGTGTTATGCCCTATGTCCAATCAACTTTGGACATAAACACTTTGAATATATATATAATCAATGCATATATATATGGCAAAATCTATTATTTAATTGAATTAATATTCTAATAAATTAAATAATAGAATCCGTAGATTCAAGTCTTGGTGATTTGTTAATCACAAGGAGTTATGATTGTGAGATACAAATTACATATGATTGAATCTTAAATCGTCCGTGGTCGAACTAATAACGAGATACGGATAGACTATCGCGTGTGGCATTCTTACTTGTGAAGTAAGTAGCTGATCTCACAAGCTAAAGTGTGGTGACATTTGAATGAACATGTGGATGTTTTATTATAGAACAAAACATTGGAGACCCACTGAGAGATTCCACATGGATAACTATCTAAGTGTTAGTGGTTAATCTCTAACTTTCGGTAGTGGAATTGGTCCTTTGACTTGAGGTCATCATAGTACCTTATATGAGGGCAGTTATACTTTGGTGGTATTGGATGTTGCTCTGTCAAGGGTCGCTAATACAGCATCGTTCGGGTATGTCAAGAATCATATGAAGGTTGTGAATGATCAATAGAGGATTCGTCACTCTTAGATAGTAAGAGATTATGATCTACATTTTATCCAGTTAAGTTAATAATGAAATCCTTGGCCAAGGTGAACTCATAAGTCGGAAAAGAGTTTTCGACGTACATTGACTTAACAGTGGGATAAAAGATATGATCGATAATTGAGATTGACACATATCCATATCTCATAATTGATCGGATCATATTGACGAAAGGATTATAGTTTCACGGTAAACGAACAAGTTTGGTTTTGTCATGCTACGTGATATTTCCCGTCACATGTATTGCCCTGATACATTACTAGATGTCAATCTGGGACAACGAAAATGAATTAGTGATAAATTAAAAGGGGCGTTTTAATTTATCGATTTTGATTAGATCAAAATAATAATTCACGTCGTTCGACATCGTGATCGGGAACCTAATGGGTCACACACAAAAGAGAATCAGAAGAATGAGATTTACCAATTAATTAATTGACAAGTGTTGGATAATTAATTAATTGGGTTGTTTATTAATAGGCCCGAATTAATTAATTGGATTAATTAATTCATGGACCGGATTTAATTAATTTGATTAGTTAAATATCGGACCGGGTTAAGTTTAGAGATGGGCCAAGCCCACTTGGGCTTATATTAATAAATTTGTTAGGGTTTGTAAACTGTAGAGAATTTTCATTATTCTTGCTAGCACAAGAAAAGAAAACCCTAGCCGTCATTCTTGTTCTCTGTGTGGATCACCATTGGAGGCTGGACAATTGGACAGCTTGGATTGCAGATCGTGATCATTGGAGTTCAAGAAAAAGCAAAGGAGTTTGTGGAATTCATCAAAGGTATCATTCTCATCACAGTTTCTATCTAAACACATTGCAGATCCTCGTTTGGGAATTGAAAATTGTTTAATTTCCGCTGTGCATGATTAAGTAAATTCCCAACACATGTATACCACAGGAAAATTTTCCCCGGGTTGTCTTCTTGATTCTCTTGATATAGGCTCTGAACATGAGGCACTTGAGTTTGCAGACAAGGTTAAAGCTTCAATGCATGCATTGTGCTTATTTTTACAGTAACAACTGTTCTGACCTTGAATTTCACCGGTTTATTAGGCACCACTTTTACCAAAATCGAAATCCTCATTGATTGCTGCGACAAGAATAGGAACCTTTGATGCTCTTTTCACCTGAAATCTCTTTCTTTGGGTAGGAACCAGATTAAAACAGTGGTCGTGCTTACGATTTACAAGAAAATTTGATGAACCAAGAAATGCAGATTTCTGCGTTAAAGAAGAGCCCATGATTTCTCTAGCGAGTGCCATCTTTGATTCTTGATTTCACTTGGTGGGTTCTTGAATTTATCCTTTCTCTGATATCTCCTAAGGCAGCCAGAACAGATCGCTGGAAGGATAAACCACCCAAAATCCAAACAACAACGTGTTGGTTGATGATCCAATTTGGTGACACATGTCAAATGCACAGTACACATACAAGCGTTTATATTATTGAAGAGGCCTCCATTTTGAACGAAGAGGATTGAACGGAGAGGATTCTTCGTGCTTGTGAAGAAATTCTCCGCACTACTTTTTATTTTTATATAACGTTTTCCTCTAATCGTATTGTTGTAGAACACTAAATAACAAGATATAATTAGGATCATCACAATGCTTACATACGTTTACAGTCATAAATTTTTTAAAGTAAGAAATTGAAAACAACAATAGTACCTTGTTGAAGAAGATCTGGCCACTGGAAAGCATGATATAGAGCACAATATAGGCGTAGGTTATAAACCCTTCTCTTACCCATTTACCATTTCGATCCACAATTGCTACTCAGTAAGTTAATGCATTTAAAAATGGAGAAATATTACAGTGGAGGTGATGGTTTGCATGAAAAAAATGAAGGCAGTGAAGGAATTGACTTGATGTTCTGGAACCACAACACAATTTCAAATGGCTCGGCTCTTGACGCGGCTCGGCATAGAATAGCCATACGACTTATGAATAGTGAAAAACAAAGTGGCTCTTTTATATAGTAGTGATAATACATTTTACAATAGTATTGTGATGAGAATATGTGGGTAAAAAATAAGGAAAAATTTCGAGTTTGTGTGCAGTATTATTTTATTAAAGAATGTGGTTGAAAATGAGAAAGAGATAAATGTATTTTGAAAATAATGGGGATCAGACAAGGGCAAAGTGTGAAGGTTCGAGTCTCTTCAAAGTGTAATATGTCGGAAACTTGATGTCGACATTGTTTGACAATTTTTGGGGTGGAGGCATCTTTTCCACGTCTCGTTCCGCACTTAAGAAGGGGGGCATGATAATTTTTAAATTTTTTAAAAGTAATTCAAGAATTGGCTATGGTAATTTGTTCATATTTGAGCACAAAAAGTTAGGTCAGCCACTTTATACAAGTTTCGATTTTTGTTATTCATTAAAGCGGAAATTAAACCCACACAATTTTTTTAACTTTTCAATTTAAAAATTAGGTTTAAAAATTCTTTATTCAAAAATTAGGTGATAATTCAAATTTTTAATATTAATAATAGTATTATAAAATTAAATTAATTTACATACCCATCCCATCCCACCGCACCCAACCACCAACCACACCTAATTTCACTCACAAACCTTAAATCATTTTCCTTCTTCGTTCCTCTCTCTTTATCATGTGTGAACACCATTGTCGAGAGACATCGGAAGACCACGGAGCGGCATTGCACAACATTGTAGTGGCATTGCACAATGTCATGTGCAACGACGCTCACAGTGGTGTGAACGTCGCTGTACATCGACGTCATCGTTGTCATAATGATATACAAATTTGTTCATGAGAACGGTAGAAGTGTCGTTACTGTGTAGAAAACGACACTTGTGCCGTTATATCTATAAACACGAGTATAAGCAACCATGACCCGTCCAGCCCCTATAATTGATAAGTTGAACTCATTAAAATTGTAGGATGGACAACAATTTACAACATTTAAGAAATATGCCCATTGCTTATATTTTCTAACGAATTGAAATCATGACTAGATTTCACCACTAGATATCATATAATCTATGTCAATTCTGCCGTTATTTGCCATATAATCAACATTTCTGACTTTCTTAAGTTATGGGATCTAACGTTTGAATTCGTTGTGTTGGAAAATAATCAAAATATTGGAGAAATCAACAAAACGACACAAATGTCGTTAAACGACACGTGTGCCATATTCTGTCTAAGTTACATGATGGACATGTCGTTTACAAAATTTGAGAGATATGTTCATTACTTATATTTTCTTACGAATGTAGATCATGACTTGTGATTTTACCACCGGATATCATATAATTTGTGTCAATTCTACCTTTATTTGTCACATAATCAACGTTTCTGACTTTCTTAAGTTAAGCTTTTCAATGCTTGAGTTCGTTATGCTGTAAAAGAAGCATATATTGGAGAAACCAATAGAACTGCACACGTGCATTTAAATGACACTTATGTTGTCTGTCTATAAACACGAGTATAAGCAGCCACGACCAGTCCGAGCCCCGATAATAGATAAGCTGGACTCATTAAAATTGCAGGATGGACATGTCGTTTACAAAATTCGAGAGATGTGCTCATTACTTATATTTTCTAACAAATGTAGATCGTGACTTGTGATTTCACCACGTATATCATATAATTTATGTCAATTCTACCGTTATATGTCACATAATCAACATTTATGACAAGTTAGAGGGTTCAATGTTTGAGTTCGTTGCGCTGGAAAAGAAGCAAAGTATTAGAGAAATAAACAGAACGGCATAAATGCCATTAAACGACACTTGTGTGATTCTGTCTATAAACACTAATATAAACAGCCACGACCCATCCGAACCCCGATAATCGATAAGCTGAACTCATTAAAGTTATAGGATGAACATGTTGTTTACAACATTCGAGAGATATGCTCATTATTTATATTTTCTAACGAATGTCGATCATGACTTGTGATTTCACCACCGGATATCATATCATCTCTGTCAATTCTACTGTTATTTGTCACATAATCAATATTTCTGACTTTCTTAAGTTGGGGATCCAATGCTTGAGTTCTTTTCACACAAGTATTATTTAATGGCATTAGTGTTGTTTAACGACATTTGTGTCGTTCTACCTATAAACACAGGCATAAGTCTCCATGACATATCCGAGCCCGATAATCTGAACTCATTTAAGTTGCAGGATGAACAGGTGATTTTCAAAATTTGAGAGATATGCTCATTAGGTAATCAACATGAAAAAAGAACAGTAAAAGTGTCATTACTGTTTTGAAAACGACAAAAGTGTCGTTACGTATGTAAAAACGATATGAATAATTGATGTGATGTATGTTTTGAAATTAACTGCTATTAAATCAATAATATTTAATTTTTCAGCATCATTTCTATATTTTCTATGTAAAATACTCAAAATAACCAGTGATGTTTTATTGTAACAACAAAAAAAAAAAAACCAATATATGTACCGTTATAACTTCATCAACTCTAAGACAATGACAAAATCATCGTTCCAAACATTATAAATAGTTTTTATTTCAAAATGACAAAAGCAGGACATCATAACACTAGCATTATTTTTCAATATTACAAAAGCAGTACATCATAACACCACAAAAACCAACATATGTGCCGTTTTGTCTTCATCGTTCATATCTCTTGCTGAATAGTATACGATCTGTACAAGTGATGTAGTCATGCTCAATTTTCAAACACCTACTACACTTACGAGACTCGAACACCTCTTTGGCTGATTGTTTCTTTTTTTGTGAACGTCCGCTTCTTCTTCGTGTCAACGGTCATATCACCTTTCTTGATCGAACATTATCGGGAATTTTTCAGTCCATCTCATTTGGCAATGGATATAATATATATATATATATATATATATATATATATATATATATATATATATATATATTTTTTTTTTTTTTTTTTTTTTTTTTTCATGCATGTGCATGCCCCAGTCTCCAAATTAACAATGAAACTTTTCATTTCATCACTCGCATCTTATCTGGGCTAAGAGCTTTCAACTCGAAACATTTTGACTCGTTATACCTATCGTTCATCTTCTCACCCAAAGGCAGGATGAGTTAGCTCATACATTTTTCGACATCAACGCGTCTACCAACGAAATACTAGTTGGAACATAAAGAATATCCACATTTTCTTCACCATTCCTTACATAACTCCATGTCCATTTGCCTTGTTTAGTCTATTTAAACTCAACAAAATAGCATACATGTACTAATATCGTTTCTACAGAATCCATATCTGCAAATAAAATGAAAAAGTTAAATAGTTTACTCAAGTATATATCAAAATAATATGAAAATAATTATAATAGTTAAATTATCAAAATAACCACATTATATTATCAATAATGGATAGACCATAACAGATAATGGTTATACTGTCGTTCTATGATAAATGTATTTTATACACTTGTTCGAGGTCTAAAATAGCGATATTTGATAGTTTTTCTGACAAAATATATCCTAAATTGTTGTATTTTATGCTATATAGGTAAAACTCACTGGTTGAACAAGGAATGGAAAGAAAGAAGCGAAAATTGGTATAAAAAAAGGCAAAAACCAAAGTTTGAGAACCAAACTACAAACTCAATAGTTGATTCGGACCACAAGATGATACTTTGAAGATTTTCAGGAGACAATTGGATGAAATTATAACTCAAAAAGGAATGGAATATGATTAAAATCAATTTTCAATCGCACAAGTTATATTCCAAATTTTTAGCTGAGGTTTGAAACCCATTTTTAGCATAGTAAGCGTCCGAATTGGGAAATATCTATTTATAGAAAAGTTGTATCTCATTGAGTTATTTTTCCAACTCGCTTTGAATTTCTCCAATTGAATATTAGGATAGAAAGTTATGGTCAAAATACTGTCTACTGTGAAGAGACAAAAAATCCGCACGCGAAGATAATTTTCCTTATTCGATTGGAACTCTTTTGAAAATCAATTTGGATGTAATTTTCAACCAAATTTCGACTCCTACAAATACTTAACAGCAAAATATGTATTGGAGACCTTTCATATACATCTCTTACTCTAATGCTCATCATTATTATCATGAAAGTAGGATAATTCACTGTTTTTGTGAGAGAATGAAGAAGATTTGCAAGAATTCAATCAAGTGAAGATTCAAATTTGATTTTTAGGCAAAGAAGAGAAGGTTCAAGTAGAGATTCATCAAGAAACCATTTAAGAGAATCAAAATTTCAAGATTCATCTTTATCTTATCAATTAATCAAAAATTCAGGTTATATCTTTTCACTTAAATATGATTTATTATAATTTCAATATGTTGGAGTAATTTTATACATTGCTAGGATGAGATGAATCACTGTTATGATACTTTTAGTTTTTAATTAATTATTTTGACTTTAATTTGATTTGATTTGTGGATGTTTATTATCGTTTTTATTGTTCTTTTCAATTGCTTGATCACCAATTGAATTGTCAGTGGATTGTTATCGAGAGAGACAGTAGGGTTTAAACACATTATAATAAATATTTTAAGATTCGATAGAGGTTAAAGATATACATTTATGCTTTAAATGGTTTTAATAGGTGTTCTAGTATTTGTTAATACATTTATCTTGTTTACATTTTTCATCGAGAGATAGAAGGGTTATGTGAGGTGATATGATCCGGGACAGGCAATCACTTGGTCGGGTCGCACCAGTCAAGTGTTCAAGCTATGGACTTCATATGGGTGAAGTTGACAAGTCGAGGTTCAAGTTTCGTTAAGGGCTCGGGAGCCGAAACGTGTTGAATTCAAAGTTTAGAAGATATATGAAAAGGAAACGTGTAGCGTGGATTAAAATGGGCATAACTCTCAGCTCGGCTATCGAATTTTCGGCCATGAGTACAATTCGGAATTGTCACAAAATTCTGCACAAGGCTACATGAGCGTATAGTACTTTTGGGGTTGTAGTCACACAAAAACGTGCCGAAAATTAGTTGGCGAAAAATAGTATAAAAAATTGGCGAGAATTTTATCTTTTTTGGTAGTTTCCTAGTTTAACTTAAATACCATCTTTTAGTACCTTTTGTGATCTATTTGAATTAAGCACGAGATTATATAGTTAAATTAGGGTTTTTCATAGTTTCATATAAATAGGATCTATTATTATTTATTGAAAAATAGACTTTGATTATTTGAGAGAATTAAATTAAATTTGAGAGTTTTATTCCTCCATATTCTTGGTGGTTTAAAGTTCTAACTTGAACTTAGCAAAAGGTTTCGAAATCCTTTTGTGACGTTCCCAATTCACGATTCTTGTTCTGGGTAATCAACGGGTCGAATTTCTTACGCGTAATCTTGGTTCTTGATACGGGTCGAACAACGAGTCGGGTTGATCTTTGGATGACGTGACTTTATTAAAAAAAAGTTTCTACATCTCGTGAACATCTAGAGGCAACATCTAGAGGCAAAACAAAACCAAACAAGGAAAACAAATTGAGTCATTTTTTTTTTAATTTCTTGAATTTGAGTTAATTACCTGAGTCCGTGAATTCTGTTGATTATCCGAATTGTGCTTGTGGTGGTGTTCATTGTGGGATTGTGTCCCATTTAATTGAGAACGATTAATTCTCGAGCCATTGAGAAACGAGGACGAACGGTATAAGGCAAGAGTGGTGAGCTCACTATCGGGTAAAAGCCAAATTTTGAGTGATACACGAGTGCAAACACGTGAGGTAAATTAATTTGTTTTCTTGTTATTTATTTCCCTTTAATTTTTTTTTGTTATTTACTTATTTACAAAAAAAAAAAAGAGATATGAGTAAAGGCTAGGAGGAAGAGGTGCCTAAGGGGTTTTATGCAATGTTTATGGATAGTATACAGGCTATACATCATAGGTTTGATTAATTGGGTTTAGTGGTTGATATTAGTAGTGATGTAGCTAGGCATGAAACATTGATTGGGAGTCAGCAGCGATGGACGCCCCAAAGGATTTCTCATTGGGTAGAGGAGATAGGCGAGGACGGAATCTTATGGCTAAATTTGATGGGGAAGATGAGGTGGTGAACGTAGGTAGTAGTGAATATTATTTGGAAGCTAACACCAGACGAATGAGGAATAGAAGAGGTAGTTTTGATCGAGGGGTTGATAGAAATTTGGGGAACATCAAACTGAATATTTCAGCTTTCCAAGGTCGAAGTGGCCCTAAAGCTTACTTAGAGTGGGAAAAAAAGGTGGAATTGGTGTTTGATTGCCATAAATACTCGAAGGAGAAGAAGTTGAAGTTAGCTGTAGTAGAATTCACTGACTATGCTATTATTTGGTGGGATCAATTGGTGACTAGTCATAGGAGAAATTTGGATAGGCCAATTGAGACGTAGGGAAAATTAAAGGCTTGCATGAGAAAACGGTTTGTACCTGGACATTATTATCGGGATCTTCATCATTAGTTACAAACGCTTTCTCAGGGGTCTAGGAGTGTAGAGGATTATTATGAGGAGATGGAGTTGGCGATGATTCGGGCAAATGTAGGGAAGGATCGAGAGGCCACCATGACTAGGTTTTTAAATGGGTTGAATAGGGATATTGCTAACGTAGTAGAGTTGCAGCACTATGTGGAGTTGTAGGACTTGGTGCACGTGGCTATGAAGGTGGAAAGGCAACTTAGACGAAAAAGGGTAGATAGGTTTACTATGGAACCCAAATGGAGTAGTGGTGATAGGAATGATCGGTTGGAAACCAGGAGAAAGGTTGAAGTACCTAAGGTTAAGGAGGAGGTGCATAAAAATAAACCAAACATTGAAAATCAAGCTGGTAGGTCGAGGGATATTAAATGTTTCAAGTGTTTGGGTTTAGGGCATATAGCTTCACAGTGTCCAAATCAACGGGTGATCATTCTTCGAGAAAATGGAGAGATTGAGTCGGATGATGGAAGTGGGAGTGATAGCATGCCTGAGTTGGAGGATCTTAAGGGTAAAACTTGTATGGAATATCAGGTTGCGGAGTCATTGGTAGTGATGCGTGCTCTTACTACACAAATGAAGGTGGATGATGAGGAGCAGCAATGAGAGAATTTGTTTCACACTAGGTGTCACATTAAAAATAAGGTTTGCAGTTTGATTATAGATTGAGGGAGTTGTACAAACATGGCTAGCGCGACCCTTGTGGAAGAGTTGGGGTTACCTCTTATGAGGTATCTACAACCGTACAAATTGGAGTGGCTAAATAATTGTGGAGAGATCCGGGTTACCAAGAGAGCCTTGGTGAATTTCAGCATTGGGCTGTATAATGATCAGGTGTTGTGAGATGTGGTTCCAATGCATGCGGGACATCTATTGTCGGGTAGGCCATGGCAGTATGATAGGAGAGTGAAGCATGAAGGATTCACAAATCGTTACAACTTGGTAAAGGATGGAAGAGCTATCACACTTGTGCCTTTGACACCACAGCAGGTCCATGAGGAACAACTAAAATTGAAAACTGAGTGAGAAAATAAAAATAAAGAGCGAAAAAAGGAGAGCAAGAGAGAAGAAAGTAAGGTGGCTGAGAGTGAAGGGAAAATAGTAGAGCTACAGGAGAGAAAAGAGAGGGAAAAATCAAAGATGAGAAAAAATTCCCAAGTGAGCTTATATGCAAGAAAAGTCGAATATTGATAAGCGTGTTTTTACATACTTATTTGACTGTCAAAACATGATCAATTATTGATTAAAATGTTGAAACATAGTTTAATTCTATGTAATTCATGTTTTGTAGGATAAAGTGATGAATGTCGTGAAATAAGGAGAAACAAATGAAAAATGACCAAAATAGAGGAAAAACAGTTTAGGGACCAATGTACAAATAATCTAAACTTGTTTCTAACCTTGTGATGAAGATTCGAGAATTTTAGAGGTCAATTGGATGAAGAAATTAGTCAAATGGGTGAAATATAGCCAAGACATTATCACATATCAACTTTCAAGCTGAAAAGTTTTGTACCGATTTTCAGCCTCATATTGAGACCTGTTTTTGACATGGTAAACGATCGGATTCGAAGATGGTATTTGAAGAAAAGTTGTAGCCCTTTGAGTTAGCTTTCCAACGCATCTTGAGAGGAAGATACGGTCAAAATATTGAAAGCTGTTTGGCAGGAAACATTATAACCATGCAGCCGCATGGTCATCTACCGAGAATCCAAGGGTAGCAATTCTTTGTTCCATGCGCCGCATGGATTTATACCTTGCAGCCGCATAGGTCATTTCTATGACGAAATTTCTGGTTTCCTTCTATGACTCAAACTCTTTTGGTAACATATCTTGCAAGACTTTTCAACCCTAAATACATCCCAAAACACCCCAGAATGCCTCATTCTATACTATTCATTCATTGATTTAGCTCAAGAAACACACGAGGAACTAAAGATCTTAGTGAAACTACGAAGGAATTTGGTTGGAATTGGTGATTTCATATCTTTTATTCAGTTATTTTGATCTTTTTATTGTCAAACAATGCTAGAATTTAGGTTTTCATTCTTATAAATTTACATTGAAATTGGTTTAATTCTTATTAGATTTTTCATTGATTCAATCATGCTTTTTCCATTGTTTAATCGAAATATTTGTTGAATTTCAATTTCATGAATATATGATGAGTTTGATTTAACTTTTATTAAATTAATCATAGATTCAGTCATTTTTTTCTATCGACGAATTGAATTAATTTTTGAATTTAAATCTCAATTATTTTATTGGTGTGATTCATTTCCTGTTTTATGCTTGAAGTATATGGTCGATTTATGAATCTAATTTCAATAAAATTGTGTAAACATGTCATAAATCTAGATTCTAGGATTACATTTGTAAAATAAATTAGTTTTCACAATAAATCTTTCGATTAGAGTGCCGGATGAAAGCCTCTAATTGAATTATAAAACTGAATAATTGATTTGAATGATCCAATCCAACCGAGGGAATTTCGATGCTTCAATGTTTTAAATTATTGTTTTTTAACTTTATTTTTCTAATATTGAATTCAACTACACTCTTGAGAGAACAATCTATGCCTTTTGGATCCTTTAAACATTTTTCCATCTCCATGTGGATATGACACTCCAAAACTGTATTACAACTACTGCGTTATTCTTTGGGCATAATCAAGTGTGAGAGGGCTTTAGTGAGAACAAACAATCCCTTCCCAAATTTGGATAATTCTCTTTTGCAGGATGTCAAGGAATCAGTCCATGGCGGAATAATTCATGGTACGACATACCTTAACTATCCACGTGTTGTAAATCACATGGAAAATTTGGTGAGTAACAAGGAGGATGTAAGTGATCACGTCATGAAAACTTATCAAATCCCTATACTTAGATTAGACTATGAGCTTGCATGTATGGAAAATTTCTTGTTTGTTTATGATATGCATTTACTACATGATGAAATTCTAGCATGTCGTAGGGAGTTAATCATATATGCTAGGCAATTAGAATGCATTATTGTTGACTCGGTGCATGAATGCTTTTATTTTAATCACAATAGTCTTACCTCTCCTAGGTTGGAATTATGGGGTGTGTTAGGAGTGAGTTTAACGTCTACTAATTCGGTTCCGCATTCCAATTTGACAAATTATTCTAAGTCACTAATCTTGTTCAATTTCTGGTGTTAGTGTTAGAATTTGTGAGACACGGGTGATGATACGTACGGGGCAGACACGAACTCAAAGGAGGTCCAAACTACATCCTAGGGGAGATGGACCATGTCATTCCATTGTTTTGATCGAGCATAAAGGCTATAGTTTACTTCTGCTAGGTAAGTATGTAATATTTAACATTTTCGAGGTTGCTAATGTTGCTTCGTTTTATGCAGGTTCGGATTCGAGGTCGAATCCTTTCGAAGAGAGAGGAGATGATATGATCCGAGACAGGCAATCACTTGGTTGGGTCACAGAGTCAAGGGTCCAAGCAATGGAGTTCAGATAGGTGAATTTGACAAGCCAATGTTCAAGTTTCGTGAAGGGCTCGGGAGCCGAAACGAGTTGGATTCAAAGTTTAGAAGATATTTGGAAAGAAAACGAGTAGCGTAGATTAAAATGGGCATAACTCTCAACTCGATTGTCGGATTTTAACCCATGAGTACAATTCAGAATCGTCACGAAATTCTGCTGAAGGTAACATGGGCACATGGTATTTTTGGGGTTGCAGTCACATGAAAACATGACGAGAAGGAGTTGGCAGAAAATAGTATAAAAAATTGGAGAGAATTTTATCTTTTTTGGTAGTTTCCTAGTTTGACTTAAATGCCATATTTTAGCATCTTTTGTGATCTATTTGAATTAAGCACGAGATTGTCTAGTAAAATTAGGGTTTTTCATAGTTTCATATAAATGGGATCTATTATTATTCATTTAAAAAACAGACTTTGATTATTTGAGATAATTAAATTAAATTTGAGAGTTTTATTCCTTCATGTTCTTGGTGGTTTAAAGTTCTAACTTGGACTTATCAAAAGGTTTCACAATCCTTTTGTGGCGTTCTCACTTCATGGTTCTTGTTCCGGGTACTTAAATGGGTCGGATTTCTTACGCGTAATCTCAGTTCTTGATACAGGTCGAACAACGGGTCGGGTTGATCTTTGCGCGACGTGATTTCTAGCTTTCTTGGGTTGGTTCCAGGAATAGATTTGATCGCTATCGAGAGAGTCTTTCAATTAAATTAGGAGCATTAACCAACATAAATGATTTCAAGTTGTCACTTTAATTGTTACACTAAAAATGGAATAACAAGGGGGATTCGACATATTAGCAATGCATCTCACATATTTGAAAATGCATTTACTTACTTTCATTAGTTTAATTGATTATGTAGGTATTAGGATAGATAACTCAAAATTTGTTTGCTATTCGATTAAAGTTGCAATTAATTTTGACTTGACCAGACACGTAATCCTCGTGGGTTCGACACTCTATTCACTACTTGATTACTTGTTCATGATCTCGTTCACTTGCGAATTTTCAAAGAATCATTACACTACAGATAATGGTTGGAGTGCCATTCTACACTACAAATCATCCAACAGTTGAGGACAGCACAGAAATACACCAAATGTGAAAATAAAATGAACTAAAATATCATTTTATACTATATTCAACAATAAAAATATCAATGTACATGAGATTTCTAAAAATACCTTTATTTTTTCTTCAAATATAGTAGAGATTTTAAATTTAGATAATATAGAAACCAAAATTCTTATTCAAATGTTCAAAATATTGGAGAAGATAGGTAAAGAATATAATTAATAACAAGATTTTAGGGTAGCAAAATCAGGGAAAGCACGTTGATGCGATTTGGAGATGAATTGAGGAATTAATTAGATTGAAGAGGGTGTTTGAATCTTTTTTCATGGTGAGGGCATTTTGGACATTCGGTGCTATTTGTTTATTGTATTTTATAATTGAAGGCCATTTGACCAACGAAGATTGGAAGAAGGTTATTTAACCAAATACGTTGTTTGACTGAGTTATTTAACAAGCTCTCCTGAGAAAAAAAATAGAGGGTGAAAATCCAAAATCGACCCTTCATTATTCATCATCTTCATCTTCATCATCTTCCACACAATATTTCGAGGTCAGTTTCACTTTTAATAGTTTATGTTTCATGATTTTGTAAATGGATAGTTTCTAATCTTTAATCTTTGCTTGCGTTCTTGATAAATCATATTATTTATGTTTAAATACATGTGTTAAGGTATACATGTGGTTGAAATGGAAGAAATTTGGGAAGTTTTGACCAAATATGTGAAAAAAAAAAAAAAAAATTAGCAGAGCACCCCACTGACCAAACCTCTTTTTTTATTTCCTTTTTTTCTTTTTCTTTAATTTCTTTTCTTTTTCTCTAATTTACTTTTAGCTTCTTTTTTTTTCCTTTCTCTTTAATTTCCTTTCTGTTTTTTAATGTGCGGTGAAATAAATTTATTTCTTGCTTATTGATAGCATATAATTGATTGGTTGAATTCTTAGATATTATGCATTATTTCGTAATTTCTTGTATAAGTTATTAACATTTGAAATTATTGAAGAATGGTGTTAGGAATATTGAGCCTAACTCCACCTAATAAAACCAACTTATTAGGGGAGGATTGCCCTCACCTTATTAAGTGGATCATTTATATTTTTCCAAACAATGTGGGATTCTAATACATCCCCTCACGCACAGCGTGGATCATGCCAAACAATTGTGAACAAATCGATATTGGGTGGCACCCAACATTGCATAATTGGGCCTAACTCTGATACCATGTTAGGAATATTGAGCCTAACTCCACCTAATAAAACCGGCTTATTAGGGGAGGATTGTCCTCACCTTATTAAGTGAATCATTTGTATTTTCCCAAACAATGTGGGATTCTAATAAATGGAGTACGCCCTCGACTAAAGATGGCAATGAAACGGGTTGACCATTCCCGTCCCCTATTCCATCCAATGTTTTTGTCACCTTGTCTTTATCGCCCATTTTTTTGTCTTTAATTGGTGAAAATTATTACTTTTTTTTTTCCAATTTGTTAAGAACACATGTTCTCTTTAGAAATGATGATAATTCTTTTATTTTGTTTGATAAAAAATTTAAATTCTAAATAAATTTTAAATGGGATGGGGACCATGTTTTTGGTACATGTCTCATACCTACTTCGAGACAATGACCCTCGTCCTTCCTCGTTTACCCAGTTACATGGGTAATCCTCTTCCCGTTCATGATGGGGCCTACGTGTATTGGATTTTACGTGTTCTTTTGTCATCCCTACCTTCAACACTAGATTGAAAGATCATCTCGAAAAAGTTACGTCGACTTGTAATTTTTTGAGCTTCAAGAAGGTTTTTCAGGGGCTTGATGATGAGCATGCAAAATATTACATCATTCTTGCCTGTGGAAACTACATGAGCTGAGGTGCATGTAGTTTTCTAGTCAGATTATAGATGCAATATTACTTTGATTGCTTAAGCTAGTAGAAGGTAATTCACTATTTTTTCACTAGAGGAAGGAAAGATAGCTAGTTTGCCCTCATCATGGGATTAAGCTCTATGAGTGAAGAGCAACAAGATCTCGTATTACGAGAAATAAAAGATTGTGGATTGGTATTTTGAAGGACGATCAATTAATCTTTTTTCAGTGAAGCTCGGATTGGTTTTATCTTGGAGAGTGTGCTCATATGGAAACACCATAAGACATTTATTAATCTTTTTTCATTGGACGTTGTTGATGACATTGACGTGTTCAACAATTATCCATAGGTTATACTACATGTCTTTAGGATGGTGCATTCAATGCCCAAGTCATTAAAGGCCGAGTGTAAATATGATACATATGGCTTTCCATTGGCCTTGTGGGTAAATTTTAAGCCTGATTAATGTTAGACATATTATTAAATTTATATAAATAATAATTGTAAATATTGTAGATATGAACGTATGAGACTATCCTTGCCTTGGGTAGCTGGTGGGCAACCAAGAATGAGATATGGTGCTTTCGGATGCATCAAGGCAAGCAGTGGATAAGCTCCATGCCAGAGATTTATCCACTATCCTCGAGGATCCTCGAGTGAGTACTATACTTTTACAATTTATATTTTATTTCTGTTTATAAGCTCAATACATGACAATTAACTCGTTGAAATATCAATATATCAGCTCAAAGTACATACTGAGTGGATGGCATCGGTTGAGGAAGAAGATCAAACGTATATTCCTGAATTGTCTATTCTACGTATTCAAGATGATCCACTATCTAATTCCATTTCAGATGGAGAGGGTGTATGTTTATTTAATTTAATTATTGTTTATGTTTTTATATTTTAAATTTTAAACTAAATTATTAATTTTCAATATTCTTATCTATGTAGGAGCCCCATCTAGTTGAACGGTGATAACCTCCATTTAGGATATCTCCTCTACCCAGGAGATATAATTCACTCAGGAGATATCTTGCACCTAGTCATTCACCCCATGGACCTCCTGCACCCAATCATAAGCATACGTAGCAATGAGATTATTCAAATAATTTATTTGAGCATCTGAGTAGGCACCCACTGGAGTTATCCAAGATGAGGTAGGAGCGGTATGACATGAGATACGAGTTGTACGAGCTGGCCTAGGATGTTTGAATAAGAAAATCGAGGAGATTATTTCATGGTTATTCCCCACCATCATATTGGTGGGTAAACGTTGAGGAAGGACGATGGTGGTGACCATAGGTATGACGAGGTGACGGTGGGGTTGGCGAGGCTGACGATAGTGGTGATGAAGATGAGAGAGGTCGTCGATATGGTCATTGATGCATAGATGGCTATGTGACGAAGGGGGTGATTGTGTCGGTGACAAAGTGGTGATGGAATGGTGATAGTGACGAGGGATGTGACATTACAATGATAGGAGATGTGACAGTAGTGAAGGAGAATGGGATGGGGGTAACGGAGAGGATTGTGATATATTCACTCATATTATTTAGCTAACATCTTATTATTTATGTACATGGGTGATTGTGGTATCTTTGAAATCAATTATATTTTTTGAGAATCGGACGTCGTGCAGATTTAATCAATCAGACTCATATGGAAAACTAGAGGGTTAAGTTAACGTCCGATTTGTAAGAATATAAATGTGATTCATAGTACAATGCATAACTATTTGTAAATATTTAAATATTTTTATTTATTATGCCCTCTCGTTTTAATTTAATTGTAAATACTAAAGACGCAAATATTGACGAAATAAACAACTACTATAAATATAAAGATTATAAAAAATAATAAAGATTACACATGATTCAGATATAAATTATACATACGTGGAATTGTTATGTAGGGGAACCTGTCTAGTACAAAATTGACGAGCATCCCTTGTTGTGTATCACTTACGCAGACGAAATTTTTTTTTTTTTTGATAGATGGTATTCTAAACGTACGTCTATGTCCAAGAGTACATAGATCGACATCGGGTGGCAACAAATTATTTTGTAGGAGAATGCGGTTGAAAACTTTCCACTGAACTTCATTTGGTAGAGGAAATATAATTTCATCGTGCGCTGCTTTCCAAAAACCATTCATGTAAGGGAAAATTGCAGCCATGATACCAAATCTTTCAACTTTTTACAGACTTTGCCCAAACCTTTGTTTTGTGTCACCCATAGTACCAAACATTTAAATGATTCGTACCCGGAGTCCAAATGGACGGTTTCTGTCTAGTTGACCACAAAAAACCGTTAGTTGACCTCAGAAATAAAAAAAATTATAATTTCCACCAAATAGGCAAGGACAATTTCGGAATCACACAATTTCCACCAAATAAGTTTAAAAAATGAATTAAAAATCTCAAAAATAATTTAAAAAACTGTTCATCTCCCACCCCACCCCACCCCACCCCACCCCACAAAAAATCAACCACCATCCATCCACGCCGGCCACCACTACCACCGATATCAAGAATAGTATTTTTTGGAACAGCAGATCCAGTAGAAACATAGAGGGATCGAAGCTCCTCCGGGATGTGGATCGAATAGTTCCTCCTCTCTTGTTGATTTTTTTCTCGTGATTGTATCATAATATTGCCTTCTGTTTTCACCCTCTTTAACTCATCCATGGTCGATTTTGAAACCTGGACACCAATGAAGGGCAAGTATAGAGCGTGTCTGAGATTTCCTCGAGCCGTAACTTGGTGGGAGTGAGGTACAAAATTTTTGATTCTCCATGTTCGGAGACTAAGATCTTGCCACTGCTGGTAATGGCTTCTTTCTCATAAGAACAATAGCACGGTTTCCATTTTGCTTGGATTAGATAATCTAGTATTTTGTAAACGTAACATAACAAGAAATCGAGGATGTCTAATAGAGTGAACAGAATGAAGCTCAATGTTTCATTTGCAAATATGCTTGTCATTGTGAGAACTGATTTGGGTTTTTCCATTGACAAAATTTTCGGGGATAGTAAGAATAGCATTTTCTAGAACACCAGATCTAGTAGAAACATAGAGGGGTCAAAGCTCTTCCGGGGTGTGTGCAAAGAAACACACTTGTCTAGCACAGCTCCTCCGGCAGCGGTGGTGGTGGCCGGCGGGGCTGGATGGTGGTTGATTTTTCGTGTAGTGGATGGGGTGGGGGTGGGGTGAGGAAGGAGGTGAACATTTTTTTAAAATTATTTTTGAGATTTTTAATTCATTTTTTAAACTTATTTGGTGGAAATTGTGTGTAATTTCGAACTTGCCCTTGCATATTTGGTGGAAATTATGATTTTTTTAATTTCTGAGGTCAACTAACGGTTTTCGTGGTCAACTGGACGGAAACCGTCCATTTGGACTTCGGGTGTCAATTGTTTAAAGGTTTGGTACCGTAGGTGGCACAAAACAAAGGTTTGGGCAAAGTCTGCAAAAAGTTGAAAGGTTTGGTACCGTGGCCGTAATTTTTCCTTCATGTAATAATGAGTACATAAAGTGTTTGGTGAAAAGCCTCTATGCATAGCCACTATGACTGCATGTGCACATGGAAAACTCTCAAGCTGAATTTGTCTACACATGCAAGTGTTATTATTAAAGTCAACGATGTATCCATCAATGCGTCCACTTTTCATGAAGAAGCGAAACTGATACAGTGGTTCTGCATATACCTTTTTCGCCACCTCGAGAGTTTTGAATAGTTTATTTTCCATAATCGGGATTAGCATGCTTGTGCACATCTATGATTCTGCATGTCTATTGTGAAAATTTTCCTGCAATTTGGTACAAATTTGCTCAATCATTGAGAAAATTGATAATTTTCGATATTTCTTGAATAATAAATTGAGCGACTTCACATTATTTAATGTTATCATATTGTATCGACGTTCTGAAAAATGTGACAGTGTCCCCAATGTTAAATCCCCAGCTTCACTGTTAAATACTCTTATGCAGGATGTGATTTATTGTCTATTTCGACCATGTACTTATTAAACTCTTTAAAACTATATGCCTCTACAGCTCTCCTAAACAATGCAAAGATCCCACCGCTTGATACTTGTCTTTAGGTTGCCTTGTATATAGTACATGAAGTAACCATGGTGGTAACAAAAAAACTTCGACAATACCGTTTATTATATCATTTTCTCAGTCCGTTACAAAGGCAAGGTTCTTAACGTTCCCAATTACTTTCCTCAGCTTTGTGAAGAGTCAATACATCTTTAGATCATTTTTGTTATTAACTATGCCGAATGCAAGCGTGGAAATTTGAATATCTGCATCTTGGCATATCCGCCTTCGTATTTAGCTTTCAAGAATATACAATCGACTAGAATTTGGGGTTGCATCGAATTATGAAATTTCGAATGCATTTCCAAAAATCATGAAGAAATATTTGAATCCATTGTCATCATCGATCTCAATAAAGAATATTGAATCATGATTAGTTTTTCCCATATTATAGCAATACTTGGTCAATTTAGTACAACTCTTCTCGAGTGAACCCATTAAATCCTCCAATGTGCATTCATTAGCCTTCTAGGTCTTCGGTAGCTCATGACCATCCCATACTCTAGAGGGGCGCCGTTAATGATATCTGCAGATCTGTAAATCGTCATTGGATCCTGAAACTTTTGCATTATCTATTGAACAATAAATCATAATCGGACTTGTCTACGATCATTGCGATGAATAGCCACTATATGTTCACTTGCACACTTGCAAACAAGAAAGAACTTATTTATGTTCATCTTCATTGCTCGCAAACGTCAATTGCAATTGTTGTCTACGCAAACAATTGTATAGGTAGTCTTGTTTGATTTCTTCACTTCGAACTCAAAATTGTGTTTCGGTGCAATCATGTGCACGGTTTCCTAGAGATCTCTTTGTGTCAAAAAAGTTGCTTGACTTGCAAATCTTCATCACCAAGAACCATACGTAAAGAATTAGAAGACCGTGTACTCGATCTAGCTTGTAAGTTCCCACCTTGTTTATTTCTCTGACTGGATAAAACAATTAAATCCTGGTTTGTAAATGGAATTTCCTTCTCATTGTCTTAAACTATCTCAAGAGGTCCATGTGTAACAGTGAGATCATGTGTATAGTAACTATATTAGGAATAATTACGTTATCCTCACGAGCTACCATTACTATATCCCAAAAATTATTCGCATTACGATCCACTCCATTGGATTCTTCATGTTCACTCTCGATGATATTTTTCCTCACTAAAGTTACGGAAATAGGAGTTGTGTGGTCTTTGTTCAGATGAATTAGCCACCTCATTTGCACTTCAGAAGTTACCTTTACAGGTGGAATCGAAATAGTTGAATAATCATTAAATAGAAATCTCAAATCCATATTGTACTGAAAGGGGGTCAACGTTAAGGTTTTGTAAATCACGATACATCTATGTATATGATGTAACTAATGTTATCAAAATTCCAGAAACACCATTTCCATGACCATCTACCATTTTCATTATTTTCAAATTCGACAAACTAACAAATTGGGACAAAAGTTTAGATTAGAAATTGGCAAAATAAAAAAAATGATCTGTAAAGGGTCGGGATGGCCTAGACTGTTTATATAGACATCCCAGACCATCTGGCCATCAGTTAATGGATGACCAAGACATCGTTTGTACTGTCTGATAATCGACGGGCCCGGGCGGTTGGCTAACGACCTAGATGGCGTATGAGCCATCTTTTAACTGATGGGCATTCGTCAATAGACAGATCAGACATTGTCTTGGCCAACGTAGATAATTTTTTTTAGGTTTTTCTTTAAAAAAATATATGTATCTATCCAATATAATGTAAAAATGTATCTGTGTTAGTATATAACCAAAATAAGATTTAACAATAAAAATATGAAAATGCTACTTCAACAAAGTAGGATGACAAAGTTATATGACAAAGTGATGTGTAGGGTCTAGATGAATTTTAATTGAAGGATGAGATTGAATTGTCCATTATCTTATTATTTCTTTATTTATATGTTTTAGTTATTGTCCATTGTAATCTTATCTCTATATTTTAATTATTTTCCGCATTTTACCCCTATAACTGGTATCAGAGCCTAATAACGAAACTAAAGAAATTTTTTAGAATTAATAAAATGAATAGAAAAGATAAAATTATTTTAGAAGAATTACAAAATATTAATATTTTAACTAATACTAATCGAATTAAATTACAAGAATTAGCAACAAATTTAAGTATTAAATATAAATCTCTAAGTGAAGAGATAAAACAAGTAAATAGGTCTCAACAATTAGTAGAATAAAAAATAAAGGATTACAAATATTAGTTCATGAGTTTTTCGAAAATGAAGAAAAAGATATTATTATAAATCAATTTTTAGAACAATATGATAATTATGCTCAACCTTTATGAGAAATAGATATTTTAAACCAAGATGTATTAACTCATATAAAAAATATCGAGTCTAATTTGGAAATTGTTAATGATAATATTAAAATAGGACCAAAAATCCTATATAAACAAATTGAATCAAGAATTAAAGAATCAAAATTTAAAGATTCTTATACATCTATTGAACCACCTTTACCGGCATATGTTATAGAAGAATTAGAAACTAAATTCTATGAAGTCACAGGGGAAGAATTAGAAGCTTATAAACAGAGTCTAGAACAATTAGCTATTCAAACTGAGAATATTTATATGAATGATCCACCCAAAGAAGAAACCACTGAAATTAATACTCCACCTTTAAATCAACAAGTTGAAACACAAACATTAGTTGGAGAAACAAGTAGAACTAATGATTGGATTCAAGTCGAGTCTGATGACTGGAATTTTGAATGGATGAAAAAACATGGAATAACAGGGGAACGAGAAAACTACAATTTTAGAAAATGAGTTAGAACTACATCAACCAAACCTAAACACCTTAGGGATAATAATCCAGTTAAATTATTTACTGAACAAATTTCTACAACAGGAATATGACTAGATGTTGATGATAGCAATAATAAAAGTGAAATTATTGACTCATGGGTAAAAGCTACTGATTTAGCAATTGCTTTTCATAAATGGAATGCCACTCAAGCATACAACTTTATAATCCACACCTTTAGAGAAATCATTTCAGATATCTGGAGAAGAACTTCTGAAAAACTAAAAATCAAATTAAATATGGAGAAAAATCTACAACTACTATAGATAGCAATGAAAGTTTAGATACTGAAAACTTTAAGGAAATTTTAAAACGAATGAAAAATTTCTTTAGACACTTACTCTTGGAGAAGTTATACCAGAAACTAAAATAAATATGATCACTCAAGAAGCCTTACAAGTAGAAAGAGAAATGGAATTATTAAAAATCTGTGATATGTGTAAATTAAACGAATACACTAAGAAATTCTAAAAGATATACATCAAAGCATCTAAATCCATAAAAGAATGGAATCTATCAGAAGAAGATAAAAAACTACTTAATAGATATTTTCTTAAACTACCTTGGCCATGTGGTCAGAAATTATTTGAAGATTACCAAACTTATTGGAATAAAATTGAATGGGAAGATCCTAATCATAGAGCTGATACCTTAGGAATGAGAACTTCATTTGCTAAAAGAAAAATATCATAATGGTGTAGAAATTCTATGTACCAACACCTATTTAGGAAACATGGTAAGAAATCAAGTTTATGTTGTTATGGAGAGATAGCAGCAGTACCACAATTTGATTGTCACAAACCATCTAGAAAATCATATTATAAAAAGAAATTTAAGAAATATCTTAAACCTTGGAAGAGAAATAAAGGATTTAAGAGCCATAAGAAATATTTCAGGAAGAAAAAGCCTTGGAAAAAGGAATATAACGAACATAAGAAACTGCAGAAGAAATCAAAAGAAAAATTTTATAAAAAATGTAAATGTTTTACATGTAATGAAATAGGGCATATATCTCTCAACTGTCCCAATAGAAATAAAAGGGAAAATGTTAAAACTATCAGACTAATGGAAAAAATAGAATCTGACTCAGATTATAAAATAATCGAAGACTTAGACGGATTATTTGAAACAGACTCAATCTATGAGCTAGATATAGAAGAAATTGAAGAACCAGAGTTTGAACAAATTTACGTGAATCAAGAGATTATGGAAACCATTGAGAATACTTTAAATAATGAAGAAGGAACTTCGCAAACAGTTATGTTTGATGAAGAAAGATATGGAGTCATAAAAGAAAAACAAATATCTTTAAAAGATAAAGATGTTTTTGTAAGACCAATACTACCTTAGTTTAACAAAAATATATATATTGCCAAATATGATGAAGTGCCTATTAACATCGAAAATGTTAAAGGTAACACTACTATACCTCTAATAACCAGAGAATGGGTTAATAAAGAATTAGTTAAGATAAAACCCTCAACTAGAGAAAGATTAAAAAATATTGTGATTGGAGGAGTACAAATAATGGTTAAAGGATACTTTAGAGAAAGAATGGATATTCCTATCAAATGTACTTGATGGATAACAGAATACTTCATGATCATATGGATGTTTTATTAGGAGTTGTATATGGAAATCTAGTATATAAGAAAATTATATTTACTATAAGACCTGGATTTGCCATGTCTTTATTAGATGAAAATTTAAGTCTAGGATTAAATCTATAGCACAAAATTGATAGATTAATTATGCCACCAAGAAGTAAAACGGTAACTTTACATTGTAAAGCTTTATATGCTTTTACTACTACTCACCAAAAAGGAATTAATAAAGTCTCAGGAGACTTCATACAAATCCATGAAGATTTTAAAGATCTTGCGCAATTTACACAGCCAAGAATGTTAAGTAATAATAACATTTCATTACCACAAGACATATTGCTTGATTTTCATCAGCAATCTAGAAGAATAGACAGTAATGTAGGAAATCAAGAATTAGTCACCTTAAATACCTCTGGACAACTTCTTGTTAGAATGCCTAGTAGAAGAATAGAAAGAAGTATAAGTACTAGAGAACTCTCAAACTCTAGTAGACCATCTACAAATAGAAATTATTCAATAATGCCTATAAATAATATTGATATTGACCTTAGAATGTGTGAGGAAGATAATTTCCTTATCCTAACAGAATATATCAATAATCAAAATAAATACGAAAAAATTATAGCCCTTGTTAATACAGGAGCTAGTACTAGTCACATAAGAGCAGACTTAGTAGAACATTTAACAGAAGAGAATTTACCACAAGGAATAACTCTTACCGATTATCACGGAATTAAATATGAAATTAAAACATTTGTTAACCTCGAACTAAGTTTCACAGATATAGAAGGAGAATAATTTAAATTAAATCTTAAAATCCATAAAGAATATAGAAAATGAAAAGATACTATTCCAATATTACTTGAAATGAACTTTCTTGAGAAAGTCTCACCATTTCATATCCAAAAGAATACTCTACAAATAACTATAGAAGACAAACAAAAAATGATTCCTAAAATTACTAAAAACAAAGAACCAATTTATATGATACAAGGAATCAGATTAATTAAAACCAGTATACTTAGTCCATATATTGAGATAACTCTCAATTTACCAGATTATTGTATGATAAAATTTTATGCCATAATTGATAATTGATCGGGTATTTGTCTATGTAAAATAAATGTGTTCCCAGAACATTATTATAAAAGAGATTATAAGAAAACAACTTATGGTCAAACAGCCAGTGATATTGTTGAAATCTATAGAGATTTTAGAAAATGTTCATATTATTATTGAAAATAGAGAATGTTTTATTCCACGAATATATGCAATAGATAAAATTGGATGTGATATCTTTTTAGGAGAAAATTTTATTTATACATATAGCCCATTTACACAATATAAAGATAGTTTTGAATTTACTACACCTTGTAATCACAAAATTAAAACACCAAAAATCTATAAAGCTATTGGAATTGCACATCAACCAATTCACCATAGACCTAGACATCAGAGTTCTGCAGGTAATCGTGGTGGATGTTATACAGAAATTAATCAAAAAAAAAAATTCCAGTATTAAGAATTTAAAATTTAGAAGAAGAATTAGAAAATGTTAAATTAGAACTAAAAGAATATTATCATGAACATCCTCTAACTAAATGGGATAAAGATAAACATATGGCACACACTAAACAAGAAGATTGGCACTATCTTGATTTATGGTGCGATCATATTTTTAGAGGTAACCTAGTGGAACACAGAAGACAAAAAATGAGTTGTGTAAACAGTTTTGGCGTTATCCAAACCATAAGTGCGAGTGTTGTAGCATTGAAGAAGATGACTCACCAATCTCACTAGATCCAGAAAAATTTCCGGATGAATGGTTTGAGTCTCATATGGAAAAGTAGATGACCTCCTTTATCACTACTTTATCAGATTTACTTTGATAAAGAAAAACTGTGGGGTTTCACCTCAAATAATTTTTCATACTAAGACAAAGAACTTTAAAGCCACAGTAAGATTCTCATTATCTTACACAGTAACACCACAATAATGAAGGACAGTTTGAGAACTTTTTGAGTCTATAAATTGAAAACTAATTCTCAGAAGAAGACATCACATCCTTAAGCAAAAAACTATCTTCTCTCTAGTTTTTCGAATCTTGTATCCATTGCAGTTTCTCTCTTTTATTTGAAGCTTGTAATAAGGTAATCTCTATGAACTTCTAATCTCTTTAGAGAAAGTACCAAGAGTGTAGCCGAAATATGTATGTATACTCTTATGTGAGAGATATTAGTGTAATGTGTTTATGAAATCAAAGTTGTTTGAAAATACTGTCTTTTTATTTTTGTTGTTTTCTCAAAAACTCTTATCTTACTTATACTCCAACGGTGAGAACCTTGAGGGTTGTGCAAGTATCTTGTTGCCTTTTAGCAGTGTGTTGGTGTTTGAGGCGTTGTTAGAGAAAGCCATTAGAACCCTGTTACCTTTTAAGGTGATGTTTTAACAAGGAGTTGAAAGGAAAACTGTGATTCCGTGTGATCCATTGTGAGATATGCAAAAGAGTTGAAAGAAAAATAATGAGAGTGCGGAAGTCGTGTTGGACCATAAAGCACTTTCTTAAACTCAAATAACATGGATCATTTATATCTGAGTATACAAACATACGGGAGCAAGCTCGAGGGAAATCTCGTTGATATTATTCTATCTTTACCTTCTGCCTCAATACTGTAAGATCTTTCTTATTTATGTTGAATACTTGCATTAATATTTGCACTCATACTATTTATGAAGTTTTAGTTACTATCATTCAATGTTTAGAAATTCACTGCGAAAGGAAAAGAAAAGAAATTAAATCATTTTATACTGTGCTTAATTATTTTCTGAAAAATAGTAGAAATATACATGTGCCTTTATATTTTACAGAAAATAGTCGGAATTAATAAAGAAATTAATAAATTAGAAAATAAAATTATAATATTAAACGATTGTTTTGATAAAAAATATATTGATAAATACGAGCATAATTGACTTTTCTATTTATTAGGAGAAATACATCAAATTTATCCTATATTAGGAATAGAAAACCTTGACTTGACTAAAAGATAGAAGGACATTTAAATCTTTTTATTCCTGCCACATCATTTAGTAAAACAGCTTTGTCAACAAACTTGGGTAGTGTAGCGCGATCGTAAAAATATATACTAATTTAGCGAAAATGATATTATATATACGTTAACATACTTACCGATTCAAAGATAGAATATAAATGAATTCTTTCTGTTGAACTTTATATAAATGTTTGTTTTGTAATTGAAAAACTAGTAATGTCTTTTTAATGTAGCCTCAAGTTCGTAATTTATTAACCTTCTTAAGGATCTCTATCTTATAAGGTTGAAAATGCCACATTTTGATAATTGAATAGTTAGGTTTTAGTGGGAATGGAAAGTATGACATGGCCTAATAGACAACTCCCCTGCTTGTACGCTCGCCATAATAATTGCCGAAAACAGTGATCCCCACCGTGGATTTCCCTTCGAACACCATCCACTTTTAATTTACCCCATCTTGGTTTCAACCAACGAAGTATTATTGGTGCTGGCATAGAGACTGAGAAACCAAAAGATGCAGACAGACGTGCCAGCACCTCCCTTAATGTACCAAATTTTTACCTGCTCTGTATTCATAGTTCTTACAAAGAATTTCACAAACCAAAAGAGATTCTTAACCATGAAC
Source organism: Fraxinus americana (assembly GCA_035079005.1). Lineage (NCBI taxonomy): Eukaryota > Viridiplantae > Streptophyta > Magnoliopsida > Lamiales > Oleaceae > Fraxinus > Fraxinus americana. The sequence continues at coordinate 17,532,030 of CM068719.1, read as the reverse complement.
CCCAAAAGAATTGAATAATTACACAAAGGAAATGAAAAATAAATATAATTAAAATACTGAAACAAAGATACACATACTAATTGATAGATGTTGCATACAATAGGATTTCCCTTCACCCGTGTTATATCTAGACTTGTAAAGGGCATTGCTGACAAAAAACCTGAAATCTAAACTGATAAAATACACAGTTTGAACATAGATTGTAAAACATACGAGAACTCATCTTTGGATCTGATCAGGTGCAAGGTTGCCAGCAGTCGACGATGAAGAGGCCCTACCAGTTAGCATCCCATTATCAGCCGGAGGGCTTGATCCCCACTTGCCTTCAGATTCCGAGGGTTCTATTACTTTAACAGACCCATCCGTCAACCCAACAGCAAATTGATTGGGGTCCAGTGGGTGTGCTGCAACCACGACTGGGTGGATAACTTGGCTTCTAAAGGAAAAAATGACGTGGTTAGTCATACTATTTGCTCTACTAAGATAAACATACAACAAATATGCAGTTGTAGTAAAGGAGGCTTGTATCATAGTTTAAAACATGATGCTGCACAATAAACAAGCAAACGAAGCATGTGAAAGCATTTAGGAGCAAAAGTAGAAGGAATCAGTCAATTAACAATCTGGAAGTATCAGCACTAAAACCATTTGACAATTCATGCATCGAAACTATGACATGAAAAAGAAGTGGGAATGTCTCTCATTCTCCACCTGTAAAACCTCGAGGCCAAAAAGGACAACATATAAAAGTTAAGAAGAATCAATAGTGTTCTCACCCGTTCAATACTGCCTGGGATAAATATGCAGATGGGGCAACACGGCATCTTAATCTGAGGGTATCAGCATCAAAGACTCCAACATTACCATCGCTAAAGGAAGCATAAACTAGTTGACTGTTACAGGAGTATACTGCACATGATATAGGAGCAGAAAGGGGATCTTGCGGGACCCACTGCAATATACAAAATCCATAAGACCATGATTAAAATGGAGTTAAGAATATAGATGTCCAGTATCCAATTTACCTGACGTATACGCTCCATCTTCGAGGCATCATATATAGCTAGCTGAGTCTCGTGGGAAACTAGCAGACGAACTTGATCTGAATGGAACTGCACTCGAGTGTCACCATTAGGTGCTTTACCGGGAGGCAATTGTATAGGAACTGACTTTCTTTTCTCCCATGTGTCGATGCTCCAAATGTACAGCTACAAAAAAAGGCCTTGCTAATAAATAGCAAATCTTTTAACATTTTCAAACAAGACAGATGACGAAAATACCATATTCATCAACAGAAATTATTTTCCATGTTCAGTCTAGAACATTTTCACGAAAGAGGAAGAAAACAACAAAATCTGAGAAACAGTGTCATTGCAGTTGAATGCATCATTACTTTCTTTCCTTCCCCCATTTCATCGAGACTTGAGGGGCAAGTTTGTATCATCAAATTCAAAGAACCAGGTGTTACCGAGAAACAAAAATTGAAAAGGCACAAATTTATTAATTCTATGAAACGATATTCCATTAGATTTGATATTAACCAAACATTATTACAAATGATACAAAAATCAATATTTGACTAATTGAAATTATAGGAAGGATTCAAGTATGTTTCTTAGTATTCTATACAACGTTGGATGCTATAAGTAGAAGCTTACTTGAGCATCTGCACCAGATGACACCAATATGCTAAGGTTGGTGGAAAATGCTAAACCAGAAATACGCTTCTGGTGACCTTTCAGCTTTGATTTCACCTAATAAAAGCAAAATCAAATTAAATAAGAACCATATGCACAGCACAAAAATTATGAGACATCATCAAAAACCAATTAAAAGATGTACCTCATCCACCCTGACGTTAAATATGTGGATTGTGGAATCCTCCATACCAATTGCTATAATGTTGTTATCTTGTGGATGGAACGCCAAGAAGGTAGAAGCTGGTGGAGGTGGCATAAATGTTGTCATCACCTACATGTCATAGAAAATAAAACTCTTAATGAAAAACAATCTATAAATCCATTTTAAAATTAAAGAAGTGAATCAACAGAATCTGTTGACGCACCTTAAATGTCATCATGTTGAACAATGAAACCTTTCCACCAGCAGCGGACATTACATAAGAGTCATTCTTTGAAAGAGCAATGCACGGAACTGCTTCCTCAAGGTTGACACCTGAGACGTCATTGGTCATAAGAAGACCACTGGTTGGTTGCCAAAGTTGAGGAACGGCATTGGCAGTGGCCTGTAAACCACAGCATAATTCAGAAATTAGTCCATAATGAAAATCATAGGAGCAGGGGAAAAATAAAGGAAATAAGTAGATCATATACCCAAAAAAAAAAAATGTCAATTTACTAATGTTACCTTTCCACCTAGATTTTGCTCATTGCGAGCCCACTTCCACAACTTCTGGATTCCATTAGATCCAAGTGCCAAAACGCCAACACCAGAATTTGTATATAGTAACCGTGCAACCTGGACAAAATATACCAGCTGAAGTATCGTATTCCAGATAAATCTTGCAACTAGTAGTATAAATTAATTAGAATACCTTGTGACCCGAATCTGTGCTATCCGGCATGTTCACCATTCGGCAATGAACAGGATCTAAAATTTCAGTCAACTGCCACGGCTTTGATTTATCTGTAACATCATCCAATGTTCTCGTCTTTTCCATGCTTCTAGCCATGGAATCAACACCATTCTGAAAAGGACAGCTCAAAAAATCGAGATATAGTTTAATAACCACCTATATGACTACAAACAAAACGCTTGAAATAGTAAATCAATCAGTACTCGATATAGGTATAACAACCGGAACTGGACAAAAAATAGGAAAATGTTGAACCATTTGATTTACAGTGTTTACAGGTGCACCTATATCATGACTGAAAAGCTTGTAGTATTACAGATATTGAGCACTTAAGTGTGATATAAAAGGCATCTTACTCACAAGGGGGAAAAAAAACTAACAAGGTATGGTTGGCTGGCTGATGGATGCAATTCTAGATAAACTAACATTAGACACCCTATAAAAATCAGAGTTCTTAAAAACGTAGCTTCAAGCCTTACGAGCTTAAGCGAGCCTATTTGAGACTTAGGCGTAAAAATCTTTTTCTTATTTTTAATATTATTTTAAATTTTGAATCATTTAATAATTAAAATAACATATATCAAACATTGAAAATTATATATTTAACAATTCCCATCTTAGGTCAATTACACAATTTTTCAAGTTTTCAAAATGCAAAAATTAGAATAATTCTCATAGTTTCAATTTTCAACTACACAAGTCCTACTTCATAAATTTATAGAAACTTCATACATGCTTTTGGAGTTTGCAACAAAATAACGTCTCAAAATCATAATTACAAAATGTAGATAGCACCATAGTTTAAAACTTATTAAGGATGTGTTTGATGGATATTACTGATGAAAGAATGCATTTTAAATAGTGAAATGATGGGAAATATGGGTTAAAAAGTAAGGGAAAGTTATTGATGTGAGGGAAAATATTATTTTATTGAAGAATGTGTGGTTGAAAATAAGTTTTGAAATAATGTATTTTGAAAGAATGTGTACCAAACAGGGGCTAACTATTTAGATAAAGTCATTTTTAACTTTTGTATAATTAAAATCTTGTGAAAAATTGAAATTAAAGTCAAATGAAATTTTTTTAAAAAAATAAAAAAAAATTAATAGGCAAAAGTCAAATAAAAGACTTCTAAAAAAAGTTAAAAAATATAAAAACTAATAAAGCAATCCTAGGGAAGACTAAAGAGAGGAAAGAAAAAACTCAGCGGTTTAATAATTGGAAAAAATAAAAAATCTAGGCGCGAAACAAAGCGTTTTGCCTGAGCTTCGAGCTTAGAAAGTGCCTAGGCGCCGCCTAGACGAGCTTTTTTATTAAACTGATAAAAACGGAAGCTTGGCTTACATGGATGGCAGATGGCCTGACAGGAGAGCTTCTTTCCACTTTACAATTCACAGGAGCAACATTTGCAACAGAGGACCCAGAAACCTGCTCAAGAAAAGGGGAAAAGCAATGTAATTTTACACGAAAGTTCATTCAGCTAGACGTCAAGAAAGAAAATGAAACGGGACCTTCATTGCCGCTGCTTCCATGGGAGATCTTAATGCTTCAAAAGAAGGGGCTTCAACTGTCCTTAAGGATCTCATTCCAGCAGCATTTGCTAGTATCTTTACTCCATTGTCTGCTGAGGTAACAGCGAAGAGATTCCCCTCCTTGTTAAATCTCACGCGAGGAAGATTCTGCAGCAAAAAGATACTTTAGCACCTTAAGGAATTATTTATTTGAATCGTTCAAGGGAGTTCAAGGAGATCTAACTGGAATAAAAAATGCTACTTACTGGAAGACCGCCCTCTGCGTCTATACTTGTAAGCATGTTGACATTATCCATATCCCAAAACTTTATTTGGCTATCTTCACCTACAGCCAAAAAGTGATTCTGAGTAGTATCAAACTGCACAACACCAACTGATTTCTTTCTAAACCCATTATATGTCCTCTTTATTGCCCCTTCACTTTCATTCCACTCCACTAGGAATGAATCCCCCTCTTTGCCTGTTCCACAAGAGAACAACCTAAAAGAGGTAAAAGTGTCGTTAATAAACAGAGTGACATCATTTGCTTCTTGTTGACAGATATGAAAAAGGTGAGCGTGAAGTAAAACAACCAGCAAGAGGAAATTAATAAACAAGAGGTCATAAATCTCACCTGCTACCATCTGCACTATATAGCATGGTGGTACACCAATGCCCAGGAGCATCGTAATCAACTCTTGATCCCATATTGTCATAAAGCCAAGCTTTAATTTTCCCATCAATAGCAGTTGAGAATACAAACTGCAAACATAATATGAGAAACAATATTAAAACACTGAAGGAAGAAATCGCCTTAATCAAAACACACTTCTGGATATGTCTTGTGGTATTGAAAAAAAAATTATGATATTAGGGATGCAATGAAGTAATTCTACAGCATTATGATCCAGGATAATGTGGAAACCTAACATGCCGCTGCTCTGAAAGTTGGAAACACAGTTGCAGCACATGAGCTACAAGAGAAAATACTATTCACAGGGCACTGCAGCAGCAAATATGTCAGCAAAGAAGTTAGGTCAAAGAGGGTTCCAGTAACAGTGTATCTCACAGTCAATGCAAGGATAGCATACTTCAGACTAATTACCATCTGGTACTAGCATCAGACATGATCTTAACAACAAATTCAAGCACAAAAGGCTAACACTGGCAGAGAGCAATTATTTCTGTATCATTCACTTGATTGTAGTTTCAAGAGGCTGAAAGACCAAGACGATTCTTTTCATTCTCTCCTATTTCGATTCTCGAAGGTAAGGATGTGTTTCATTGTTTTGTTGAAGATATTAACACAAATAAATTAATTTCACCCCTCTATAATGTCTTAAGAGTTTAGTCGATGTGGTTCAACGTAATATCGAATTAGCTGAAGTCATAACTCCCCACCACCCTCTTATAAAAATTCAAAGGGTACACCTTCGATTAAAAAATAGATATGGCATTTTTCAGGCATATGTTGAAGATGTAATGACAGAAAACAAATTATCCCCTCTTTAACAGTTGAAACTTTTAGATAGTGGTTCAACATATGTAGACACTCTGATACACTTAGCATCTGCAACTGTAAGTCTAAAATGCAAAGGTCCTCCAGACTATAATTATTGCACTTCTCCTTTACCATAATCAACTCCAATAAGAAAAAAATAGAAAAAGAAAATTATCATTCGAAATAACCTATACAATGTTGCAGAATATCTTTAGCAAGAAATAACAAAAAAAATATTGAACTTTGTTATCAATCTCCTGAAGAATCCACAAAAGTTAAAAAAGGATGGCAGCAACAAATCAAAGAGGAAAGAAAGACAAGTACAATCTACAACAACTGAATTAAGAAGAATTATTAACTTGACATAGCTTATTTGCTTTTTCAGTAAATGTAAAATTGTCATATGAAAGGTATTCTGCATGAAAAGATAGTATGTTCTTCCTAAAGCATGCCAGTAAGAAATCCCAAGATCAGTGTTCTTTCCATATAAACCATGGTTTTCCACTTTACTAGCATACCTGAATATTCTCTTTCTGATGAGGACATATAGAATAAACTGGTGCTTCATGCCCTTCAAAGGTGAATAGTTTTCTTCCAGTAAGATCCCACACCTGTTTCAAATCTCTCCCTCAGCCCTTTTTCTTTATCCTAAATGAATCTGGGCCTACAAAAAGGAATTTGAAGTTTCCCACTCACCTTTATTAACTTGTCATCCCCACAAGTTACAACACACAGCTGCTTGTTTGGATGAGCAAAGGCAATGTCATTGACTCCTCCAGTGTGGGCATCAATCTGCAAGCAGAAAATGATGAATACCAAATTTTTTTATCATTACAATTTTTTACCTTGGTGATCAAACAAGACCAATTCTGCATACCTCTAGATGCTGGCGTAAATCATTTGGTCCAGCATAGGCATACAGATGTATTAAATGCTTGGAAAATGCAGCTCCTGCAACATGTAACAACATTGATGAATATTTTTTTTGAGAATTATAGGAACCTTCTAAAACAAAGTATTCTAAGAATAAGCACATACCACAAAATGTTCCATCTGGGCTCCATGTAACACGGCTTACAGAAAATGGTGCATCTTTGGCAGCAGAAGCCTGTTCAAATTCTCAAGATGTGAGAAATCTAAAAGGTTAATAAAAACAGGAAAGAGTAACATTCAAGTGCAAATCAACAAAATTATCCAGAATGCAGATATGACCGTGTATGAAATTCTTTCCAAAATTTTCTTATAGCGAGTTTAATATTAAATACAAGCAATCACTCGTCTTGCCAAATGAGATCCATTACACTATACAGTCATGGAGACAAAGAACTGAGTCTGAAGACAAATAATATTCAAATTATCATTTCATGCTTTCATATTATAAGATGACAGGTATAGAAAGACATGACTATCTATAACAGACGAGATACAAACCTGAAAACTAGTGGTACACATTTGCCTATCCCAGATCTTGAATGGCTTTGAGACCAACTTTTCACGCATCCCAACCTCCCAAAGTGTTATTTCACCATTATGACAACCAGCTGTTATAGAGGAATTCTAGAGTCAAATAATGATAAACTAAAGTTGATCCATATTATAGGGAGAAAGAGGACAATGTTCAGAACAAAATATCCTGAGAAATGTCATACCAAGGAGCAGGGTATGCTGCGACGGATGAAAGTCCAGGCTTGTGACAGTGGATCCTTGATGAAGCGTGAAAGCTACAGTTCTCGGCAAGTCATCAAGGGACCAAGACACTTGTTGACGTACTGTAGGATATGAAACCTAAAACAGAAGAAAGAAAGAGAAGGTGACCCTTACTGAGAAAATGATGTATTTTTGTCGAACTGATCGTATCACAGAAACCATAACATTACCTCCTCAACAGATTGTGCAGGCCGCAATCGTTTCATCAATTGCTCATGATCAGCATTCTGATAGTCAACCATGCCAAGCGTAGCTGGAGGTGTGATTGGGCGCTTCAACATTGAAACTGTTCATAAATTGAAAGGAGAAACATTAAATTGCATGTACACAACACATTTAAAATCATTTTTATCCCACCATACTGGGGTCGGGAAAAAGATATCTTAAAATATGTTCAGAAATTGAACAAGTCTATTGAATCGATCTTCTACATAACAGCAGCTTCTTGAAAGCCAGGTACAATTGAAGGTAAAAGCTCTCACCTTGATTTGGTTGAACAGGTAAGGACGAAGCTGTAACGACGGCTGCTTGAACAGATGAAGAAGCGGTTGCATTAGTCATCCAACCAGCTAAAGCATTAGCATTGGCTGCCGCTGTTGGTTGAAAAGGCTGCAAGCAACAAACAGAAGTGGATAAAAAAAACGTAAGGAGAATCCTAATATAGCCATGAATGAATGTTGATGATGTATGCGTCATACCCCATGTGCTCCGATTGACATATAAGCAGTAGGCTTTGCAACTGCAGCAGCAGGTAGATTGACAGGTGTTGGCGCAAGACTCCCATTTGGAGGATTGCATGTATGGTCAGTGAATAAGGTTTTAATGTCTGGGTTTGGCCTTGGATTCTTACAGAGCTGGTGCTGCCAATTCAGACTGCACAGAAAGCAAAGTTAAATCTATTGATACAAGACACAAACCAAACAGTGAAGAGCATGATAAGCTAACAGATCTAAACAATGAACACAAACACACATCAAATATACAGAACCTTGGGGACAAGAAAACAAGACAGATAGGTTTAAATGTTAAAGTATTAGAATGCTCCACTTGCTTTAAGAAAGTTCACATAGAAAAGCAACATCATACATAAAAAATTGTAGATGTTAGAGAAAAACGAACAAATTAAGCAGGAACTGAATGATAAATGTACGGGTTTCAACTTGTTCAAATAGCTGATGATCGATCCCATGCGGAAACAAATAATTTAATAAAAGAAGGACCAAAAGGACATTGAGGTTGGGGCCAAACCCCACTCACTTTTATGCTTAGAACATGACTAAATTTCAAAACAGAAGTCAGAAACTCGTGCAATAATACACACATTCGTAACGGAGAAGACCAATTTTACCTTTGATTAATAAGGGTCCTCAACCTAGATGACTTCAAAGTAGGGAAAACAAGTTTTTCACGGAAAAGCGGATTTGCTTCAATTAACTTTTTGAGCTCTATCAACATTATGCTGCGAGCTGTTTTAGTGTCACCATATTTGGAAAGCTGCTCATTTTCCCTGTCATCAGTGAACATGGGTAAGCTTTGACAAAAACTTAAAGTTCACAACTACAATTGCCACTTAAATCAAAAATAGACACACTTAAGTAGCACCAAATATCATCAGACAATATGCAAGATTTATCCCCCGTTTGGCACCCATTATTTCCCATTAAGTTATAATTCATTTTTCTCTCTCTTCTCATCAACCACATATTTTCCAATAAAATAACATTACACATAAACCCAAAAACTTTTCCTTTTTTTAACCACACATTCTCCAAAAAATTAATATTCCTCTCATTATAATGTGGAATTATTGGGGCCAAACAGGATGTTAGAAAAGGAGAGAATTGTACTTAAAAATGTCTTTCTTATATATTAAACATGAAGTTACCAAATAAAAAAACTTATGGCGGCTTGCTCAACCAAATTTCTCCAAAAAAAAACTGCCTCAAAATTGTGAGATTGAATAATATGTTGTGAACTATTCAATTTCTAGGGCTCTTGCTCATGGTGTTTACTTAAGGAAATGTGCAATGCATCATTGCACATTTGAAGAATTTACCAGCCAGCTTTAAATATGTAGTATTTTTCGATTTATGAACCTCAAGATGCAAAACCTCTAAAAGCTGCCATTATTTACATTTCCATTAAACACGTAAAATATATCGCAAACTTCAAGTCATTTGAACCTTCTATGTTCCATTTTTCATCATAAAAACATACGCCTTCTGAACTTCGTATGATGAAGTTAACAGTCATTAATGGTCCCTATTATGACCCTACAACCATTTCCTACCGAAAGCATATTTCTCGTCTGCTTCAGTTTTAATAATTAAAAGCAGAGAATCACATGTTATCCACCCAATGCCTCAAAGTTCTTATTTTACCTAGCAAACAATTGATTTCAGCTTTAGATGAATAGTCAGTAATGACATGAGATCAAATTTTAGCATAAATAATAGTACAATTCCAATAATATAAAGTTCACCCACGTTAGCTTCCCAACGGCATGAGTTTTCTAGTAATATGCATATAAATTTTCAATAAGTACCAGGTCACTTGCTAGAAAACAATGGACTTGTGGGTGACATCCATGCCTTCCTAGTATACTGATCCCGCACTTTTCTTAACTTTATGAATGTTACAAAACTAAAAGACTTTATTTCCAAATCTTGGTAGGAAGTTCTTGGGTATGTATTAGGCATTTGCCAATGCTCACCAAGCTACCAAACCAACCTTGTCTATATCTTCTGTTGTGCTCGAGTCATGTATCAACTAAGTGGTACATGTTTCTTATCATAAAAAATAAGAGCATTGACCTCAACCAAGACAGAATCCAATTAGGCTTGAGTAGGTTATATTTCCAATTAAAGTGAAGAGATGGAGATTCCAAAAAAATTTAAATATTTTACATCCATTCCCTCAGTTTCTAAAATATGGACAATGAATATTCATAATCATCTCACGACAAACAACTTAAAATTAACAAATTAAGCCTTATTCCAAATGCAATGAATTTGGGGATTCAAGAACATATTACCATTTTCAAATTTCAATATGCTCAAGTCTTTTTTTTTTTTTTTGAAGTCTTTTCGAATTTAATTTTCCTGTTAGTACATTTTGAAGGGATTAAAATTAAAGAGTTCATGAAGCTAATAGTCAAAGATGTCTATAATCTGAATATAAAACAAGAAATCTGCACCAAGTCAAATATGAATCACAGCATAAAGAACGTGTCATCTTACTAGGCTAATGCATTGATGCACGTTGTAATTAACTAACGAAAATCCACAATACCTGAAATTGCCAAGTGTTAACAGCTGAGTAATTTCTTTGTATAGATCCTCATTAAATGTCGAGAAAACTTTCAAGTCATTCACCAGTATCTCAACTGCCTTTGCCTTGTCTTGCCTGTAGGTATCAATCAATAGGCATAGCATGCCCAAAAGGGTAAAAAAAAAAAAACAAAACCAGAGAGTACACTGATTAACCTCTTTCTTTTTATATACACGGAAAAATGTACAGAAAGTTTTTGAGTAAATTCTCAGTATACCGGTCAAGAGCTTCTAGATACTTCTGCTTTCTTATCTCAAAAAATATCTTCATGGAGTATCTGTTGTCGTCAACTTTTGTAAAACCAGACAGGTACTTCTCAACTTCCTCCCATTCACCAGCATGGACTTTTTCCTCAAAGTACTTCATGTTAAAGAAAAACCCTGATTCTTGCTCAAGTCTACAAAACAAAGTGCATACAGCATTAATAAGGCTAACCATTTTTCGAGCTCACCCGTCTAAACCTAAGCTTCGCAATCTAGCTCAACTCAACATCATAAGCGAGTATGTAATCGAGCAAAGAGATTTGTGAAAGCAATATACTACTGTTGTCCCTAATTAACTACATAGACCTCATAAGTTCCACTAGGTACCATTATTTTCATTTACCAATATTAACAAGATGTAAACTTATCAAAAAAATATTAACAAGATGTAACCAAATGCAGACTTCATCAAATTTTCTACATACTTTTCGAAAAAGGTACTTATACGGTTATACCTTGTAAGCTCGGCCAAGCATGCTCAAATACCTATCTTGTACAATTAACGCAACAAATCTCACTTCCAATTTTTCAAAACCCACAACAAATCAAATAAAAAGCAGAAACTTAAAATTCATCAATCAATTAAACATTGAACATAATCGCATTAATTAAACTATATTTTTTCATGTTTTCAAAAATATAAAAAAAATTAAAACCCAATATTTTAACATTTTCCCATAAAAAACCAAACTAGACAAAAGCATACGAAACACGAACAAAAATGAAAAAAATACAAATAGAACTTATACGCAACATATATATATAGAGCGAGAGAGAGAGAGAGTCAGAGAGATTACTTGTGAACAGACTCCTTGAATTTCTCCTCCTCCAGGAACTGTAGTATAAGGAAAACCAATTCTCTGCTCAACGACGACATTTCTTATTCCAGATTTACAAATCCAAACCGAATAAACAACAAGAAAGTTAAACAAATCAACAGATCGAAGCCCTAGAAACAACTCCAGCCAACCGCCGACGTTCTTCAGCTCCAGATTTTCTAGGGTTTCTCTAAAATCACACAGAAAGGGAACAAAGACTGGTATGAAAAAAGGCAGGAAAAGAGAGATGCAGAGAGAAAGTACTTATATAGAGAGAGATTGTATGTATAAATTGTAGAGAGAGAAGGTAAGAGAGATGTGGTGGTGGGGAAAAATAGACTCGGTCTCGCTGTCTTCGATGCCTTTGGCAGTAGTCTATCCCCTTGACTGACTTATCACCGATAAGTCCAATGACTTATCATAATTCGTTGTCTTATCACAGATAAGTAATCATCGTTGGTTGGAAAGGATGTGATTGCGGATTTGAAATGTGGAATTCAAATCTAGTTGAATATTGGGTTTGGGTTACACTAGTGTCGCTTTCCTCGCGCATTAAATGCCGATACGCTAAATTGTCGCAATATCGTTCGTTTTATCGCATCGTATTGACACATGCAATGTCGTCACAGAAGTCGGAGTTTCCGTAAATGGCTTAATTACTCATTAAAGCACGCGCCGCGCTACAGATACAAAGTGATGCCCTATTTTGCACTATGTAGAATGCTTCAAGTATCAACTCCATATTAAGAGCTTGTTTGGTAGGGATTTTTTGGGGGAAGAATTGATTTTGAATAGTGATATGATGGGAAATGTGTGGTTGAAAAAGAATAAAAAATTATTGATGTGATGGAAAATATTATTTTATTGAAGAATGTGTGGTTGAAAATGAGAATTGATTTACTGTACAAAATAAGAATCCCTACCAAACAGGTCCTAAGTGCTTGTTTGGTAGGGATTTTTGAGAAAAAAATTGATTTTTAAATAGTGATATAATAGGAAATGTATGGTTGAAAAAGAAAAAAAATTATTGATATGATGAAAAATATTATTTTATCGAAAAATGTGTGATTGAAAATGAAAATTGATTTGAGAATCAATTCTCAAATCAAAAACAAATACTCCCTAAGTTTCTGTTTGACAATTATTATTTCAAAAATTTTTAATTTTCGTATTCATTTTTAATCATACATTTATACAATTAAATACTTTACACGTAAATTCAACAAAAAAATTCCACTTTTTAATCATATATTCTATAAAAAATCATGATTTAAAACTCAATTTTCTTAAAATAATGGAAATTAAGCACGGCTAATTCTCTACTTGATCTCATAAAAATTACATTTTTTGTTTATGATTTTAATTTACATTAATAAAATATATGATTAAAAGTTAAAAAATTCCTTTTCGACCAAATATTGTTTGAGCCCCCTTTTTTTTTTTTTTTTTTTGAAAAACCATACAATCTTCAATTAAAAAAATGCTTTTTTTTTTTTTTTTTGAGAAAAATAAAAAATGGGGCTCAAACAATATTTGGTCGAAAAGGAATTTTTTTCAAAAAAGAATAATTTTAAAAAATGGAGGCTAAGTAAAGGTTGAAGGATCAACATCTAATCAAGTTTTTGGTGAATCGGTTGATTCTTGATTTATTTTAACAAGACATGAAAATTTCCAATCTTTCAATAATGATCATCAGATTGATTCTTAGTTTTCAAGTTCGAATTTGACAATATTGAATTAGACTAAAACAACTAAGAGTGTGTTTGATTGAAATGGTGGAAAATTGGTGGAAAGAAAATGTTTTATAGGGAAAAAATTTGTCTAGAAAATGTTTTGTAAGGAAAATGATTTCAAGTGTGTTTGATTGGTATAATTTTCTACCCAAAAAAATTTTGAAATTTTGAATTTTTTTTTTCACATTTGGCTTTATTTTACATGGAAATTGTCCATTAAATTGATTTTTTTTTTTTTTTTTTTTTTACAATTGCTTATGAAATTTGTTACCATTACCAAAAAGTAAAAAAAAAAATTTTTTGCTAGAAAACTATTTTTTAATCAAAGTTTAGTGTTCGTTTGATTTCGTTTTACATAAAATTTGTTCATTAAAGTGAATTTTTTTTTTTACAATTGGTTATGAAATTTGTTTCCATTGCAAAAAGAAAAACTGGAAAAAATTTTCTCACCAAAATGGTGGGAAAACAAATTCACCAAATTCAAGGAAATAGTGCACGTGGGAGGAAAATGAGGAAAACAAATTACCTAGAAAAAAATGCTTATCAAACAAGCCAATTGGGTGGAAAATGAAATCATTTTCCATTTTCCAAGGAAAATTGGAGCTATCAAACACACTACAAATATATTATTTGTACTACTAAGAATAGAAGCGTCTAAGATATCGTATGTGTTTGAACCAATATTTTAAAAAGTTCATCTAAGCGCGAAGCGTGAGCAAAATGTCTCGCTTCGGGCCTATGCACTTTTTTTGGCGCAAAGGTGCACTTTTTTTTTTTTTTCCAATGTAGTATTTTATAATTTTAGATATTTGGTAGGTATTATTTTAATTAATAAATAATCTTTAGATTGATTAAAAATTAAAAATAATATTTAAATAAGAAACGCTTTTTTACATCTAGGTCTCGTTGCCTCTAAATTTGACCTCCACGTCTAGCCACACTTTGCACTTTTTAGAACACTGATTTGAACCACATTTTTTTGAAAAAATTACATTATGTAATAGTGACTTTTGAAAATTGTGTGGTTAAAATGTATAAATTTTCTAGTAAAACTATATCAATGAAAAATGTGTTATTTAAAATGAGAGGGAAAAAAATTGAGTTGTTATGAAAGAGGGTCAAACGAGGGCATTAGATCATTGATGATGTCTACCATGGAGTACTTAAACGTTTTTTATTTAAGTATTGTCTAGTTATGTTTTATTCTCCTTATGTTCGGTTGGGATTTTTAGTAAAAATCTCTTACTCTACAATCAGAGCTAATTGAATATTAAATATTTTTACCTCAGCAAATCACGTCCCTGTTTGAAAATTAAAATTTTCAAAATGCAATTTAATTGTCGATAGGTATCCAACCAGTGAAACAACACAAATAATGTTTTATATACTAGTAGCAAGAAACAAAAACAATATTTAGGAATATACAAATGAGCGGTGAATAAATAGATCATTCTAAATGTGCGAATCAAATTAGGATAATTATATTACCACCACAAAATTTAATTACTACACCACAATTAAAATATATTTGCAATAAATATACAACAATAAATTTATAATTATACTCATAATCTAATAAAAACAAAAATGAAAAAAAATACAATATTGTGGTGTACTCATACTTTACTCCTCATTTTTTTCATCATTTTCACCAGTGATTTTTTGAAAGGCACAAACTCGGTCGTCTTCCTCGTGTATATGTATGTATATCCATATATGTAAGTATATCCTCCTCATGTCCCTTTACTCGTGTATGTATATCTTCCTCATCTTCATCATGTATATCCAGTGACAGATTCAGGATATTAAGTCAATTAAGGCGGTTATTGACGACCGTAACAGTAAGATTTTTATTAATATTTTATTAAATAATATTTAAAAAATTTCAATTAACATATAAATACACTAAAACGTAAAAGTCATATACATTTAAAAATATAATCTAATACAACCTTAAATAATAAGAAAAAAATTCGATCATATATGTATGATTAAGTTTCAAGTTTTTTTTACGAATTTAAATAAAACAGTTTATACGTAAATCATGATTAAATAGTAAAGACAAGCTCTGAGTTTAGGAGAAGGTTATGCAAAATTTTGAAAACAGTGATTTTTAGAACTGAAACTATTTTTACCCCAAAAGAAAAAGTGTTTTCTGAACTCTTAAAGGAATAAAGAGTATCACTCAGATTGTCCAAATTTGGATTTTATAAAATAATAAAATAATAAAACATAACAATAAAAAAGTGTGTGTGTGTTGTTTAGTTATTATTTATTGTATTAAAAAATAAAAAATGTGAAAGTGCATAGAATTGAACCTCATACCTCTCACTAACAAAATGACCACCCTACGATATGAGCTACACTCATTTTTTGTAAAATATTGGTACAATTATTAGTTAATATTTAATTATTATTTATTGTATTTAAAAATTGAAAGGAGGGACAATGTTGGAGGGAATTGAACCCAAGCATCTCACATGAAAAGGCAAACACTCTTCTATATGATCCACATGCCATTTCAATAAATGTTGTACAATAGCACACACGCGTGTACATACACACATATAATCTTAATTAATCGTTTTTCCTGATGGATCCAGCATGAGTGATTGCGCCGACTCACCAAGTGTTGGATTTACCTCTGTGTATACCTTCCTCGTGTCCCTCTCCTTTTGTATACCTATAATATAAAGTTTAAATCAAGATTTTGCAGTCTTTTCATCTAAAATATAGAAAATAAACCACAACAATATCAACCTATATTCTAACCACAATTCTGGCTTTACTTTTTTCATTGGATAAAGCTATTTTGTCAGATGGATTTGACAGAAAAATGGACATAATTGCATGTGGCAATAGATGATTTGATGAAAAAGTTGACTAGTCGTGTTTTAAACTGTCAAATAATAGAATATCAAGTAGTATTATGCTAAATTTTATGTTGACCTTGATGTTCATGTAGCATGACTACCATTGATAAGAAATAAAGAAATAGTAAACAAACCAATCAAAAGGTTGGTTAAATCAACATGACACTCTTGGAGGAAATTTTTTGCCAAACGAATTCAAACAACTCTAAGTAAGAATAATTCAAAGATGAATTAGAAATTGAAATCGTAAGGAGCTTTCTAATCTAAAGATAAACCCAATTAAGCCCTTGTTTGGCCTCCATTTTAAAGAGGTTTTGCAAAAAATATTTTTCGGAATAGTAATATCTTGGAGAATGTATGGTTAAAAAGTAAGAAAAAGCATTGAATTTACGTGTAATATTATTTTATTGAAAAATATGTGATTAAAAATGTGTTTTGATAATATATATTTTTGATTTAATGGAGTCCAAACAAGGGCCAAGCAAGTGATCGAAAAGGAAGGTCTCTACTATCACGGTGCTAAGTGATAATATTTTTTTGTATTGTATATAATAATTAGAGTTTAAATGCGCTTTTGGAATTTTGTTGAGGATGAATCCTTACATGTGTCGATTTATCAAGTCTAACAAATTTACTGCTTGTTTGAACCCCATTTTTTTTTGCTTAAAATGAGTTTTGTAATGGAAATTTTTTGAAAAATATTTGGTTAGAAAGTAAGAAATTTTTTTGAATTTATGTGTAGAATGGAGCTCAAACAGGGGTAGTTTCATGTTGAATTTAAAATTTTGAGTGTACAGAATTTCATCTAAATTCGTATATAAAATTCCTTATTTAAAAGTTTCACTAAGAAACAAGTTAAATACTTAATAGGTACTTAATTTGGACCCTAAATTGTTTTTTTTTTTTCTTTTCATTGATAAATTGCACATATAAAGTATCAATTTTATTAATAATGATAGAAAATAGTACTGGGAAAAGGGCTAAGCCTTGCCTAAAATATAAATATAAATAATAGCAATAGCAATAGCAATAGCAATAAAAAACTATAATATAAGTAAACCCTATCTAGAGTCCTGAAGTATAAAGTAAAGATAATGAATAAAAATTATAGCTATATCGTGGTTACATCCACCTGCTACTCATTATGCATTTCGTGAAATATTTAACAAATTCATAATCAAATTTGAAATCGTTACTCGAGAGTGATCGACGGAGTTAGTATCTTTACTATCACTAAATGATTTGTTTATTCGCTTATTGATTATTTTTGGCGACTTATTTTTAGTCTTCCAAGGCAAATGAGGTCCAAGTGATAATCTAAAATATTAAATGATCAACCATGCTATATGTACTGTACATGTTATAGGTGCAGTGCAACATCCAACGTAACTTATACAGGGGATTTTCTCTGTACAAGTAAAATAATTCTTAAATGATGATAAGAGACAAAGAGGGTGGACCTAACCTTCTTATAAATGCTATAAAAAAAAAAAAACTAAACTGCAATTGTAATAATAAGTCTATTTATTGTTAATCTATGTATAATTATGGTAATTTGACATGAATTAAAATGTTAGCTTTCATGGTATTTAATTATCACTTTCTCTTCGTGCAAGTTGTATATACTTAAAGTTGTGTAGGTGGTGCACACTCAACCCCAAAATTATATGGGGACCACAAATTATATATAGTATATATAGTAAGTGATACAAATGAAGATGTAAATGATTTAATTTATAATAGATTCACTCCCACCATCATTTGTGATACAAGAAGGTTGGGATAGTCTTGACATAAAATTCAGAAATGTGTTAGTGATACTAGTTGAAGGACGTATATTAGTTGTTTTTAATTTTTAATCCGTAAATATGTGAAAGTTTTATGAGTATAATTCGTAGCATATGATATGGGAAACTTTGCTTTAAATTGGAAATGAACAATAAATTTCAATATTTATTTAAACAAATTACAATTTACAATCTGCAAGAAACTAGAATGTCAACTTAGCAAGATTTCCTGATTGGAAATGAACTAATTTTTTTCCCTTTTTCATTAAATTGCGATATGCATAAGCCTGCTCCAAACAGAACTCATATAATTACTAAATTTCCTCTCTTGTGATAAAGTTAAAAAAGGTATCGACTTCTTTTACAAAATAGTGCACTGGGCTTCACATTTCCTTCTACAATAATGTGGATCGTTTCTAGGTGCCATAAACAAGATCAAAAGAACACCACCAACAACAACAATAAAGTCAATTACCAATAGAATCAACGTGGGAAATATTGTTTCTTGAGTATCAATTTCTCCTTCAAACAATGTGAAGATACTTGTTTTTGTAGATTAATTACACAAATAGAATTGGAATTTGAACCACGAAAAAAAATTGAAACAGAAACTATTGGATCAACAATATCGAAAACAGAATTATCTTAGCCTACCAACTTCACGACATGTCTTTATGAAGAACTTGCTCCATTCAATGATACTTTAAGGTAGTCAACAATCGTCTCCCGTGATGTAACAAATTTCATCTCTTACGAAAGATGCATAGTAATCAATAAGACTTCCTATGAACTCAACTTCATATTTTGTACTCGAAATACTGAAGCAGAATAAAGAGAGAAGGGAAATAAAAAGTGTAGGATTTTTTTCATTTGAATGTTGTAACTAGTTCCCAGAAGGCAAGCTAGTTATAGCGTTGTAGTGCTCATTCAAACAACCAACCTTCCATATGAAAAGGCAACCTACATGCTCTTTAGAATAGTGGACTGTTCAAACAACCTTTCATATGAATATAGATGTATGTTACATTCAATCATAGATGTCGAAGATAGGTCACAGATGTCGATCATAAGTCACAGACGTCGATAATATCATAAAAATTCTGCGGAAATAGCCACCGACACAAATTTTAGACGGTTAAAGATAATTCCATTCAGTACTCAAAGAATTTGATTAGTTACAATTTGACTCATTTTCTCCAAAAAAATATATATATGCAAGTCAAGGACCAACACCAAATGGTATCTAGGTCATCTCCCTATCCACAAATTTGGGTGTCCTTTAGGGTCTAAATCCAAATACCAAACTTTCACCTTATAAACCAAATATTTTTTCACTATATTTCCTATATGGGACAAGAATTCACAAATCCAATCAAATTCTTGAACATTTTAAGTTTCAAATGGGTAACTTTGCATTCAAATATTTTATTCCAATTTTAATGATTTCAACAAATAAATATATCATGTTAGTCATCTCGTGGAGTAGAATATGAATGTGATCGGTTCCAAATTTTGGAGTTTGAGTTCGAGTTCCGCTTAAAATTGAGTTTAAAGTAGTCACTAAAAACTATTTTCCAACAATGACATGAATCAAATACATATTGACTTTTTCAAAATACAATGCAAAAACATATACAAATATCAAGTACAAAAAAGAGAGACTACATTAGGATAAATAGCTAGAGACCTTAAACTTTCCTTAGTAAATATCTATCAAATTTACATGGTCAATAAGTAGCAAGATGCTTTGAATTGTCAATAGTTTGTATAAACCTAGACGATAGAAATCACAAGGCTCCCTTTGAAAGTGGTTGATTCTCATGTTTGTGTCCATTTTGGCCTGGTTCATAAGAAGTTTAAAAGAATTCTTTGTTACATAATTCCCATAACAAACAGTCTCTTCTCAGCCACATAGATGATCTCTGTAAAGAATATTTTACTATATCCACTTGAGCGAAACATGATACAAAGATTACTAAAAGCATAACTTAACCTTGTACTTGCAGAAGTTAGGCACTGTCTCAACGTAGGAATAGGTGGGACTACTAGATCTTTTCAAAGCGTACTAAGTTTTTCACAGTTCGGTTGTTCCATTGAACCTAGATCTTGGGATTTTCAATCAACTAGAATTGGTTACTACCATTAAAACTCATGATTACTTTATTGGTTTTAACTCATCCCCTTCGATGAGCTTTCTACTTTCTCTCTTATCAAACCTTTTGATTTCACATAATATATAGAGATAATACTAGTAGAGAGCAATTATCTAACGATATTGTGTCTATGATGTGTAGTCGAGATTTACAGTATACATAGAATTTTGTGTCCTTCAATTGCTAATTAACTATTGCAATGAAAACACATAACGATACACAATCTTTACTTGGAATGGAATATCTTCTAGAAAGTTTCATAGTCATTCGGCTTCTTTTCCAGCTTTATTCAATGAAATGAATTCGGATTCCATTGTTTTTCTACCTATACAAGTTTGTTATAAAGAATTTCAAGATATTGTTGTACCTCTAAGTATGAAGACATATCAACTTATTTAATTAGAGTATTTAGTATCTGATATCTAATTTGCATTATAGTATCCTTCAAGTACTAATGAATATATCGAATAGTGCAATCCAAATTTTTATATGTTTTAAATAACCTAAAACTCTAACAATTTCCTTTCAATGCTCGATGCTAGGATTACTCATATACCTAGTTAGCCTACCTATAAAGTAAGCAATATCAGATCATTTGCAATTCATTTCATGACATACATTAAACAGCCAATAATACAAGAATATTCTAGCTTACATTTACCAGTATTTAAAATATTTGCATCTATTGATGTTTTCACGAATAATATCACATTCTTGAACTTATCAAGAATTTTCTCAATAAAATGTGATTGATACAATATGAGATTATCGAATATTCTAAATATAGTAATTCCTAACATAATATCAGGAACACCCAAATCTTTATTTCTAGCATCTTTTTAGTAGTTTGAATTATAAAATTGTTATTACTCATAATTAACAAGTCATCTACGTAAAAATTTTTTATCATGACACATACATTTTAAGTGCTCTTGATAAACGCATATTTGTCACACTAATTAATTTTGAAACCAATTAATCCCACAACTGTGTTAAAACGGTCATGTCATTTTTAGGAGCTTGCTTCAAATTATAAAACAATTTTAAAAGTCGATACTTTTTTTTTTTGTGCAGTGACAACAAATCCTTCAGCTTGCTCTGTATAAATTTCTTTCGTCCAACTCACAGTACAATAATATTGTTTTAACATTCAATTTAATATTGTTATCACAATAAGCATTTGAATGAAAGTTATTCTTGTAACAGATGAATATAGATCGAACTAATCAGGACATACCTTTTGCTTGTAGCTTTTAGCAACGAAGTCTTGCTTTATATTTATCAATTGATCAATCTGTCCCTTTTTTTTCTTTTGAATATGCATATATACTCCCAATGGCTTATTTTTTGGGTGGAAAGTATATTAATTCTCATGTGTAATTTTGCCCATATTTGGTAAGGATGTAAACAAGCCAAGTTGAGTCGGCTTGCGATCTGGAGATTATGGCTCTAGTGCAGCCCGGGCAAAAAATAACTCGGGCAGAGCCAAAGGTCGGTCGAAAAACTGAGGCTTGGCTTGAGCTTTAGGCCTGAGTCGAGTTGAGCCGGCTTGAAGCAAGTGGCTGAAGGTTGCCTAAAGTAGCCTGCAAACCAGCAAGCAGCCAAGCCTATGACACGGGCCGGCTCAGACTCGAGTCTTCTTTCGAAAAAGAGGCTCGACGTGGGCCTTGGCTTGGTTCCATCGAGCTGTGAGCTGGCTGGAATTTTTAGGATCGAGCCGCCAGATGCCCGACTCGATGTGGGGAAAATATTTTTTAGAATAGTGATTTTTTGGGAAATTTGTGGTTAAAAAATAAGAATTTTTTTTAGATTTTCGTATAATATTATTTTATTAGAGAATGTATGATTGATAATAAAAAAAATACTTTTAAAAAAAATGGAACCCAAATAGGGACTTTTTAATGTGGATTCAATTGCACTGTGAATGGATTCTTTTCAATATGAAACTTCAATCGACAACATTGTCTCTTTGTAATTTTGAGGTTCAAATATATTAGAAAATCAAGCCCAAAGCTGATTTTCCTTTTAAAATCTCTCGATTATCACGAGGTCTCTTAAATGAATTTGTTTCACTTTGGAATTCGTTTCACTTTGCATGTTATAATGAAAAACATTTTTGAAAAATATAGCATTTCTCGATTCAATAATTGTATTAACATGCACAACGAGAATTTTAGACTTACGTAAAATAAATCTGTTTGCACTACTATGATAGGCGTAACAAATGAATACACAATCAATGATTTTGTGTCATATATCAACCTTCTTATATTTAGGAGCCGCTACCTTAGCCAAATATTATCATACGTTTAAATATTTATAGTTAGGTTTATGACATTTCGATATGAAAATTTGTTTAGAATATAATTGACAAAGAGAAAAGCTTATTTTTACAAGTTCTAAGGTAATCCTGAACTTATCAATGTAACATTCATAATCTCCTTCAATTTTCAATTCTTGCATTCTACAATTTTATTAGATTGAGGAGAATAAGACATAGTTTTTTTGTGAATAATTCCATATTCCGAATAGAATTATTCCAATGGAAAATCATATTCACCGCATCTATAATTTATTATTGTCTAAATCTTTTTGATAAGTTGATTCTTAACTTCTAATTTATAGTGTTTGAGCACTACAATTGTCTCCTCTTTGTTTTTAAGTAAATATGCATAGCAATATCGAGTGCAATAATCGATAAAAGTAGTAAAATATTTTTTATCGCCTCTAGTTTGAACAAATTTTAAATTACATATATTATTGTGAATTAAATCTAGGATTCACTACTTTTCAATGGAATGAAAGGGTAGTCGAACCATTTTGACTTCTACACATATTTCACATTTATGATTATGATGTATATTGCACTTTTGTACTATATATATATATATATATATATATATATATATATATATATATATATATATATATATATAATGAAATTAATCTACGCAAGGTATTAAAACTATCACGTTCTAATCATCCATGCCAAATTGAAACTAATCAAGCAAGTAAAAGATATAATTTTATTCATAGCAGAGGTAAAAAAGTCATTACATTCTTCTTAAAGAGCCCCTCATTTAGTTATCCCTTTCTAATAAATATTTCATTTTTCGTAAGAACAAATTTGTTTAATACAAAGACTAACTAAAATGTATCCTTCTTAATAGGGAACCGGATATCAAATTCTTACGAATTTCGGGTACATGAAGAACATTATTCAATGTGAGCTCCTTTTCACTTGTAATTTTTAACTCTATCTTTCCACATCCTTCAACTTTGAAAGATAAAGATTTTCCATAAGAGTTGTTCATCATGATCCATAACCTTGTATTACACATATATGGTGATTAGCTCCAATATTCACCCAACATTTCTTAACATTACCTAATAAGTTGCATTTCAAAAATCAAAGAAAGATTCATGAAATATGCTACAAAGCTTCTAGAGAGCTCATCAAAAGTTCTGATAGACCAGGATGCAAAGGTTACTATCTAGTCTCTAGCCTCTCTCTTTAACGTTGGTGGAAAAGATCAACACGTCAGTGCATCTAGGGCTGCATATCTTCTCATCAAATCCACGAAGATTCGTAGGTGGTCAAGCGGATCTGTGACTCTATCATATGTCTCTATTATTGACTATTTGAAGCCTTTTGGTAATGGGACTGCCATGATCTATAGTGCAAAGTGATCTTCTTCCAAAATCATTTGCCTACTTCTATCATCTCTTCGATAATGCATTGTCTATCTTCTGGACAATCATTTCCTCTATTTTAGTTCCAAGTCCACTATAGGACGTGGA
Organism: Fraxinus americana; assembly: GCA_035079005.1. Classification (NCBI taxonomy): domain Eukaryota; kingdom Viridiplantae; phylum Streptophyta; class Magnoliopsida; order Lamiales; family Oleaceae; genus Fraxinus; species Fraxinus americana. The sequence goes on along the minus strand of CM068719.1, from coordinate 17,507,957 downwards.
CTCTGCGAATCCATAACATCACGAGCCCTCGGTTTGCTACCATTGGTTGAATAGTCTAATGAGCAACCATTTGTACTGCTTAGGACTGCAGTCCGCGTATATCTGATAGTGAAATTTCTAGTGAATTAAGGGATGTGCTAACCACCCTATGACCCTGATTTTGCAAAAGAGTCATCATGGTTGCTAGTTGAGTCTCCAGAACTCTAAAATTTTGTATTACATATTGGGGTTGCGACAGCGGGACTTGACCCTTGACAACATACTCTGAACCCGTCGTATTTCCAACCAAGTGTACTGATCCTAGTTCACTTTTTGACGTAGCATTTATATTCAGAGATTTCCCACATACGACGCCAATGAAATAATAAAGAAGTGACATTTGGACTTCACTAGTGGAGTAAGGTGACTTCTGCTACTTCAATGCATAATGAATCACTTTTATGAAAATAACTAAAAGAAAATGAGAGAAGGCCAGAAAATTACTGTGAAAAAGAAGATTAATATACCAACAAGCTTTTGTAATATTTATAGATGTTTAGTACCATGTAATCATTAAGCGATTAATGTCCACGTGTTCGGTGTAACACATCCCCTCACATGTGGTTCTCTGCCACGCACTCAGTGGTCAAATTCTACCCAATAAATGGTTGATGATATCCGTGATAATTGTCAAGTGATTATCAATCAATTAAAAGGATGTTTAGGCAATTGGGAATCATGGTAGTTGACCGATCATCATGGTAGTCGATCTAGCATAGCGAGAGTCAGGCTAGGATGGTGGTAGTCGGGTTAACATAACGGTAGGTGAGCATAGTAGTAGTTGGTCTACCATAGTGATAGCCAAGCTAGCATAGCTGTAGTTGGTCTACCATAGTGGCAGTCAAACTAATATAGCGGTAGTCAATCTACCATAGTGGCAATCAAGCTAGCACAGCTGAAGTTGATTACCATAGCGATAGTCGCTCTACCATAGTGGTAGTCAGGCTAGGCTAGCGGTAGTTGGTCTACCATAGCGACATGCGGGCTAACATACCGGTAGTTAGTCTACCATAGCGATAGGCTAGCTTAGTGTCAGTCGATCTACCATATTAGCAGTCAAGCTATCATAGCGGATTCGGTCTATTATAGCGATAGTCGGGCTATTGCCTTTGCTTGATTGACCATCATAGTATACTATTTATATTACATAGCATCGGCATGTAAAAAGTGAAAAGATATATATAATAATATAGCATAATGGAAATACAAAAAGAATAGGGAATTATTAATTGTTGAAAGCAAAAGTAATGGATTTTTGAATTATAATCTGCTTATCTAGTCCAACATAATAGTATTAATTGAAAAATAATCTCGTATTTCCCTATAACATGCAACGTTTACAGTTAATTGAAATAGAAACCAATCTTGAGATGGTTGAAAAATGTTGAATTTTGTCATTTTCCAAAGAATAATCATATCTAGCACCATTTGTGCTAGAACACCAAACTAGGTGGCGATATATGATGTGATAAATAATATTTATTTTTCCAAAACTCTTCGACATAAATTCCTTAATTTGAACAAGACATTTATTACATGTCATTATTCTTAGATCCAAAAATATGAAAATTATTCTTCAATTTGGATAGAAATTTCAAATTTATATCTCATCGAGAAGAGAAAATTAAAATTTGGAAGAAGATAGAAATTCACTTTCTATTTTAGTAAAAAAAAAAAAAAAAATCATTTTTTATTGTCAACTAATAACGTATCCACTAATTATTTTTTTGTCATAAAAGAAACAATATTGTCATGTATATAATTTATAAGAATGAGCAAAAAACAAATCGAAATTATAAAAGGAGACAAAACCTTGTCCCACAAACAATTGATGTGTAAATCATGATTTATAATATACCTTAAAACTTATTAATCAAAATGCATTGTTAGCCATTTTTGACATTTGACCGAATCTTGGATCCTTTTTTTGATAGCTTCCACGTGAGAAACACTTCCGTGTTTTACTTGTCAAGTAATCCATTAAGAAACAATGTTGTCACAATTGGATTGGACCGATTCTATCGTCTAAAAAATAAAGTAAAACATAAGTCCAAAAATGAATTTGAATTTAGGTAAAGAACAACTCAAAAGTTGTAAACTATTAAAATAAGAAAATATTGACGAGTTCATATTAATTAATAAATCACTCACAAACTTAAAATATAAAAAAAAATTAAAAAATTTTAATATTACTTTTACCATCATTTTGACTATTGAGCCCCTGTTTGATGGTCTTAAAATTTAATTAACATAATTTTAAATAATATTTTTTGAAGAATGTGTGGTTGAAAATTAAGTAAATTTTTTGAATATGTTGTCAAAAATGTATATGAGAATTAAAGTAAAGAGAATCAAACATGGACTGATTTAATCATTTATCTTTGTCGAGTTAATGAACAAATCAGTTTTTAAAACAATGTTAAAAATAAGGTGCTCTATAATACAAAGTCCTCATTTTTTACGATACTTTATTGCATTAATAAGTACATATTTCAATAGTCTACTTCATAAATTATTCATATATGATTTGAATTCATTTATCGTCGATATATTAAAAATAAAAAATAATCATTAAATAAACTAACGAATATTTTGTAATAATGTATTAAAAAAATTAATTTTCAACAATATGTTTGAGCCCATTTTTTCCCAAATGCATTTTGAATTAGTATTTTGATGAAAAATATATGTAATTAAAAATAAGAAAAGATTTCGGGTTTGATTGTAATATTATTTTAGTGAAAATTGTATGATTAAAAAAAAGCATATTTTTAAAATAATGAGACCACGCAAGAATTAAATTTAAAAAGGTTGTTATCTATTAATAGAGAGTCACGTAATGCAATAAATAAATAATAAATGTGTATACCTGCGTCATTAGCTTAGAACGTGGGCCAGTGGTTACGTATTTTTCACGTTTCCCTTCGACGGAATTCGAATCAGCATATCGCGAAATTTAAATTGAAGTCCGGCTTTTTACGAGAAGAACGAGAAATTCTCTAAAAACGAGACATTCAGTCAGAAGTGTTTTTGTGTCAGGTGGGGTCCAGCTTTGATGTCACATTGTTACCTGTCTGATTGAAATTTTGGGTGTGTTTTATCTTACGCGTCTGGGATGTGCGTGGAGAACACTTTTGTCCTTTGTGACGGAGAGAGAAAGCAAAGTATGGGGCGCACGTTGTTGGGCAGAGGAATGATGCGGACGGTACTATCTAGGAGCGCGTTGGGAACAGTTGCGACGCGGAGTCTGGTTTTCGATCCACGAAATAATTATTAGGGTGTGTTTGAATCTAATTTTGAGGACAACATAAATTTTAGAATAGTGATTGATGTGAGAATATGTGGTGAAAAAGTGATGAAAAGTTTTTGATTTGTGTGTAATATTTTTTTTTTTGAAGAATGTGTGGTTGAAATGAAGAATGAAAATGAAAATGAAAATGAGAATGAGAAATTAATGGGTGCCAAACGGGGGCTTACTCCTTTCCAATTATAAGGTTTAGTTTCCTTTTTTTATTGTCCCAAATATATCTTTTCTGATAAAGAATATTTTATTGTGTTCATTTACCATATGCCCTTATTAAATTTTCTCCACTTAAGCCTTGTATGAGCGGGATTAAAATCGGATTAAAATTGAAAATATAGCTGTTATTGTTGACTTTTATTAGATGAGTGGGACCCAATAACGGATATATTTTCAATTTTAATTGAATTTTAATCCCTCCCGAACGGGGCCTTAATATGTCAACTTCTTGAAATCATTCAAATACACACATTTTCTACTTCTTGGAAACATGTAACAACTCTCATTTCTTCTTCTTCTTCAAATTCGTTATTAATTCCAACAATAATTTAGTTTTACATATTGAAAATTAAAGAGGGGTAAATTATAAAAAATCTTGACAAAAATTAATTTTCCAATGATATTTAAAAAGTTTTCTTAATTCGTGTGAAAAACGAAACAATCCTATATAATTTGGACGGATGAAGTAGTAATGTTATTTAAGCTTCCATTTATCCCCATTATTTGAAATTTTAATTATTGAAATAGTATTTTAAAAAAAAAACACGTGTTAAAATTTTTTTTGAGATGATGTATAATATTATTTTATTAAAAAATGTGTGATTGATAAAAAAAAAAAGAAAAATAAATTATAATTTTTATATGCGAGACTAAATAAGAAGTACAATTAAATGAGCCATTTAGTTCCCTGTAAATAACATTACTCAATAATTTTTTTCTCTCTCTCTCTCTCTTTGCCTTTTATTTGTACTAAAAAAAATAAATTTGTTTCATTTTCACACTAAAAAAAATTGTGATTAATATAGTTAAAAGGAGAATAATTATGTACATAATATTTACAAATAGATATAAAGAGAGAGAAAATAGTTTGAAAGAGAGAAGTAAGATATATATATATATATATATATATATATATATATATATATATATATAAAAGAGGTAAAAAAATCAATTAAATTTTAATATAATGACACGTCATCAGTCTCTACATCTAAATGTAAATAATTATGGTTGGAAATATATATATTTTTTATATTTTTTCTAGTACACCCCTATATTAAATAATTATTTAAATAAATAGTAGTTCATATTTATTGATAATAAGGCACAATAAATAGAGTATATTAGAAAATTAAAAAATCAACTATACTTTCAATAAGAAAAAAATGACCTATAATTTGGAAAGAAAAAAGGAAAGCAAGTCTACTTTATGAGACGGATGGAACATTTTTTTTATTTTTATTTTTATTTTTTGTGATTACTTTGAATTTAAGCATATGTTTCAGTCATACTTATAAATACTAGTTAGAGTTGAATGTGCGTTGTACATTATTCTGAAAATATTTTATAAATACTGTGAAAATAATATTTGGCTCTCCATTTAACTTTTTGATCGAAATATTGAATGTGAATATAAGAATTACAACTAAATGTATAAATGAACATGATTGACAAATACGATACATGAATTAATGTGAATGATAATTAATTTAGAATTAATATCGAAGAATTTATACGTGTCAATGAATGTTAAATCATTTCTATTAAATGAATATAAATTAAATTAGCATACATAAACACAAACAATGAACTGCATTATGAAATGTGAATTCCAATTAATTTAGAAACAGGACATGAACGTGGACGTGGACGTGGACGTGGACGTGAATGTGAAATAATTATATTAATTAAATGAATGTGAATGTTAAATAATTGAGAATTAATTATAGTATTTATTACAGTTTGTAAATTAAATACATATTGAAAAACGAAAAGCAAGATATTATTTAAATAATTGAATTATAGTAGAGCTATAATCGTCCACAGAAAGACTTTTCACTTGACGTGATATTTAATATAATATAGATTCATGTCACTTTTTATTTAAATATTTTTAAGAATTTATAAATACTATCTACTTATACGTTATTCATATTTTGTATATTTAAAATTTAAATGCTTAATATACTTTCCAAAAAAGTATTTAATATATTTTTAAACTACAATTGAGTACTACTTGTTTCTTACTAAATACAAAGAGCGGGTTTTGGTTACTGTTTATAAACCATTGGCCATCTAAGTTGAGCTGTGTTGGAGTGAGCCGTGGTAGGGGCTAGCTAACCATAGAGAGGAGAGCCCGTTAAGGAATGGGCATCTGAACCGGGCCAAGCTCTTAGAATGAATGAGTACTTCGGGACTCTATGATTAACAATCTGAATTGGACTGGTAGTATCCGAATGCACTCAAATGTGTTGGGAAAGTTTTCCTTTTGTTCATTAGTCTCCGTTTGGTCCTCATTATTTATCATTAAATTATAATTCATTTTTCGCTCTGTTCTTATCGACACGTTATTCAATAAAATAATATTACATGTAATTTTAAGAATTTTTTATTCTTTTTTAACCATATATTCTCAAAAAAAAAAAAAAATTACTATTCATCTCATTATAACGTGGAATAATGGGATCAAACATGATTTAATTTCAACGATGCTTGTTTTTGCATTGATTGTCCATTAGACATTTCCAACTTGAGCTCTATAATTTTTTTCTATTTCTTTAATTTGTGCATTTAAAATGAGGTATGCTTTCTGCGGTAGTAAGGCGTCTTGAGAAATTGTGAGATGTTCTCAAATAATGTATCTTGAATTGTGTTCTCCTGCAAAAAAATACAAGTTAAAGATGGTATGATGAGATTTAATAAAAGATGATAGAAAATAATTGTAATGTAAGAAATAATTTTTTTAGCATTCAGAAAAAAAGCATTTTAAGTGGATTGTTAATCTTAAATTAAATAGTTAAGTTATGTGATTTGTGTTAAATATAGAAATAGGGTGAGATACGATGTATTTGATGTTAGATTAATTGACAATCAACCATGAATGAATGAAGAGTATAAATAAGTGTTGAAAAGCACAAAAAAATTTGAATATTAAAGGAAGTGAAATGAAAAGAGCTATAATGTAAGACTTTTTATTAATCAACGAAGATAAACATGTTAAAACTCATGTATCCACATATAGCAAGAAACAAATCTATCTTTGACTTAGCATTACCACTAAGAATGAAAATATTTGTGAACACAAAATTTATATAATCCAATGTAATCTTCATTCAAAATAGGTTTTATTTTCCACTGAAATTCCGCAAAACTAAAATCCAATATTATTAATTACACTACATCAACCACTACACGTGCAACGCACGTGCATTCACTAGTGTTAAAAAATTGGATACTCAACTTTGTGGTATTAGGTAGTCTTGATTAATTAACCTTCAATACTGATGTTGTCGATCTATAATTTATTTAGATTTATGAATTTGAATATTTCATATGATGAAAATCATTAAATTCTCACATGACTTTTGGTGACATAATTTGACGTGAAATTATTATGCAAGTTGAACATCCAAATTCATTATTTTTGTTACATGAAGACCTTTATATATTCAAATATATTGGACAATCAAAATCTCACTTCTAAAAATAATTGACCCACAAATATTTATATGGGTTGGGTGACCTAAATCTATGGGAGCAGAACTAATCCATGTGAAAAAAAAATGATCAGATCGTGATCCAAACCTTCTTTCAAGTCTACCGTCTACGGATTAGACTGACTTGCAAACACACTAAGCCAGATGCAGATAATTAAAGTTAGGGGCACACTCCAACTTGAAAAAAAGTTGGAAAAAATTTTACAATCGAAAATTTACATCCAAAAAAATCATACCCCTTTTAATTTTGCATCCGAAAGTTTACATGGAATATGACTTTTTCGGATGTAAAATTTCGAAAATTTTTGATGTCATATCCCATATAAATTTCCTAATAAAAAAAAATGCAAATTACATCGAGAAATTTGTATCACAAAAATAATAAATGTTAATGAAATAATTAAAATTTTTAAAAAATTGCGAGTTAGACGCCTCTTTTTAAAACGTACGTTTGACGTATTTTTAACTATTTTCGATATCTATTTGAACTATTCGATATGCCTATAATGTATTCCTCGAAATGAGCTTTGAGATGATATAAACTATTTGTAGATTCGGCTACCGTATGATGGTCGGAGAATTTTCAAAGTTAGCATGTTTTCGAAATTCTCGAAATACTAATTTTAAATCGCATACTTTAACAAGTCGTAACATTTGCTTCGATTAGTTGTTTCGTACGCCGTTAACTACATAAAAAACTAGACTATGAGTACTTCGAAATGATATTAGTAATGCAATATTTCGATTTCGTTTCACATCTTATAATGATTTCGAAAATTGAAACAAAATATAGAAAATTAAAAAAAAAAGAAAAAAAAAAAAAGCAAAGTGCCCCCTAGGCCCACCCCTGCATCCGCCAATGCACTAAGCCTACGTTTGACAATCATTATCTGAGGATAATAATGTTTTGAATAGTGATTTTTAGTAGAATATATGGTTAAAAAGTACAGAAAATTTTGAATTTACGTGCATAATATTTTATTGTGTGAATGCGTAGTTAGAAATGAATATGCAGGAAAAATATTTTTATGTAGGAATGTGTGATTAAAAACGGATATATTAAAAAAGAAAATTAAAATAATGATTATAAACATGGGCTAGTATTACTCAAGTTAGGCCAATCGGTCTTTTTTTTATCTTTTTAATTTTCTCGGGAGCTTCGTACAATTATAATTAAAATCTAGTGAATGATGTTGCATGTTTAACAGTAAGAGCCTGTTTGGTAAAACTTTTCATTTTCTACAGTAAATTAATTCTCATTTTCAACCACACATTCTTCAATAAAATAATATTTTCCATCACATCAATACTTTTTTCTTCTTTTTCAACCACACATTTCCCATCATATCACTATTCAAAAATCAATTCTTCCCCCAAAAATCCCTACCAAACACACTCTAAAACTGTTTTGTGAAAAAAAAAAAAAAGGACACTTAGAATAGTGTAATTTTTAATAAAAAAATTCAATCCACTATAGTTGACGAACCAATTGATGTTAACTTTTGTTATTCCTCTCCAAACTCTACTTTTCTCCAAACTGAAATTTAACGCGCCAAAGTCGTTTCCGATGGCGAATTCCCCTTTTACAAGGGAATTTGAAGTCTTCCATAAGGTTCGCCAACAACCCTCAACGCTATTATACTAATTGTTTCTTTGTCCAAATTGACGACCCAATTATGAATTGTCAGATAGGATTTGGAAATTTCTGTGTTTAATTTGTCACCTGAATTGGGGGTTTTATTTTTGTCTGAATTACGATTTGTAAATTGAATATGTTATCAAAATTAGGAAATAATTAGTTTATTTGACTTTTAATTTAGGAAATGATGATGTTCATTTTGGAATTCAGATCTTCAAATAGTTTAACATTCATCTAAATCATTTTTCTCTCTCCTACAATCATTATTCATGAAATAGGGTGTAATTAATTTTGCATTTGTTGTTACCTTTTTGGGTTGTTGCACTGAAGCTGAGGGAAATAAGTTTTAGTTCACTTAATTTTGAATATCTGGTGGGCTACATGACATTTCTGACTAATTGCAAATACTGATTCTGTCGAGAGTATATAGGCTCTGGATAAAGTGCTAAAGAAGTCATGACTATTTCCTAATAATCCGTTCCTCAGGAAAGTTGTTAAATTTTTGATGGAACTATGCACAGTAATAGCCGATGGTGCCTTCTGCTCGAATCATCAAAGCCAGTCATTTTTAACCTGCATTATGATAAATGTAATCAATCAATTGAGGTAGTCATCTTTTCCTTTTTCTGATACGAACATCATCATCGATTGAGATTGAGCCTATTGAAGGTAATTGTGTCCATTTAGTTTATGCCCAGTTATTGGGAGTGCAAGATTTCCAGATCCGCCATGGCCGTTGTGAGAGACTTGAGTTTGGCTGGAAGAGGCTTCTTAAGTGCTGCTCTTGTTTGTGGCCACTCCGTACTTGACCATCATCAGAACTGGAATTTTTTAAAGCTCAGAGAATGCTCTGATACCACAAAGAATAATATGAGAGAAAATTCTTCTCATTTGATTAATTAGAATAGGCCGAAATTACAATCATAAATAGGAGAGGAAACCATCAACTAGGTTAATCAAACTCCTTAAATAAAGGAAGACAAAAACAGAAAAACTAATGATAAGGAAAACAGAAAAATCTTGGAGATCGAGATGCTAACTATCCTAATCTCTTTATTTGGTAACTAACTAACTAAAATCATAATCTATACCAGATTATTCTCAGTTTATACAACCAGAATTCCACATGAACAGAAATATAGTCTTCTTTTTTTCCTAAAATAACTTGTTATGGATTTTGAGCTTTTGTTCCTTCTACTACATTTCTTTTTACATACAGAGGTTATAGGTATTGATTTTTCTTGTTTTCTACTTGACCAACAAGAGAGTTGGCAGGAAAACTTCATTCTCTGTCAAGATAGAATGTGTAAAGGAAGTCTAAGCCAATTACTCAGAAAATATTATGCAATGCTGATTATCCTAAAATATCACGACAATCTAAAGTGTAAATTTACTCATTTGCATAATTTAAATATAAGCTGGTGGTTCCTAGTTGACAGAGGTAATATAACGCGTAATGGAACATTAAACTTTTCTTTTACGGTTAATGCTAAAGATCTTGTATGTTTGCCCCTTTGCATTTGAGGTCACTGTAGATATCTCGTATAGAAGTTTAATATTATGACCTCTGTACATAAATCAATATCATAAGCTTCATCATAGTTATGATAAAAGTTAGTTATGCAAGAGTTTTAGTAATAGTACAAGTGGAATTGAAGGCAAAACATGAGTTATTATATGTTCTTTAGAATTTGAATTTGTTTGGCCTCATTGTGAAGAATTATTAGATACAGGTGCGAGTAATTTTTATTAAGATTTTTTTGGGTCTGACTGGCACCAGAGAGTAATGAAATTAGTCAGTTATCTATCTTAGAGCATGTTTGGAAAGTATTTATAAATGGTTTAAATTATAAATGGATAGAAATGAGTGATGGATAAATGGGTAGTATTTGTGAATCCCTTGAAAATGTGTGGATAAATAGTGTCTTTGATTGTTTATACTTTATAAACAATTGATCCACATGAGCCAAACATTGGCTTAACTTTCCCTTCCTTCCCTATCTCCCTCCATGTTTTAAATTTATATATGTGCGCACGAGCACGTGCAAGTGAGTCCGAATCCTGTATTTTTATTTTTTTGGGATAAATCACACACAAGCTATCCATTTATTTTTTCCCACTGCCTTTCTTTACTAGTCAATGTTAATTTTTCGTCTCTTTATAGTATCTGCCAGAATCAATCCATTTGAATAGTACTAATTTGCTTGTGACATAAGGAATGTTATTGCTTTAATTTTGTAGCAAGGAATTGAACTTTGTGATCGTTACAGACAAGAACAGACAACGGGGAGGTTTGAATTTAAGACATGGAGGGGGTGAAGGTAGTTGCTTAAAACTACCCACAGTGAGAATAAAAAGTGAATGAGGAATGGATGTCTCAGATGGTAACAGAATTCAAGAAGTCAGAAGATTTAATTAAATACGATTCACAAAACAACTCAGAATAAAATCTCTAGCTACTCATAACAACTCCCCTCCCCCTCATATGGCCTTCAAGCTCATCTCTGTCACCACTCTTTCCTCTGTTGTTGATTTGTCCAGAGTAACTGCAGACTGTGTCTCTGGCAAAGGTGACTTTGGTCGTCCTTTGTTGGATTGTCTTTGCTAAATTTGTGTTCATGCCCAGTTGGTTGTGTTTTTCTTTGTTTAAGAATTTCTTTCCTTAGATGATGATATTATACTAATATTTTAATACATTGATTAGCTGTACTAGTGTTGCTACTAAATTTACCAGTAGCCAATTGCAAAATCCTATCAGGTTAAAGAACAATTCTGAGTAGATCCTGTATAACACAATGGCAATGCAGTGTTTTTCTTTTCCCATGTGCAGTTTTCGCACACAAGTAGCTTAAGAAAAACCATGAACCTGACTTTAGATGCTTATTATGATATGTACTTCTAATTCTTAGCTATGGTCCTCACTGCCCTTTTGAGGTTTGTCTTTTGTACAATTCGATTGTTTTGACGCGTCCTTAGAGGATAATTATATTTACCATTATTTCTTTTCGGGTTTTGTAAGTTCCATATGAGTTTTTTATACTCTTATTAAGTAGACAAAAGTATGTTTGGCTAAATTTAAAAACAAGTCAATTTACTTTAAGTAACTTTTTGTCTCCAATCATGTTTGGATAATTGAAACTTTGAAGAAGAAAAAGTTGGTTTTTTTTTTAAAAAGTAAATCTTACCTACTTTCAGAAAAACTAACCGATGTATTTCAAAATATGCCTGATAAAAAAGATTATTTATTTCAATACATATTTACTTGTAAGTAAACTTTTTAAGCTTAGCCAAACATGCTTTACGTATGTTATACTGAGATTTGGCCTTCCCATGTGGGGATTCGTCAATCTTCTCTTTGGAAAATAAAAATATTGGCTGTACATGACTATTGTGATAAGATTACTACTATGAGTTGTTAATGAAAATGTTACAATAAAGTTCACGGAAGTTGTTTGTGGTTTTGTGCTAATATGGCATTGATTATTTTCATAGACAAAAAAAAAAAAAAAGGTAATGAAGGGAGAAAAAGTCTACTTGAAGGGTTTGGATGGAGTGACTATAACAACATTATCACTGTTGATGGGCTGGCAGCTGGAGGCATTTTTGAAGGTGATGCATTCTCAGTACTTGTATTAGTTTGATACTTGTTCTGTGAGGTACAATTTTTAAGTAACTAATAAGAATTCTACGTTTAGAAAGAACCGTCTGTAACTAAAGACGGGGATTACAAGTCCCGTATCACTTGAAGCGCTAGGAGATTATCTTTGGCAAGGATAGAACATGCTGACTAACTTGTGGATGCTTTTTGTGGCCATTGAGAAGGAAGATGTTGGCAATCAAGATGGGTTGGTGTTTGTTTCAGTGACATAAGGTCAGGATGCAACTGCAGCTAATGGTACGGGCAATAAAGGGCGGTCCTCCCCAATGGTTCTAAGAGTGAGCAAAAGATCAAAGATGGGATAGCATCTGTTGCAGCTGTTTGGCCAACTAGATTGAGAAATTGGCTGCTAGACTAATCTCAGTTTTGTGGACAGGAATCTTTGGCTCTTTGCACCCCTCCAACAAAATCGAGCAGCTTTCAATTCAATCAGAGATTGACAATTACTGAGCAGGCTGTGAGTGACCATAAGTTGATGTATTTCGTCTTTAGTTTGGCATTCAAAACAATGTATGTATGAGCACCAGGGGCTTGTGTCGCCTGTCCTCTATTAGCTCACCAACTTCATGGACCTTGAGAATAAGCCCCATTACATTGTCTTATGACTTTGAAGAGCATGCTTGCTTGATTCTTCACCAGCAGATTTAAGAGGTTGATTTTTGGTTTCTTATTTAAAGGATGTATATGGCTAACACTTTTCCTCGATTGTGATTTATTTTTTGTTGAAAGAAAGGTTGTATCAAGAAAACTATTAGCATGCAGTATTAAGTTTGACTTAATATTATGCTCCCTGTTTGACATCAATTCTCTTTCTTCATTTTAACCACACATTTTATGAATAAAATAATATTACACATAAACCCAAAAATTCTTCTTACTTTTTAACCACACATTCTTCCCATTAATTATTCTTCTCCAAAATGGGTGTCGAACAATATACTAAACAAATTCTGGCTTTCTTTACTACAGTTTACTCTACCAAGTAAGTCGCAGGTCTCTTGTTCTTTTATCTTTTACAATCATGGAATGCTAGCTTTCATGTTTTGATATAAATCCAACATGTTATTATCTATCTTGAATGATTTACTTGGGTTTAATACACAACACTAACCCCGTAGTTTTTAACTCTTCCCACATTCTATCGCCACCATCAATACCACTCTCTCTCTGTCTGCACCACCGCCAAAGTTGATTTCTTCATATTCTCATTCTCCAAGTGCAATTGAATCATTGTCAACGAAATATTTGCCCAGATTTCCCAATATTATAATTTTTGAAACCCAATATTTCCCTTAAAACTTTTGAGATTCATTTAATGAGCCCCCGAATGGATTCGTGGGCTTCCAAAAATTGACGGGCAAGTCCGCCGAAAGTAGGGCAGACTCACTCGCCTTAAAAAGGTGTGTTCATTAAGTGGGCGTTGGCACGACACGTCATCTCTATACGATCATCAACGAGTCGCCTAAGCACCCCCAACAGGACGGGTTAACCGAGACTCTTCCAAGCATATTAATTATATAGAGCCGGCTTTGCTATCCCAAACTCATTATTTTCCGATGTGGGATTACATTTTGAACACTACAGTAATATTTTATTCCCCGGTGCTCTTACTTTTGCCTTTTCGATGTGGGAGTGAAGGCTCTCCTCTCACTTTAGAGGACTGGTAAACAAATTATTTTAGTCAAGTAGGTCAATTTCTATAATACAATTTTCATTTCAAATTCAATACATAAATTTGCATAAATGAAATATAAACACAATAATTAACAGGATCGAATTCTTTGAAATTGAATTGGGCTTAAACATTTTTCTCCTATTCTCAAAAATAAAATAAAGTAAACTTCTAGAACGTTTGAACTCGACTTGTACAATTAAAATTAATTTTAGATAAGATTGTTTGAAGAGATACACGTGCACAACTTTTTTTGGTTACATATTGATCATGCTCCTCTAAGATTTCTTACGTCCAAAGTTATTCCAAATTTTTGGAATATTAAAAAAACACCCTTAAGTTATCATCAATGCCACATATTGAAGTCAATGAAATTCATTGCTTATCGTTTTAAGTCAACATGTTTTGTCGATGAACGATCCTCTTCAAAATTGAAGTTGCTTTGGACTACGGATAGGCCCATATGGAATTAAGCCTTCAACTCTTGTTACAACTGAAAATTTTGTTTAAAAAACATATACATGAATCAAATGGGGAGATATTTAGGGGGTAAATTTCATTTGCGGCCACTGAACTTTTGACGAAATTTCAATTAAGTTACTAAATTGTAATTTGTCTCAATTGAGTTACTAGACAATTTTGATTCCATTTGGTTGATGAACTCCAATCCTAGTTTGAATATTTTTTTTTTGAGGTCACCTATCGTCTCCAAATTGATAAAAATTACGTATTAGTAGTCATAAAACAATTGATCTACGTGGCACTCCAACTTATTAGTGGATCATATCATAAAATAGCTAAATTTTTTTTACAAAAAAACATAATTTATCATTTTAATATAAAAATATTACCATAACATTCGTTTTACCATTTTAAAGTATAGGATGTCAACAATTTTGTAAGCATCGATTTCGAGATTTCTCTTTTGTTGTAATGGCATAATAGAAAAGAATTATAAAAAAATTGTCCAAGTCAAACGGGTAGCAGTGGTCGAGAACATGATTGTCTTATTCATAGAATGTAAATCATCGTAAGCATGTCCTTATAAATTTTAATTTTTTTTTCTTATAGAGAACAACAAATATTCAATTATCAATTTTGTAAATCGTCATATGACAATAAAGGTGATAGTAGTTGAACAACATTTTTACGAGTCTACCTAACTTGAGGAAAGAATAAATTCAATATATAATGAGTTACAAGAAGTGTCGTACCTAAAATTTTTGGGATCTGGGATGAACTTGGCCCCCCCAAATCGTAGTATGCATTAAAAAGTTTTATACATAAGAATTTTATAGAACAAAGTGTGTGAACCTAAAACACAACAATAAAACATAAATCTAATATAATATTCAAAATATTTATATTACAATCAAATAATAAGGTTGAAAATATTTTAAATGGTCAGTTAAATACTACTTGCTTTGCAATTTAAAGTTAAAAAATATTAACTAAATTTGCATAATCTAGTTGTTCACATTTCTCCCTCAATTTAAATAAAAAGAAAAAAGAAAAGAAAGAGAGATTTGAAATATTAGAGCTCTGTTTGGTACACATTAATTTTTTCATTCTCATTTTTCTACTCATTTTCAACCACACATTTTTCAATAAAATAATATTTTCCATCTCATCAATAACTTTTTTTTTTCATTTTTAACCACACATTTTCCATCAATCTACTATTCAATAATACATTCTTTCAAAAGAATGTGTCCCAAACACACTCTGAGTTAGATGTTAAAATACTGTTTTGCCACCCTTAGAAATATTAGCTTGTATTTTGCGTGAGAAATTAATGTTTATGAAATGACATTAAAAAAAAAATTATATATATATATATATATATATAGAGAGAGAGAGAGAGAGAGAGAGAGAGAGAGAGAGAGAGAGAGAGAGAGAGAGAGAGAGAGAGAGAGAGAGAGAGAGAGAGAGAGAGAGAATTAAAGGTTGGGATTGAAAAGTCTCTTATAAAGGTTGGAGAAAATTGTGCAAAATTTCCAAATATTAAGTAAAAGAACTAGAAATTGTTTGGCAAATCAAACCCTTAAAAAAAGGGTAAAATATTTACGCTTTAACACTATACCATAAGAACTTGGTTGTCATTTAGTTAACTTTGTAATTTCTAACTGAGCCACCACTTGAGCCTCACTTCAGATCCGATCCTAATTATAAGTTTTGGACGATCAAGCAATGCACCCTCAAAACTTGTAATAAAGGCACACTCGTAAAAATCATAAGAATCTTGTGTTGGATACGACAACGTCTATTTAAAATTTAAGGTAGACAACAATCTTAACGTGGTAGTTATCAACTTCTACACCTCGACTACAGTAAGATTCAGTCACAAACATTCCATTGATTATGAATCAATGATCATCAAGACCTTTAAGGTAAGAGACATGAACTCACTTCATTTTAATTATCAAAGTGTGAAAAATAATTGTAAAAATTTACAATTTCACCGTCGAGACGGACCACAGTTCACGTTATAATCAGCAGACAAAGTGGGAAAACGGATCCGCGGAGTTCAAGTGGGTGGCGCCGCCCCCACGTCATCGTTGTTTTGTAGTATCTCTTTGTCGCCAGCGATGGCACCAAATGCATTTTGTAATGTTGAGTGGGACTCATTCTGGCATAAATTCATATTACAATTAGGTCCTCAACATTTTGAATGAAAAGCACTTCAGTCTTCAACCTTTTAAGTTTGTTGCAATTGAGTCTCAGATGACGGAAATCTATTTGACTATCAAATACAAAAGAAAAAGAAAAAGAAAAAATAGATGAAAAAGTTAATTAAGAATTATATGATAAAATTAGCTTAATTAGCACTTGAAAACTAATTTTTATTTATTTACTTATTTTTTGCTGTACAAGAGATTTTAAAGAATTTTACATTTTGTCAGCTTTCTTCAAAAGTTCTTTTAATTTGTTACATGAATATTGGCTGTAAAAATGGGTCTATTACTAGGTTTTCATGATTTAGTCGTAAATTGAAATAAAGTTCAAATTAATAATATAATATTAAAATTCAGACCCATTTAGTTTAGATAAAAATTAGATTTTTAATAAATTTTAATAAAAATTGATAAAATATATCATTAAAAATTGATAAAAATTGTGGATATCAAAACATATCTCTTTAAAAATAATTTGGGAAAAATATGTTTTAAAAAATGGAGGCTAAACACTCCATCTCAAACTTTAAGTTTACAATCATAATCGATGCATATTCCAAGTTCGATTTGTGAGCGTTGATGCCACCGTTTGGAAAAAAATCTCACAAACGCACATAGAAAGCAGTGAAAATGAAAAACGAGCAAAAAGAGAGAGGAAAAAAAAAAGAATTTAACTATGATTCAATAAACTGTCGATGATCACAAGAGATGAAGACTTTATTAGCTAAGCAATACTCACTTTACAATATTTTCCTTACTCTCAACTTCTACTTACACACAATTAGAACACACAACACACCACGAAGGAGTGCACATTTTTTCTATTTTTTTCTCCTCTCTCTTTCACACACACACACACACTAGATGTCCTTACAATTTTTGTAATGGATTCATTATAACTATGCCATGATTATTTGCACTATTGGTCCCTAAACATTGTATTATTATTTATTTAATCAATCCTAAGGAAGAGATATACTAGATAGACAGGGAAAATTGATAGGGGAAAAAAAAAAACAGATACACTTGGCGGCAATTCATTGGGAGATGGAAAAATTTGATAAAAAACCACCCAATCACGAGCTGCCAACTCTGTCTGTTTTCTTTCCCTGTTTCCAATTCCCTGTTTGAGTAGATTAGTTAAGGAATCAAACTCTAATTCTCCCATACGTGACATTGTGGCAAGAAAAAAGGGTTCATAGTACAAATAATTCTAGATCTTGAGTGAATTCTCATTGAAATTCGTCCCACTCTTAACGAGTAGTAGCCACAGAAACTAGGAAAGTGGGATTGGATATTTCCCCCCAACTTTCTTAGCCATGTAAACCCTTTGAATTGATTGAAGAGCCACGGTCCAAGACCAAGTTATACGAGTACAGGTGGCCCATGTCGGCTGCCGGTCGACTTTGTCCACTACCCTTCTTTTCCAGATGAAACGATTGGTCAAAAAAAATTGGTAAATATACTTTCATCCTAGTATTAATTTAATTTCAATCCGATAACTATACTGACAGAAATTGATGACGTGAAAATCGATAAATAATCTCTAATATATATATTTAAGTGAAGTTGTACGCATTTCATGTCAAATAGATAATCATTACGCACGATTATAATTATTTATTGACGGTCAAGCCATCAATTTTGTTAATAAAATTGGATGAAGTTACCTTAATTGAAATTATATTAAAGTGTATTTACTCGAATAATATCATCTTAAAGTGTAGTTAATCGAATGGACAAAATTGAAATGAAAATTTTCAATCTTTGATTGACACTAAGATTAAAAGATATAGTTACCACGAATATAAATTATTTTAAAAAATTATAGAATTTAAAAACTAAGACCATCACTATTTATTTATTAACTCATTGTACGCATCTAATTTACCAACCAATAAAATTAATGTAGTTACCAATTAAGAGACGGAAGAAATCTGTTTAATAAGATTTTGGCAGCGACTCAATCTTATTATGTTGGTATTTCGTCACTTCAATTTTAATTACAAAGTATCCATACCATTTCTAATTAATATTTTAGGGCTTTTTAATGTCAAGTTAGAGAGAACATAATTAAATAATAGAATTTAATTATTCTGTCCAATTCATTACACAATTGCAAGCAAAATATTTACACCTTGAACATTTTTTTTTATCACTTTCTTTAAAATACATATTCAATCTTATGTTCTTAAAATAAAATGATATTTCATGTGGACCATTATTTTTGACATTTCCTACTTTTTAACAATCAATTCTTAAAAAAAAAAATCGCTTATCATAAAGTCACTTCTCAAAAAATAAAAATCATACACGGGCTTAGTCCATAACTTGTACCATTCTAAACTTAGCGTCTAGTACAGGCAAATAAATGTTAATTTAGCAAGTGATTTGTTCACGAGTCTAGATTTTTACGATTTTACAAATTGCAATATTTATTTAGGTCGCAATTATATGCGCTTTGATGCTCAAGTATAGGTAGATGCTTAAAAACAATCTCTAAAATCTAAGGTCTTGATTGAATATATGAGGCATTCGACTTTGAAGATAGCATGGTTTGAAAGTCAAACAATTGGACCTTGTTCTATAGGTCTGTCGTAGAGACTTATGCTTCTGTTTAAACAAGGGATGCTTTGCTAGTACTTGCTCCTCCAAAGTGACACAAGTAGTCTTTTAAGTCAAAACATGAATATATAAAGTATTGGACTTTGAGTAAGAATGAATTTCTATTGCTAAGGCGAAACAAATAGTCATCTTTGAGGATGAAGCTCTTAGAGAAGAGGTGGAGTCCCATTTCAAGGAGAAACCTTAAATGTAAAGGCAGTCCTACTTGAAGACGAAACTTTTGAAAAGAGGTAAGTTTCCATTTCAGGGAAGAGCCTTAAATGTAGAGGCAATACTATTTGAGGATGAAGCTCTTGAAGAAGAAGAGAAGTCCTATTCGAGGAAGAAGCTCTTGAAGAACTGGCAAAGTCCTAATTCACAGAGGTGCCTTAAATGTATAAATGGTCCTATTTGAAGCTCTTGAAGACGAAATAAGGTGGTTGAAGTGGAACTCAAGCTAATGCCTAACACAAAGTTAAAATGTTGAACAAGATACGAAGTGATGAGATACGTATAGAGGAAATGGCCTATTTTTCCCAAGAGGGATGAATGGCTATTAGTGAGGCCATCTTCAAAGTTGGGTTGAGGTTCCCACTACATCCCTTTTTGTGATGCATTCTTTGAAGATATGACTTCTTTTCAACTTAGTTGATGCCTAATCGATGGACCCTGATGGTGGGTTCATGGATCCTTTGGCATCAGAAGAGCCCTAGAAAATCTATGATGTTTCACGTTTTTCACATTCTCTATTAGTCGAGGAAAATAACTATTAAGAAGAACGATAAGGAGATAAAGAAGAGGTGGTATACATTGAACCCTTAAGGTTTCCATGCTCCTTTTATTTTGGCCTTTCTATCCTTTACTAAAGGTTACGGGAGAGTTGGTTTTAGGTGATGGGTAATTTTCAAATGGTAGAGGAAGATGATGAGCCACTCGTCATCCTGTTTGGCTCCAACGACTTTTCTAGCTAGTTGGTTGATGCTGAAGTAATTGGAATGGCTTAGGAAACATACCTTTCTAACTTGTCATTTTCTTTCTATGCAGAGTCCCTATTCAAGTATGAGTATTCCTCATCAAATTGAGATATTCTCAAAGAAGTCCAAGGATTGCCTTAAGAACAGGGGCTTCATAATGAGATAATTGACAACAGCCTACACTTTGTTATAACATGATTAACAACCATCAATTGTAAGTTTAATCGCTTCTTTTTATTGTTATATATTTTATTTTCTAAGGTTGTAATGCTTTATTTCCTTTGGTAGAGACTTTCCAATGGAAAGAAAATCTAAATGTTGCCTTCTTTTGCAATCATAAGGACTACGCTAAAATCCCTAATGAAAACCTCCTTCAAGCATAAGTAATAGAAGGAAGAATTGAAGAAGATGATAAAGGAGACGACAAAGACTACAAGGTTGAAACTTCGAATAAAGAAGAGCTCTTGCTGAGGAAATCAAAGCAAGCAAGGGTAAGTCTAAGACCAAGAATAAAGAAGTACACGATGTGATAATACTTTGTAATCGACTTGGAATGTGTTAACAACACCCAGAGGACTACTGCGGTCTTAAAAGAAGCCATGATAGTGGCTCGGTAAAAGGTCGATGACAATTTGAGAAGGCTGGATCAAGATAAGGTTGAGGCCGTGATAAAATGGAATACCTTAGGAACTCTCAAGAAATGAGGCTAGTTCAGCTTTGTGGTTAGGGATGGGCATGGGTTGGGTCAGTTTTTGCCTCAACCCAAACCTAACCCAACATGATCGATTTGATCAAAATTTAACCCAACTCAACCCAATCAAGTATTAGTTGGGTCGGGTCGGGTTGGGTTGGTCGATTTGTGATAACTTGTCAACAAAAAATTAAAGTAATCCAATTATCTATTATACTAAATTCGAATAGATAATATTAAATAATAAGTAAATAAATAAATAAATAAAATTATCTATTATCTTATTCAATTCTCATTAGCCAAGTCTACAAAGAACAAATTGCATTTAACATAACATGGAAAAGTTATACTACATTTTTTGTGGGAATGAGAGTAAACTCCTCCTCTAAAATGCACCAAGCTAATTAGAGTTACATTATCAACTCATACCTTTTAAGTTCATTTTACTTTTTAGGCTTTTTTTCTTTTTAAGTAGGTGGGTTGGGTTGGGCGAGTTTATTAGGTTTACATGAGTTAACCCATAACTCAACCCAACCCAACCCAATCCAACCCGCCTACACAACCAACCCACCCAACCTGTGTAAAAGCAACAAAAAAACAACCCAAACCGTTCGGGTTGGGCGGGTTTGGTGGGTTTGGTCGGGTTTTGCCCACCCCTACTTGTGCTCATCACGGAAGGAGAGAAGGATTGGTACTTAAAAGCATACGGTTGATCATGAACGATGAATACAAGAAGGCCATGACCTAATAGGCCCCTTGTCCAAATAATTAGATGATGGGGCTCTAGAGACGTTGCTACCCTTTTATTTCTATATGGCCATGCCATCTAGAAGTTAGGCCTTGAACGTTATCAACGAGATGGACAAGAGATATACTAATGTCGAATATCCATGAATATAAGACGGTGAAGTCCATGACTAAATCGACTTTTGTTGAATACAACCGGATGAAGAAGTAATTGACTTAGTCAAAGCAAAATGTCTCGAGCTAACTAGTCAGTACGACAATTTGAATAATGTTCAAGATTTGCTTACAAGGTTTACAACATAGAAAAATAAAGAGAATAAAAGAATGAGAACAAAGAGGAGGATGCTCAAAGGGAGGTTGATCAATTTAGGGTTTAGGCAAAAATTTGAGGTCCAAAGCTGACGAAAGGGAGAAGGCCGACTTAAAGGTTGGGGTGGAGGCCAAATCAAAGGATACAGATGAAGAGGTGGTCAAAATATGTTGAACGCTTTCTCTATCTAGAGAAATACAATTTTTTCAGCCTATTTTTTAAGTTAGGGTACTAAACAATTGCTTGAGGTCATCCAAAGTTTCCGACCAAAGTGAGACATCTAGTTTTTGGAGGTTTTGTTTCCTTTTACAGAAGAGGATTCTATTGAAGACACTGAAGCTGTTAGAGTTTTGAAGACAAAGATGAGGAAAACTACTCTGAATTGATTCAAGTCCAACAGCAGTACACGGCTCCCTTACATAAAGCCATACATGATGCAAAATAAAATGATATTCTATTCTCCATTCTACCAACTACCACTACACCATACTTGTCAATTACATCAACTTGTAGTAGGACCAAACTAGCTTATCAAATTACAATAGCAAGTGCTGGACAATTAACAAAAAACGTGTGACCATATGGAAAATAAAATATGACTTAACATCAACAAAAGTGTCACACTTAATTCATCACTCCTCCTTGACACTTTTATTGGAAACACCAAGACAATTCTTTAGTGTTTGAAACCTTTCTTTAGGAAGTGCTTTGGTAAATATGTCAGCCACTTGTTCTTCGGAGCTGCAATGCATCAGTCTAACTTCTTCCTTTTCTTGAGCTTCCCTAATAAAATGATACTTGATATTAATATGCTTGGTTTTGCCGTGAAACACAGGATTTTTCACAATGGCAACTGCTGATTGATTATCATACAAAATGGTAGTCGCTTCTGATTGTTGATGTTTCAGATCATTCAAGATTTTCCTCAGCCATATAGCCTGGTTTGTCGCCTCAGTTGCGGCTATATACTTCGCCTTAGCCATGGATTGAGCCACAGTTTTCTACTTAATTGAATTCCAACAGACAAGACTTGATCCAACATAAAATGCATAACCAAAAGTACTCTTCATATCATCCATTGAACCAGCCCAATCACTATCAGTGAACCCTGTCAACACCAGTTTTTCTGATTTCTTGAAGTTGATTCCATGGTTCTCAGTCCCTTTGATATACCTCAGAACTCTCTTGGCAGCTTGAAAATGAATTTGACTAGGCTCTTGCCTGAATCTGGATAATAAATTCACAGAATACATAATGTCAGGCCTTGTAGTTGAAAGATACAACGGACATTCAATCAGTCTTCCATACACCTTTCCATCGATTTTACTTGCACTATCATCCTTTATCAACTTCAAATTCTGGACCAAAGGAGTGTTAACTAGTTTGCAATTTTCCATATGAAACTTTTTCAATATCTCATTGGCATATCTCTGCGGGCAAACAAAGATTCCTCTTTCAGATTGATCCACTTCCATTCCAAGAAAGTATTTCATCTTCCCTAAATCAGTCATCTCAAAGTCTTTCTTCAATTCATTCTTTATCTCATTGATCAAGCCTTCATTGCTTCATGTGATCAAGAGATCATCAACATAAAGTGAAATGATGATCAGGTCCTCCTCCACTGATTTGATGTACAAAGTTTCTCATTTACACTTTTGTTGAATTCAAATTTACATAGATGGCCGTCAATTTTGCTGTACCAGCTTCTAGGTGCTTGCTTCAAGCCATACAAAGCTTTCTTTAGCAAATATACCTTATTTTCTTCACCCGTTTGACAAAGCCTTCAGGCTGATCAATGAAAATTTCCTCACTTAACTCCCCATTCAGAAAAGCAAACTTTACATCTAGCTGATTGATCTTCCAGTTTGAATGTGCAGCCAATGTAAACAATACTCTTATTGTCTCAATTCTGGCAACAGGTGCAAAGATATCTATAAAATCAATTCCAAATTGCTGATAATACCCTTTAACTACCAGCCTAGCCTTGAGTTTATTGATTGAACCATTTGCATTTAACTTAGTTCTGAATACCCACTTGACTCCAATAACATTCTTGTTTCTTGGTTTGTCAACAAGCACCCAAGTATTGTTCTTTTCAATTGTTGTCAATTCATCCTTCATAGCCTCTATCTATCCCCTAGATTGTGCAGCATCAGTATAGCTCACTGGTTCCAGAATAGCAGAGTTACAAGTAGCATAGATATCTTGAAGAGATATGGTTCTCAATACTTCATTTTCTGAATCAGTTCCACCTTCAGATTCAGCCTCAATTTGAATTTCATCTTCATCATTACCAGCATCTTCATTTGCATCATTACCAGCATCTTTATTTTGAGAAATCAACCTTGGAACCTCAGTTCTATCCACAGCATTTGACTCCCAATTCCATAAATGTTTCTCATCAAACTTGACATCTCTGCAAGAAACAACCTTGCTGGTTTGTAGATTGTAAATTCTATATCCTTTAGCATTATCACAATATCCAACCAAAACTCTAGTCTCTGCTTTCTGACTGAGCTTATCTTGTTTAACATCAGGTATGTGCATATAGCACACACTTCCAAATACCCTCAGATGAGATATATTAGGCTTAATTCCATACCAAGTTTCATAGGGAGTTAGTTTTTCTAAGGCTTTAGTGGGCAGCCTGTTCAGCAAATAGACTGAGGTGTTAACAGCCTCAGCCCCAAAGATTTTGGGAACATTTTCCTCCAGCAATAGGCATTTGGCCATCTCCATCACTGTCCTATTTCTTCTTTCATAGACTCTATTCTATTAGGGAGAGTAAGGAATTGTTAGTTGATGCTTAATTCCCACTTCCTCACAGAAATTATTGAACTGGTTGCTTGTATATTCTGTGCCATTATCTATCTTAATTGCACTGATTTTACAACAGCTTTCATTCTCAAGAAGACTTTTGAATTTCTGGAAGACTACAGGTACTTCAGATTTTGATTTGAGAAAGTTAACCTAACACAATCTAGTGAAATCATCAATGAATAAAATGAAGTATCTGCTACCGTTTAGGGTTGAAATTTTCATAGGACCACAGACATCAGAATGCACAAGTTGGAGTCTAGTTTGGGCTCTTTTAGCTTGATTTTTGGGGAAAGGAAGTCTAGCATGTTTTCCCCATTGACAAATTTCACAAATACACAAGGCATCTCCCATCTTTGGCAAGTTTTCTACTAGCTCTTGTTCACTTAAAAGTTTAAGTGAAGTATAGTTAACATGTCCAAACCTCTTGTGCCACAATTCAGATTCAACTTTAATGCTAGCATAAGCTTGCAATTTTACACTTTTCCAGTCCAAAGGAAAGCTTCTGTTTCTCATATTCACTGTCATCAGTTCCACATTATTTTGATCTAGAATTGTACAACTATTATCCTTAAATACCAAGGTATAATTCTTCTCAATTAGTTGCCCAACACTTATCAAATTCTGATCAATATTTGGAACATATAAGACATCAGGAATGAGCTTCTTACCTTATGGAGTTTGAACAGAAACTTTGGCAATACCTTTGACTGCCACATATTATCCATTTCCAACCTTTATTTTTGATCTATAATTATCATTCAACTCAACAAAAATATCGTACAGCCACTGTCAAGTAACCACACCTGATTCTTGTTGCAGATCGTTTGATTCAAAGCTGAGAACAGGTGTTCTTCAGATTGACCTTCATCGACTTTTGCTTGTTGAGTTTCCTTCTTCTCATTCCGATTTTTGTAGACCCTTTCATGTGTCCAAATTGCTTACATGACCTGCATTGAACACCGGCCTGAACCAGCAATATTTAGAAGAATGACCTTTCCTTTTACAATGTGTACATGGAGGATAATTAGTATCCTTTCCAGACCCTTTTGCTACTTCATTCCTTTCAACTTGTGGCTTCTTTCCACCCAAGTTTGTTTGAGTCCTTTGCTTTCCTTTTACAAACAAAGCACCCTCAACTTGCTTCTCTCGCCTGAACAGCCTCCTCTATTCAATGGCTTGGAGAGCATTCACCAACTCAGCCAAGGAAATGGTGGACAAATATCTTGAATCCTTAAGTGAAGATATCTTAGATTCGAACTTTTCTGGAAGGCTGATCAATAATTTCTCCACTACCCTCTTATTTGGAAGATCATCCCCAAGTAATTTGATTTGGTTAACAACCTCATCAGCCTATCAGCAAACTCCTTCACCATTTCAGATTCCTTCATTTTCAGAGTCTCAAACTCTCTCCTGAAGTTCAAAACACGCATTTGCCTTGTCCTCTCATTGCCCCTGAATTCCTCCTTCAACCTGTCCTATGCCTCCTTTGTGATTTCACAAGTGATTATCTTGTGAAAATGGCATTTGAGACTGCTGCTTGAATGCACGAAGGAGCCTTAAATTTCTTGGCAATCTCCTCGTTGTGTTGCTTCAGCTGGGCTATGGTAGGATTGGCTCTTAGAGGCAGTGGTTCAACTCCTGTTTCAGTGATCTCCCACAAGTCATAGGCCTTCAAGTATGCCTTCATTTTTACAGACCAGAAATCATAGTTCTCTCATGTGAATGCTGAAGGTAAAGGTGCTGAGAATCCACTTGAAACCATATCACTTTCTTCACTTCACTCTTCTCCTTCTCCTTCCGTTTTTTCAGCACTTTTCGATCCTTCAAAGATCCTTAAAGCTCTGATACCACTGTTAGAGTTTTGAAGACAAAGAGGAGGGAAACTTCTCTGAATTGATTCAAGTCCAACAGCAGTACACGGCTCCCCTTACATAAAGCCATACATGATGCAAAATAAAATGATATTCTATTCTCTATTCTACCTACTACCACTACACCATACTTGTCAATTATATCAACTTGTAGTAGGACCAAACTAGCTTATCAAATTACAATAGCAAGTGCTGGACAATTAAAAAAAAACGTGTGACCATATGGAAAATAAAATATGACTTAACATCAACAAAAGTGTCACACTTAATTCATCAGAAGCTATTGTGACTAATGCGGACATAGCCCCTTTACAATAGATGGGTAGCTCTCCAATGTTAGAGTATTTTCTAACTAGGCAATAGGTTTAGGATGGTAACCTATTTACAATATAAATGTAGATCTCTCATGTAGAAGTATTTTCTGATGCAGCAGTAGGTTGAAGATGTACCCCTTTACAATAGGTGTTAGCTCTCTATTTTAAGATTGTGGTAACTAGATAGGCCCCAGATGCCATCATTTTTCTAAAAGGGTAGGTTTTCCAATGACTTCTGAATTTTTCTTAATGAGGTTGTTAAGATACGACATAACATAAAATTTGAGGCCACTAACCTAAAATTCTTCATCAAAATTGTGGGGAATAATTACACTAGAACATAGTACTCAGCCCGTGTAATACACAAAAAATGTTGCCTATTGATAGTACTTATATATGTGCTCCACATTCCAATGATGAGACTTTTCTTTATCAACCATGTCTTCAATTATGTAGGTCTCTTGCATATTTATTCGATGACATACGAGTGACCTTTCTAATTAGGGCTATAAGTGTTGACGCTAAGGTCTTTGAAGATAATAAGACATTTCTTAGAACAAAGTTTCTAATGCGGAATGACCTCTTCTTTACTTTGAAATTGTAGCATCAGTTAAGTTTTTTTTGTATGTTTCCAATTTGATGTGGCATCTAATCACTCAAAATCCAATTCCACTCACTTCAGTTCTTCATTGGTTATTTCATTGAAGTAGAAGCGATGAGGTAATGGAAGAACTATCTCCATTGAGCTCATAGTTTCTGCCCATGAGCCATTGTAAATGAAGTCTTCTTGTAGTAGTTCTAATAGTGGTCTTTATGGTCGACATGGGAGAACTTGTCAACTGACACCCTTAAAAGTGTCTAACTTTCACTTGATGGCGTATTTGATGGTTTGTGGTGTGCTGTCGCAGGCACCCAAAAATAAAACCTTAACTTTTAAAAACAAGTGAAAGCAAGAGGTCGATCCCATGAAGAGTGATTAATCTAATTTTGTGCTATGTAAATGATGATGGGGGGTTTTGATTATACGCAAACAACATTAAATAAATCAACTAATGAATAACTCAAATTAAAATAATGAAAGTAATCAAAAGAACAAACCTTGGGGTATGTTTGATGGATATTATTGATGAATGAATATATTTTAAATAGTAATATGATGAGAAATATGTGGTTAAAAAGTAAGAAAAATTATTGATCTGATGGAAAATATTATTTTATTGAAGAATGTGTAGTTGAAAATGAGTTTTGAAAGAATATATTTCTTAAGAATGTGGGCCAAACAAGGGCTTGGTGTAAATCTACATCCCACCATTGGAATTTCACAACTGAACATAGATGTAAATATATATTAAACCCCACTTTGAATATTCACCGTTTGAATTATTTTCCTATTTCTCTTTAATTGTAGTTAATTAGAAAACAAGCGATCCAATTAACCCTAATTACTAAACAACCCAAGACAAGCGCTATGGATTTAATTTAGTAACCGCCTTAATAATTAGAGAGATCGATGAAAACTAAATAACACAAACACAAATGGTTGTATTTAATCTAGTCAAATGTTCTTCCCAAAATTTAATAATTTCTAATGCAGAAAATCATTAATCCCTAGTTGCCTCATAAATTAAAGAGATCAAACAATTACGGATTTGATATTTAACTTAGCGATAGATTGCAATAAATAATAAACTAGTAGACCTCCTAGTAATTAAGCGCAACGATTATGAAAATAAGTCTAGAAGAACTCAATACACAAAACATGAATTAAACAATGAAAATAATTTAAATCTCACAGTTATATTGGTACCGAGACTTCAGTTTCATTCGACGAAGTACATGATTTAGCTACTCATGAAGAATTGTAAGAGCAAAGAAGAGAAAAAGGGGAATGGGGGCATCTGTATCTTTTCTGCATGGTTTTAGGGTTTAAAAAACGTTTTGAAATATGTTTCTATAAGTGTTTGAGTCAAATTTGAAAATCAGAGTTTTTGCCTCGAAAGTTTACTATGCAACCGTATAATACAGATGCATGCAGTCATATAGAAGAGTTTTGTTCAGCCTTTGAATTCTCTATAGCACCAGTTGCGACCACATTGCTTTAAAGTTATGTGACCGCATAGTTTTATCTACTTCTATCAGACAACTTTCAATATTTTGGTCATATCTTTTTGTTCCGATATCCGATTGGGGAGATTCAAAATGTTTTGGAAATTGAACTTAAAGGGATAAAAAAATTTTAGAAATTCAAAATTTCCAGTTTGAATGTTTCCTATGCCAAAAATGGGTCTCAAACGGAAACTTAAAATCCGAAGCATAACTTTTTCGGCTGGGAGTTGATATGTGATAGTACTTTGAATATATTTCATCAATTTGGCTTCTTTTCTCATCCAATTGATACCTAACACTCTCAAATTTTCATCATGAGGTTCGACATAACTTTTAAGTATTTGTATTTCAGTCCCGAACTTTGTATTTCTTCCATTTTAATCCTTTTCGCTTGTTTCTTCTAAACTCTGCCATATTCATCCAATTGCAACCTAAATCAAAATATAAGAATACTGAGTACATTTAGGCTTTAACTAATCACAAAAGCATAGAATAAAGGGATGGAAAATATAGCATTTTACATTCTTATCAAAATTTCCAGCACTTAGTTTTTGCTCGTCCTCAGGCAAAACTCATTTTTTACTTTCCTAAAAAACACCAAGGTTGTAACACCATAAATATAGAACAACCAAACTCTTTAAAACACATATCATATCATGAACAAACATTCTCACACAACTTATAATTAATCGGTGAGCATTTTCATATATGAAGATGGAGTAAACTAAACACGTAGACCCTCACGGAAATAAACACTCGACTCTCACGTGTTTGAAGGGTATGTGTTTTGCTCAAGTTCATTCCAATGGAGACGATCTATCATATGCTTGTATATCTTCTCATCTCCACCAATTAGACCACATGCATAACATAAATTATAAGGACTTTTCGAAGGTTGTAATGGGGCTTAGGGTCAAGGTGGGAAATATTTGGGAATGTAGCTCAAAAGCCATCGAAACTAGTGGAGCAAACATGAATCAACTCATGTTCAAATATATAAGATGTGTAAAGCACATCACTCCACTCAGTAGTTCCTTCAATTTTCATCTATCCGACATAAATAAATTCACTTCTTAGCACTTTAAGAGAAATTATGGACAAGTTTGTAGCATTAAAGTCATTTCCTCGATCACATTCTTTTTTATTTCTTTCCTTCTAACATTTTTTTATTAAGCAACAATGGAACTTGTGAATTGAGAATGAAAATCATATTCCAATTCACCAGTCATAACCCTACCATAACTCCATACTCCCCACACTTATTTCTTGCGCACCCATATATATAATAATGATGAACAATACTCCACTAGCTCTATAGCTTGGGTAAATACATTATTTTTCCGGGTTAAAGCTTGTAACGTGGGTTTACAAAAATGAAAAGACAATCAAGTTCAAAGAGGTTCAACCATGTTATGAGTTCAAAAACTTAATTGAATCTAGCAAATAGTATACACAACCAAAAATATTCAAAAACCACCATTTTTTCCCCAAAATTTTATTTTTATTCTTATTTTTAAAAAAAATTTAAATTTACATTAATACGAAAATAACTCAAACATAACCTAAATCTAAATCCCCTCATCCATACTTAAAACTCACATTGTCCTCAATATAAGTTGAAATGCAAAGAAAAGGACAAAAACAACCACAATATAAATGCAAAAATAAAAAGATAAAGGAACGAACTTCCCTTGGGTTTCCTCACAAGTAGTGCCTTTGTTTATTTTAATTGGCTCAACTCAATGCTTCCTTCTTCAACCAGTATAAATTGGATCCTCAAGGTCTAATGTTGTCACATTCTCTACTTGGAGACCTTCGTAGAAAGATTTGAGCCTATGGCCATTAACCTAGAACACTTTGGAAGTTGCTAAAATTTGAATTTCAACCGGAAACAATCGAAGTTGTAAATGGTATAGAAGGAATTTTTGACCAACTTTAAACTCCTTCCTAGAGATCATCTTGTCATAAAAAGCTTTCGTCTTTTCCTTGTAAATCGTTGCACTCTCATAGGCATTATTGTGAATTTTATCTCATTCTCGTAGTTGCAACTTCCTATATTCTCCACTTTTATCCATCTTCATGTTAAAAATCTTGATAGCCCAATAAGCTTTGTGTTCTAACTCAATTGGAAGGTGGCATGCTTTCCCAAACACCAATCGATAAGGTGACATACAATGGGCATCTTGTATCCAGTCCTATATGCCCACAAGGCATCATCTAAGTGCAAACTCCAATCTTTTCTGCTTGGATTGACCGCCTTTTCAAGGATGGACTTGATCTCTTGGTTTGACACTTTCGCATGCCCACTGTTTTGCGGATGATAGGTAGACGACACTTGTGGGTCACATGGTACTTTCTCAGCAAAGTTTCCACAGTTCGATTGCAAAAGTGAGTGCCTCGATCACTTATTAGAGCTATAGGGATTCCAAACTTGGAGAATATGTTTGACTTGATAAAATTTGTAACAACTTTAGAATGGAACGGACCGTGAAATTGATGCCCCAAATATAAAAAATTTCACAGAATAATATGGGTGTTTGTGGCATTTCATTCCTTTGTGGGATATAGTACCTACCTTTTGACAATGTTCGCATGACTTACAAAAAGAATACGAATCTCAGAATAAAGATGGCCAATAGAAACTACATTCTAACACTTTTTTCACTGTCCTCTTAGTTCCAAAGTGACCTCCACAAGCATAAGAATGACAAAAGGTGAGAATAGAAATAACCTCAGTTTCAGGAACGCACCTTCTTATCACTTGATTCACATAATGCTTCCAAAAGTATGGGTCATCCTATACATAGTATTTAACATCACTCTTGACTATCTCTTTGAGCCCTAGACAAACCAGGAGGTAACATATTAGTAACCAAATAATTTACAATATTTACATACCAATGTAGTATCATACTCCCATAGAACAATTGCTCGTCAGGGAATGTTTCCTGCAAATGAAGTCCATCCTCCACATGAACTAAATGACTTAAATTATCTGCTACGCGATTTTCTGTTCCTCTTTTGTCTTTGATCTCCAAATCAAATTCACTCAAGAGAAGTATCTATTATATTAATATTAGTTTTACCTATTTTTTTGTCATCAAATAATGAAGAGCTACATGATTAGAGTAAACAATAACCTTAGTACTAAGAAAATAAGATCTAAATTTCTCTAAAGCAAAAATAATAGCTAAAAGTTCTTTTTCAATTGTAGAATAATTTCTCTGAGCATCATTCAAAATTCTAGAAGCATAATAAATGGTATAGGATGCTTTTCCAATCCTTTGACCCAAAACTGTGCCTACTGCATAATCACTTGCGTCGCACATTATCTCAAAAGGAAAGTACCAATCAGGGGGTTGGATAACTAGGGCAGAAGTCAACAATTTTGTCAACTTATCAAACGCCTTTTTGCACTCCTCCTCAAACTCAAAAGCCACATCCTTTTGTAGCAACTTGCATAGGGGTAGTGCTATTTTGGAGAAGTCTTTGATGAATCTACGGTAGAAACTTGCATATCCAAGAAAAGAACGAACCTCCCGCATACTAGTGGGATAAGGTAAAGATTGAATGATATCAATTTTAACTTTATCTACCTCAATCTTCGTAGATAAAACAACATGACCCAAAACTATACCCTGTTCAACCATAAAGTGACATTTTTTAGAATTTAAAAAATGTTAGTTTCTATGCATCTTTGAAGAAAAAGTGTAAGGTTATGCAAACAATTATCAAAGGAGTCTCTATAAACTGTGAAATCATCAATGAAGTCTTCTATGACATGCTCAATATAATCGGAAAATATACTAATCATTAACCTTTAGAAAGTGGCTGGAGCATTGTAAAGTCCAAAAGGCATGAGACGATATGAAAAAGTCCCAAATGGGCATGTAAAAGTGGTCTTTTTCTTGATCCTCCGGAGCAATTGCAATTTGAAAATAATCTGAGTAACCATCAAGGAAAAAATAGTAAGAATGACATGCTAACCTTTCAAGCATTTGATCAATAAAAGGTAAAGGAAAGTGGTCCTTGCAGGTCACATCATTTAATTTTCTATAATCTATACAAACCCGCCACCATTCTGAACACGGGTAGGAACTAACTCATCATTCTAATTTTTCACAACAATTATTCTGGTCTTTTTAGGAACCAGTTGAACAGGAGTAACCCAAGTGCTATCCAAAATAGGATAAATCACTCCAACTTCAAGAAGTTTGATGACCTCCTTCTTCACTACATCCGTCATGGGCGGGTTCAATCTTCTTTGTGGTTGACGGGAAGGTTTTACTCCCTCTTCAAGTAAGATACGATGCATGCATATAGATGGGCTAATTCCTTTAATATCTGTAATTGTCTAACCAATAGCTGTCTTATGCTCCTTAAGGACTTGCACAAGCTTTTCTTCTTGCGGTGCACTAAGTTTACTGGAGATGATCACTGGTAACCTTTCACTGTCTTCAAGGAACACGTACTTGAGGTGGCTAGGGAGAGGATTCAAAAATCTGGAGTAGGAGCCTGGAAAAATAGAGGGTACATGTCTCTGGTTAGAAACTAGTAATGCAATATAAAGAACGTTACCTAGCTGCTGTAACTGGGGCAAATCATTCAACACTGCAACTGTTTCTCTCAATTCAGTGCTTAAGATTATCATCATTCTCTTTATCAAGATGCTTACTATTGACAACTTCTAATCCATATTTTCCATCAAGTTCAAAAACTTCATGTGCTAAATAATCAACCACATCAATAGAATAAACACGATTATCATCTTGAGGATATTTCATGGCATCATAAATATTAAATTTAATAATTTCACCATCAAATTCCATAGTAAGTGTGCCACTATGAACATCTATCTTAGTTTTGGATGTCTTTAAGAATGGTCTCCCTGACAAAATAGAGGTAGTTTAATTAATATTTTCCATATCAAGCACATAGAAATCAACGGGAAAAGCCAAATATTAACTTGTACAAGGACATCCTCAACTACACCCTTAGGATATGTATTAGATCTATCAGCCAATTGAATCGCAACACCAGTTTTATTCAAATGCCCAAGTTTCAACGAAGCATATATAAAATATGGTATGACATTAATAGAAGCTCCTAAATCTAACATGGCCTTCTCGAATCTAGTGTTACATGTCGTACAAGGGATATTAAACATACCTGGATCTTTGTACTTTGTAGGGAGTTTTCTTTCAATAACTGCACAGACATTCTCCCAAACTCTTATCTTCTCACATCCTTTAAGTTTCCGTTTCTTCTTAATGGTGCACAATTATTTCAAAAAATCAGCATAACGAGATATTTGTTTAATAACATCTAATAGTGAAATATTTACCTTGTATCTACGAAAAGTTTTATATAGATCTTGATTTTGTTTATATTTCCTAGATTCTGCTAAAGTTTGAGGAACATGGGGTACTAGTTTATAATCAGAGGTGAAAACTTACACTTTGGTACGTCATTGTCATTTGGAACATTTGTGTCTGCAATGACATTTTCCCCTTTTTCTTGCTCCGATGATGTAGGGACTGCCTTTACCGAAATCTCAACATCTTTACCACTTCTCAGGATGATTGCGCTTGCATTTTCACTTGGATTCACTATTGTTTGAAAGGGTAATTTCCCTGAACTCTGCTCTTTTAGCCGACTAATTACAGTTGCCATGTGGCCCATCTATTGTCCAAACTTTGAATACTAGCCTTGGCCTCTTGTTGGAATTGTTCTGTCTCTCATTGGAATTGCAAAGTGTTAGTGGTAAGGGACTTAACAATATCTTCTAACGACATACCTGAATTGGAAGTTTGGCTCAGTTGTTGTCTAGGGGGGTATGGCTGCTTATATTGCTGAAAACTTGGGCGATTTTGAGTTGCGGGCTGATTTATTTGTGGATTCTCATAGCTAAGATTTGAATGATCCTTCTATCCCTGGTTATACCTGTTCGAATAGGGATCATAGTTCCTTTGCAGTTGTCCAGAAAATCCACCTGCCACATTAACTTGTTCAATATGTTCCTCTTAAAGAGTTAGACACATGTCGGTTGGATATCTTACTATTGAACAAATCCCACAAGCCTTTGCTGTCTGCATATTTCCTACAGCCATTTGACGAACAAGAGAAGTTAGACTTGCAATTTGTTATTAAATGGATGAGATATTTATCTCATTAACATGTTTAGAAGGAAGGTCGAGTCTAGTGCCAAATTGCTGAGAGTTTGCTGCCATGTTTGCAATTAAGCTCCTTGCGCCCTCGAGAGTTTTATCTATCAAATCTCCTCCACTAGGAGTATTAATCATACTCCTATTAGTGGGTAGAATGCCATCATAAAAATATTGGATGAGAAGTTGCTCACTAATTTGATGATGGGGGAAACTTGTACATAATTGCTTGAAACGCCCTTAGTATGTATGTAGGGATTCTCTGCTGTCCTGTCTTACACCACATATTTCTTTTCGAATGTTGGCTGCCCTTGAAGCTGGAAAATATTTTTCTAAAAACAACCTCTTCATCTCGTCCCATGTGGTAATCTTCCGAAGGGTAGATAATAGAGTCAAGCTTTAGCTGAATCCTTTAAAGAAAACGAAAAGGCTCTTAATTTAATATGCTCTTTAGTCACTCCCATGGGTTTCATGCTCATGCAAATCACATGAAACTCCTTTAGATGCTTATGGGGATTTTCACCTGTAAGAACATGAAAAGTGGGCAAGAGATTTATTAGTCTACATTTTAGTCCAAAGTAGTAGTAGCGTCTAAAGTAGGAAACATTATGCATAATGGTCATTGATTCAAATTAGGGGCTGCAAGCTCTTTCAAAGTTTGATTTCCAGCCATGACTTACTTCTCCTCCAAATCAGAATGGCTAGCAAATAGAAGATTATGATCGAGATTGTTCTCTTCGAAATTCAGTTGAGGGCCGATCCTTAACCTGCACAAATTTCTCTCTATTTCTTGATCGTACTATAAATTATCTTGATTAGAATACTGAGTTACAGTTATACCCGATCAAAGAAACTCTAACGAAATATGAAAAACAAGTAAGGAAAAGTTAAAATAAAAGAAAAACGAACAAAAATTCTATCCTAAAATACGGAAAAATAATAAAATGCCTACAAACCCTAGAAAATGATGAAAATAATATTGCTCAAAACGCCGTTTTCCTTTCAAATATAGAGGCTTAGTCCAATCAGATTCAAAATTCTGTCGAAACCGCAAATATCGAAAATTAATGATTATTTTTTTGAATGAAATAAACAAATAAGAAGCGCAAAAAAAAACTAAATCACTCATTGACAAAGACGTCAAAATTCTGTGTCTTGTCGCAGACACTCAAAAATAAAACCTTAACTTATAAAAACAAATATAGTATTGAAAGCAAGAGTCGATCCCACGAAGAGTGATTAATCTAATTTTATGCTATGTAAACGATTATTTGGGGGGGGGGGGTTGATTATACGTAAACAATTTTAAATAAATCAACTAATGAATTACTCAAATTAAAATGACGAAAGTAATCAAAAGAACAAACCTTGGTCTAAATCTACATCCACCATTGAAATTTCACAACTGATCATAGATGCAAATATATATTAATCCCCACTTTGAATATTCACAATTGAAATTATTTTCTTATTTCTCCTTAATTGTAGTTAATTAGAAAACAAGCGATCCAATTAACCCTAATTACTAAACAACACAAGACAAGCGCTATGTATTTAATCTAGTAATCGCCTTAATAATTAGAGAGATCGATGAAAACTAAATAACACAATCACAAGTGGTTGTATTTAATCTAGTCAAACGTTCATCCCAATATTTAATAATTTCTAATGCAGCAAATCATTAAACCCTAGTTGCTTCATAAATTAAAGAGATCAAGCAATTACAAATTTGAAATTTAACTTGACGATAGATTGTAACAAATAATAAACTAGTAGACCTCCTAAAAATTAAATGCAACAATAATGAAAATAAGTGTAGATGAACATTCAATACTCAAAACATGAATTAAACAATGAAAATAATTTAGATCTCACAATTGGATTGGTTCTGAGACTTCAATTTCTTTCGTCTAGGTACAAGAATTTAGCTACTCATGAATGACTAAAATTAAAATAATGAAAATAATCAAAAGAACAAACCGTGGTCTAAATCTACATCCCACCATTGGAATTTCACAACTGAACATAGATGCAAATATATATTAATCCTCACTTTGAACATTCACCGTTGGAATTATTTTCCTATTTCTCTTTAATTGTAGTTAATTACAAAACAAGCGATCCAATTAATCCTAATTACTAAACAACCTAAGACAAGCGCTATGGATTTAATTTAGTAACCGCCTTAATAATTAGAGAGATCGATGAAAACTAAATAACACAAACACAAACGGTTGTATTTAATCTAGTCAAATGTTCTTCCCAAAATTTAATAATTTCTAACGCAGAAAATCATTAATCCCTAGTTGCTTCATAAATTAAAGAGATCAAACAATTACAGATTTGATATTTAACTTAGCGATAGATTGCAATAAATAATAAACTAGTAGGCCTCATAGTAATTAAACACAACAATTATGAAAATAAGTGTAGAAAAACATTCAATACTCAAAATATGAATTAAAAAATGAAAATAATTTAGATATCACAGTTGGATTGGTTCCGAGGCCTTAGTTTCCTTCGACCAAGTACAAAAATTTAGCTACTCATGAAAAATTGTAATGGCAAAAAAGACAAAAGGGGGAAGGGGGGCATCTGTATCTTTTCTACATGGTTTTAGGGTTTAAAAATAGTTTTGAAATATGTTTCTATAGGTGTTTGAGTCAAATTTGAAAACCAGAATTTTTACCTCGAAAGTGTACTATGCGACCGCATAGTACAGTTGCATGCGGTCGCATAGAAGAGTTTTGTTTAGCCTTTGAATTTCCTGTAGCACCAGTTGCGATTGTATTGTTTTAAAGTTATGCAACAACATAGCTTTATCTATTTCTACCGGATAGCTTTTAGTATTTAGGTCATATCTTTCACTCCTAATATCTGATTGAGAATATTCAAGAAGTGTTGGAAAGCTAAATGGGTCTCAAATGGAGACTTAACATCTGAAGCATAACATTTTCGGCTGAGAGTTTATATGTGATAGTACTTTGACTATATTTCATCCCTTTAACTTCTTTCCTCACCTAATTGATACCTAACACTCTCAAATTTTCATCGTGAGGTTCGACATAACTTTTGAGTATTTGCATTTCAGTCCCTGAACTTTATATTTATTTCATTTTAATCATTTTCGCTTGTTTCTTCTAAATTCCACCATATTCATCCAATTGAAACCTAAATCAAAATATAAAAATATTGAGTACATTTAGGCATTAATTAATCACAAAAGTATAGGGTAAATGGATGAAAAATATAGCATTTTACATTCTCATCAGTTTGTTGTTGGCCTCGCTCTGATTTTAGCTTGAGGGTGGTGAAGAGTAGAGAACCGTTTTTTTATTTCAAGCTTTTCACATAGCTTTCTGATCTTCTTATTGTTAAATTGCTAGCCATTGTTGCAGACCAATGAGTGGGATGCTAAACTAGAAGATAATATTTTTCCAACCTAGTTTGTAAAATAATCAATGTAGACAATTGCACGACAAACATTTTCTCTTCTTCTTGGGAAAGTCTACTAAAATGTCCAAGCATTAATAACAACAATGAGCTCCTAACGAAGTTTTTTAGGAATATCTTTGTTTCATGACCTTTTGTGCTAACGTTTAGCCTCATGTGTTATTCTTGTAGATCCTTTCATGGATATCATTTAAGAAATAATTTGCTTCATTGCCTCCAATGCACCTGAGGAAAGGCATAAAAAAGTTTCGTTTATATATACATTGTTATTGAATGAAAAATATGTTACATTTTTTGCTCAATTTACGAGCTTCCTTTTATCTTCAAGCAAGACATCACCCTTGAGATATATGATTTTCAGATCCTTCCAACCATGGGCCCTATCTATCCACATCATTTCTCTCTCGGCCTCAATGAAGGGTTATAATAATTACTCAGTAGGTACAATCTTTAGGAGCTCTGATTCTTTGTTTCTTTCAACCTAGATAGAGTGTTTGCTTTGGCGTTGTTGGTTCTAGGGATTTGAAGGAGTTTAAATTTTTCTAAGTGAGGTAGGATGTTCATCACTTGCCTCAAGTACGCAATTACGCTATTTTCCTGGCCTTGAAATTACAATGTACTTGACTCACCATATTGGGAGTAATTGGTAGCCGCATGCTTTTTCACTTGCATTTTTCTTTCTAGTTTCAGACCATCCATGATAGCTTCGTATTCAATGTCATTGTTCGAGGACTTGACCTTACTGAAAGTTACGGAATACTTATTTAACGGCTACAAGTTACCTAATGATTATTAATTATCCATTTTTAATTTTGACCTTACGTGATGAATTATTCTATTAAAAATAACAAGTCACTTTTTAATAGTTTCTAGATGGTTAACTATACAGTCCAATTATTCTATGTTTGAATACCGTAGTTAGTAATATAGAAAGCAATAAATAACACCAATAATTGATGGCGGAGAAACCCAGCTGGGTAAAAACTCGGGGACCAAGCCAAGTTATCTATACTATAGACAATATGGATTACAGTCCGTTTTCAGCATAGCAAATTCCACTAGTGGGCTATTGTAATTCCTGTAATCTCCAAGATCTGCTATTCCTCCAGACTCACAAGCAGTTACCGTAGATACTATCTAGCCAACCTGCTAGATCTCCCGATCTATCTCCTGTAGCTTTCAAGATCCGCTGCAAATTCCAGACTCCCGGTCTTCTTCATTGTCCAAGTGGATATCCAGGAATCACCTATTCTTGTTCTTCTTTTTGTGCTTGTAGTCCAACCTCTCTCAACCTCCAGAAACTTTTGAAGTCCAACTGAGAAAGTCCCTTCCTCAAAGTGTTAAGGACGTCAGGTGTTTTGGATTCACGAACCTTGATGTTTTTCCAAAACTAGGTTGCCAAATCACAAGAATGATATAAATGAATCACCAAATAATTATGCTCTTGGATCTCTCCAAATATGATGTGGATGTGTTATATAATGAAAGCACAATAAAACAACCACCAGGAATTCATCCCATACATCTGCATTTGTAGTTGGGGACGCTTAGGTATTATGGGCCGTGTAAAACTCTTCAAAATTGCGAATTAGGTCTAGCCGCATAAATAAGTCACTCAAGCGAGGGACCCTGTCGCTCGAGTGACAGCAAGGTGATAGGCGGAAGATAACGTCTCTGTTTTTGTCGCTCGAGCATGAGTCAGGCGACCAGCTAGCGAAATTCTGAAGCGTTTTCCTTGTTTTCAACCTCTAACCCTAATTTAACTTGTCTATACAAAATTGCATCGAAATTCTTGACTTTTTACAAGTGTTCAATTAAGACCCTTTCGTTCACAAACATGTCAATTACAACATTGAACCTAACAATCTATCCATTTGGCATTTTGTGACAAAAGCATACAAATAAAGTCAACGAAATAAAATAAACTCCTCGAATTATACTACCCAAGTTGTTCAAGTTCTTCTACTTCTTGTATTCCTTGGTAAACCTGTTTCCTAAAATAAAAAATTCAATATCCAATGTAAAAGTACGTGATACAGGAAATCAAAAACTCTTGAACACAAATAAACATACTAGTTTGAGACGTGACATTAATGTCAATCAAAACACCAACCGAAACATTAACATCACAAAACATCAAAACTCAAACAGCTATGCATATGATATGCAATGCATATGCAATGCACATTCTCCCTTTTACTACAAGTTCTCAATATTTTTATACAGTAGACAAAATGTATCTATGTCTCTCCCCAACAACCCCTCAGACATAAAATGCAGATGCAAATTAAGTCTCAATTTCATTAAGTTCTCCCCTTGTATATCCCCCGTGTATATTCTCTCTCCCCATTTTTGTCACAAATGACTAATGGTGCAATTTCAAATTCAATCTTAAACATGAATATATAACAATCCAAAAAGCAGTTCATAACACGCACAATCATAATTAACAAGTAGTAAACCTCCCCACACATTCAATTTAAGTCAGAATGGAGTAAATTGTATAAGTGACCCATGTGTATAAAGTGTCACAAATCCTTTGTAAGCAGGACTCCAAACCTTAATTTTGTGAGAAAGGACATGCTAAACATCACTTTCAATAAGTGTATTCCTCTACTTATGAAAGTCAAACAATTTAAAATATATTAGGACCTGTAAATAAAAACTCATTTTGTATTTGATATTTTC
Organism: Fraxinus americana; assembly: GCA_035079005.1. Lineage (NCBI taxonomy): Eukaryota > Viridiplantae > Streptophyta > Magnoliopsida > Lamiales > Oleaceae > Fraxinus > Fraxinus americana. The sequence continues at coordinate 17,466,515 of CM068719.1, read as the reverse complement.
TTTTTTTCCCTAACTTTGAGCATATTTTATTTTCACATCTTTCAATATTGTAAGCTAATTATTATTTTTCACATCTTAAGTGCATGCTCTTCTTCATTAAACGATTAAAATGACCCATGTAGCGAGCTTTAGGCCGGTTAATCCAAGTCAGTTGACTATAGGCACCAGATTATGAGAAATCCCCATACTTAATTACTCAAGTCAAATAGGCTCCAAAGAAGAACATAATATATTGAGCGTTTTATTACCGGTTATAAACTTGAGTTTATGACTAATAAATATGATCAATTCATGTTCAAAGTCACTTTACTAACATGTGACTGCCATTCCAAATCTCACACACGTGGTGGAGTCCCACTAACAGTTTCATAGTGTGTGCAATACAGATGGTACATGAAGACACCTATACTAAGTACTCCATAATAACCTAAGCAAGTAATGGAATATATGCTACAGGTTATCAATTATATCCATACATTAACACAACATGCAAGTTTAAGAAAGTCATATATTATGCTGTAATAAAGTTACCATTTCCATTTTTTTATTTTTCAATTTTTTTGCTTTTATATTAAGGTATGAATACACCAAGCACAAAAAATGTCAAACACATAAAAAAAAAAAATAAAAAAAAAAATGCATGAATTTTCAACATAGAAAATAAATAAATATGGCGCGTACATAAATCAATGTCTCATAACGATAAAGTACGAGCATGCACCAAACATACCTAATCAGTTAGGCATGCAAATGTTCTTACCTTTGAGAGCACCGTGATCTATTTCATAATTTTTTATATCACTTTTCTTCACCCAGACTTGCCTAGTGATAGGAATATTTCCGGCCATCCGTGTCATTAACGTGACCAATTTACTTACCTGATTAGTAATGAAGTTAATCTGAACAACATAATTTTGATTCTTATTTCTATTTAAGTTCTCATTTTTATTTCTGTTCAGGAAATGATGAAACATAGGCTTTATGTGTCATAACTCACCGTAATGAAAACATGTAGGGATAAACCTAGGACCAAAGGTATGTGGATGCTGATGTCTATTTATGGTCGATAGGTCCTACGCTATCTATTGGCCCTCTGTCTAACAAATCCCTTATCCTTAAGATCGAGGTTAGGCACATGTTTAGGTTGGTCAGTAGTAAGGACAAATGTAGTCTTAGAAGTATTAGCACCGTTTTCCTTAAAACCTAGACCTCCCTTATTTCCAACCGGCTTGCCCATTCCTAAAATGTTATCTAACTTTTCAGATCCACTAGAGAAGGCAAGCAATTGAGACTTGAAATATTCTAGATCACCCAGAAGGTTCTTAACCTAGATTTCTAAGGTCTTTTTCTTAGTGGTCAACTCCCCGACTCTCCTAGAGGCCATCGCAAGCTCACTGGTGAGGTTCTTAATCTGAGTTTCTAAAGTTTCATGGATTTCACTTCACTCAGGATCGAGGTAGACTCCTTAATGTGCGCTACTAACTTCTCATTTTCCAATTCAAGTTCCTTATTCTTCGCACTTAAAGCTTTATTTTTAGTAAGAATCTTAAGACTCTCCTCATACATCTTATCATAAGCCTCTTTGATATCTTCCTCACTCACAGACTCTTCATTCGAATTGTCATCATTATCCAAGTCCTTTTCTCTTTCATTTCCCTGGTCAGATCCATTATTTATTCCACTTTTGTCACGAGTGGATTCCTCACTCTGATTGTTTGAGTTAGATTCGTCATCAGTGAGAGTAGCATTCATAACCTTATCCGAATTCTTCCTACCGCTAGGGCACTCACTCCTAACGTGGCCAAAACCTCGACAATTATGGCACTTCACAGATTTAAATTTTCTTCTAGATTCACTCGGGCAACTTTTGTGTCTCTCTTGATGGTTATTTTTCTTCTTAAACATTTTTCAAAATTTTTTTTCCAAGTAAGCTAACTCCTCATTATCCGATAAATCAGAATCAGAAGATTCGGTCTGGATGTTTCTCACGGATTTCATGGCCAGAGATTTATCTTTAACAGGTTTATCTGAGGTCAGCTCATACATCTGGAGGGATCCAACTAACTCCTCTACCTTATTGAAATATATGTCCTTACTTTCTTGAATTGCCATGATTTTAGGCTTGAAACTCTCAGATAAGGATCTAAGAATTTTACGCACTATCTTAGGATCAGGGATTTTCTCTCCTAGGTTGAAGCTAGAGTTTACTATGTCGTTTAGGCTCGTGTAGAACGTATCAAACGTCTCTTCTTCTCTCATTCTAATCTCCTCAAACCTAGTGGTCAACATTTACAATTTCAAGTCCTTAACAGCTTGAGTTCCCTCATGTGTGGTCTGTAGGAAATCCCAAACTTCTTTAGCAACCTTACACATAGATACTCTCCTAAATTCTTCCCGGGATACTGCCATAAATAAGGTATGTAAGGCTTTACTCTTCTAGTTACATTCATCTAAGTTCGTCCTAATCCAATTAGCAATAAGAATGGGGGTCGCTACATTTTCTACAATTGTACTAGAGGCACTCCAACCATTTACCACACTCAACCAAATTCGTTCATCCATAGATTTTAAAAATGCTCTCACCCTAACTTTCCAATAGGCATAGTTATTTTCATCAAATTATGGTGGGACAGACAATGAACTACGCATATAGACAAATTAAGGTTAGGAATCAAACTTAGGCTCTGACACCAATTGAAAGTTACGGATTACCTAATTAATGAGCTACCAAGTTACCAAATGGTTATTAATTATCCATTTTTAATTTTGACCTTGCGTGTGGAATTATTCTATTAAAAACAACAAGTCAATTTTTAATAGTTTCTAGATGGTTAACAATACAATCTAAATATCCTGTTTGAATACTGCAGTTAGTAATATGGAAAGCAATAAAGAACACCAATAATTGATGATGAAGAAACCCAACTGGGTACAAACTCCGGGACCAAACCAAGTTATCTTTACTATAAATAATATTGATTACAGTCCGTTTTCGGCCTAGCAAATTTCACTAGTTCCCGCTATTGTAATTCCTGTAATCTCCAAGATCTGTTGTTCTTCCAGACTCACAATCTGCTATCGTAGATAGTATCTAGCCAACCTGCTAGATCTCCCAATCTACCTCCTGTAGCTTCCAAGATCCGCTGTAAATTCCATACTCTGGATCTTCTTCAATTGTCTCTTCCAAGTGGATATCCAGGAATCACCTATTCGTGTTCTTCTTCCTGTACTTGTAGTCCAACCTCTTTCAACCTCCAGAAAATTTTGAAGTCCAACTGGGAAAGTACCTTCCTCAAAATGTTAAGGAAGTTAGGTATTTTGGATTCATGAATCTTGACGTTTTCAAAAACTTGGTTGCCGAATCTCAAGAATGATATGGATGAATCATCAAATAATTATGCTCTTAGATATCTCAAAATATGATGTGGATGTGGTATACAATGAAAGAACAATAAAGCAACCACCAGGAATTTGTTCTGGGCATCGTATTTGTAGTTGGGGATGCTTAGGTGTTATGGGCCGTGTAGAATTCTTCAAAATCTCGAATTAGGTCTAGCCGCATAAATACGTTGCTCAAGTGAGGTAGCCTGTCGCTCGAGTGACAGCGAGGCGATAGGCGGGCGATAATGTCTCTATTTTTGCCACTCGAGCGTAAGTCAGGCGAGTAGCTAGCGAAATTTTGACGCCGTGTTTTCCTTGTTTTCAACCTCTAACCCTAAATTATCTCATCTATACAAAATTACATCCAAGTCCTTGACTTTTTACAAGTGTTCAATTAAGATCATTTTGTTTACAAACATGCCAATTACAACATTGGACCTAACACTTACCATTCTATTAACCTTATGTTCCTCAAGGCTAACTAAAATAGCTTTTGGCCTCGAGCCCGCCTTTCCAAATGATCCATCAACAAATAAGTGCCGGTGGAGGATGGAAGCTCCGAGTTTTCCATTCAACCTTCATTTTATGTATCTTAGTAAATCTTGTTAGAAATCCGCAAGGGCTTGACCCTTGATAGAGGTTCTTCACTTGAACATAGTGTCAAACTTGCTCAATTCTATAGAACACTTCAAAAGTTGACCCGAGGAATCTGACTTTTGTAGCACTTGCTTATGTGAAAAGTTGGTCAGTACATAGATGCTATAAGATTGCAAGCACAACTTCATCTTTCGTGAGGTGATGATCATTGAAAGAGCTAGCTTCTCTATGTTTAAATACTATGTCTCTTTTCATTCGCAAGAGCTTTCTCACATATTACATAAACAACTATTGGTTACCTTTCCTTTGATCCAAATGGAGTTGGTGGCTTTATAGAATTGGTTAAATACCAAAATAAAACTTTTATAGCTTTTGGATTTGAGAGAATGAGCACCTGGCCAAGGTGTTTTTTCAAGGCTTATAAAGTTGCCTAGCACTCTTTTGACCACTTGATTTTTTTTTTACCTCCTTTGAGGTTTTGAACAAGCGGATGCACAAATTAATAGACATTAAAACTAAGAAACTTAGGACTGCAACTCATATAGTAAGGTTTTGCCCCTCTCTTGGTTCCATAAGTGATTGCATCGTTATGATAGCATTAATCTTCTATGGATTGGCCTTAATCCTCATTTGATCTACCTTATTACCAAGAAGATTTTCGGAAGCAACATCGCAAGCGCATTTTATCTTAAACTTCCTAAAAGTATTAAAGTTTTCTGCTAAGTGTTTGACGTGATCTTTGGTCTCCAACCTTTTACCAATATGTTATTCACAGACTTCCATAGTTTCATTGTTCATGTTAGCGAACATTTTAATTACTAGCTTGTTATTAGTAGCCCTATAATTTTTTAACCCGAAATGCATGACCTTGTAGTAATAGAGGCCCCGATCTATGACAAATGAAGTATGTTATTCATCGGAGGGTACATGGGAATTCGATTGCATCTAGTGTAGGCATCTATGAAGTTTAGCAATTTATGTCTAGCTATCGCACCCACTAATTGATCTATCCTTGGAAAAGAGAGACATCTTTTAGGCACGGCCAATTTAAGTTAGAAAATTCAACGTAGGGCAAGAAATTTTTGATTGGCTTCCTATATACCACTAGTAACTCCAAAATGAGAGTGACCACTATGGGCTCTCTCCTATGGTAAATGGCAAATTGATATATCCCTTTGGAGTGATACAGTTTCTAGTGAAGCCATATAGAAGCTAATCCAGTGGGGGCCGAGGCCTTTATCTGCATTTTCTTGTAATGCGCTCTAGAAAATAATGTGGATATAGCTTCCATTATCTACAAGAATTCGCTTAAGTATTTTTTGGGCAATGACATTTCTCACCACCAAGGAATTACAAGGGGGGATAGTGGATACCTATCATGTCATCCATGGTGAAACACATAAGGATCCATGCACTTTGGGCCATATGTTCGAAAATTGATGTAAGTAGCCACGACGTCTCCCTTGGCTTCCTTAGTATAACTCTTCTAAGAATTCTTTGTTCGCTCGTTGTAATAGTTGGACGTGGAGCTTTGATTTTGAGGCTATTAATATGAAGGTTGGTGAGCCTCTATTCTTGATAGTTGTCTTGATGCCACCTTCCTGTAGACTTGAGAACGAGGCAAGATATCAAGGGTGGAGCCCGCGTAAATTTGCCCAAAATGGGATACACATATTAGTTCTACACAATAAGAACTAATGTAAAAAGACTAAAAGTAAGTATTGAAAGTTAAAATGAAATTCAAACTCTGATATTCGGAAATCCATGTCTGTCAACTTGTACTAGTGCCCTAATATGTCGTGGAAGGTCAAGTGGTCCATATACCTGATATCGTCGTTGATTCCAACTCTCAGTAACAAGAGCATCTGCAACCTAGTTTTCTTCTCTGTAAATGTGGGAGACTCTATCTCTGTCGAAGGATATGATTTCCGTTATACGTTTAGTATACCCTGAATAGCCCATGGTCCTCCTTCTGTAGTAATGCAGTGAATAGCCACTGAAGAATCTGACTCAACCCAAATCGTTGAATAACCCAGTCCTTGAGCTAGTAAAATTCCATCAAGAATATCCCAGAGCTCTGCCTATAATATCATGCATGATCCATACAAAATTGAGAAAACACTGATACATTATCCTGAGTGATCTCTTATGGTGCCTCCCCCACTCGAATAACCATCCTTGATGTATCCATCAGTATTGATCTTCACAGAACCGATAGATGGAGTTCGCCACCAAACCAGAATAGGGGGAGATGGGGGAAGGGAGATCTATAAAAATACAAAATATAGGTGCAAGTGTCAATTTCCTAGCCAATGCACCGTTGGTAACAGTCATCCCATATGAAGAAATGAGATCATGCGATAGACCCTCCAAATGATATGTCTGGCTACCATGTGAATCCCTCTATGCTTCGCATCATTTCTCGCAGTCCATAGATACCAAAATATCAGTAGAGGAATAATAATGCGAACGTGTCTACAACGAACATACTGTCCAGAATACCTACATCTCTGAAATCTCTGTCTGACTCCCTCTCCTGAACTCGTAGGAATCTGAAAAATATCCTCAAAATGCTTCCATACCTGATTGGAGATGCTATTACCAGTGAAAATATGACTAATAGTCTCAATCTCGGAACAACACTGACAATGAGAAGCCAACTGGCATCCAATCATCCCTTGAATAGCCACATCAACAGGAATGAGGCCTTGCTATAGTCGATAGCAAAAAAATGAGACAGTAACGACAAAATGGAGCTCCACAATAATCGGTATGAATCCTGATATTGGCATCCTGAACGTACGAGCTGCCATACTGACTTGGTAACGAACCTACCATCCAATGTGTTCCGCTAAAAAATTCAATCCAGTGCATCAATACATAAAAGTATAGCTTCTATCTGCTCTGTCATAAGAGGAGGGAGAACATGTAATAAACGTCCAATATCCCCACCAGTATCATCATAGAAATCCTGCACCCTCGCAGATGTGTGTTGTCTTTGTGGGAATAGGGATACCAATGTGGTCTCACCCATCCAACAATCGTGCCAAAAGAAAATCTGACATTCTCCAAGTTGCCAGTAATGTGTTATGTCCGAGGACCAAATAATTTCAGCCTCTTCCAGATAGGAGAAGCTGAGTAGGGTACTACTGCGAATAAATGATACAATCCCTTACAATATTTGCCTCGTAAGAACTGGGCCAAAAGAGATCTCTAAGAACGGAACAACCACCAGAGTTTCATGGAGAAGATGTCCACGACATCCTGTAATCTCCTAAAGCCAAGACCACCCTCATCAGTAGGAAGACAAATCTCCTTCCATCTCGCCAATGTAAACGTCATGCCCGTTCTTTGGAATGCCACAGGAATCGCGCAAAGATGCTCTCAAGTTTCTTCAGAATAGCCTTAGGGGGCTCCATGATCTGAAGAAGGTGTAATGGTATAGAGGAGAGCACTGACCTCAGCGAGTTTATATGACCCCCATATGATAAAAGTCGTGAAGCCCAACCTGAAATCTTGTTCTTAACCTTCTGGATAAGGTCATCATAAATTAAGCTCTTTTTGGTCCCCTTAAATAAGAGGATACCCAGATAAGTGAAAGGTTATTGTTAGTGTCGAAAACCAGTCAGAATCTCCAATCGTCTGATCTGACTAGTAGATGCCCGTTTGGATAGTATGAGTCAGCTATTGTCCCTATTCACCAACTGACTAGAAACCCCATCATAATGCTCCAGACAACTCAGAATCTTCCTGATAGACTGTTTCTGACCATTAGCAAATATGATCATATCATCAGCGAATAAAAGGTGTAAGATAAGAGAACCGCCTTCATGTCGATAACACATATTAGGATACTCCTGAAACCTCTGAGTGAGCAAGTATGAGAAGTAATCTGCAGCTATAACGAACAATGATGGCGATATATGATCTCCTTGTCTAAACCCTCGTGAGGAGGGGAAAAAAACACATGGGTGGCCATTTAGGAGTACAGAAAAATGACATTTCGAGATGCATCACCTGATCCTATCGATTCAAATTTGATCAAATCCAAAGGCCTCTAATATAGAATAAATGAAGCCCCAATCTATGCGATCATATGCTTTAGTCATGTCTAGCTTCAGCATAGTGTTACCCCATCGCACTCTATTATCCAAAGTATAGAGAAGCTCCTGAACCAATAGAACATTGTCTCCAATTAGGAGACCAGGTATGAACCCACTATGTTGAGGAGAGATAATGCGCGGTAAAAGTGTACTCAATCTAGTGTTCAAAAGCTTAGTGATAAACTGATGGGTCCAAAGTCGGTCCATATGCTAGCATTGTCTTTCTTAGGAAGCAATACTATAGTAGCAGCAGCAAAACCCCGTGGAAGATGGTCGCCTTCGAAGAAATCCAAGACTGTCCCGTATACATCATCCTGAATAATGTCCTAATAATGTTGGAAGAAAAGGGATAAGAATCCATCCGATCTAGTAGCACTGTCAGCATCTATACTAAACACTGCCCCTCGTACCTCATGAATCAAAGGGATGCGGTTTAGTGCCAAATTATCATCCTCCGTCAAAAGCCTAGGGATGATATCAGAACGAATGGGGTCCATCGGCTGTGTAGGAACAGATAGAAGATCCTGATAGAATACAATAGCTGAAGTCTGAATATCAGCATGAGTAGTTAAGATTTTTCATGTCTGCGTCCTGATAGACCTAACACGCGATTTGATCGACGACCCTGAAACATCGCATGGAAATAACGAGTATTGTGATCTCCTTCACATGCCCATCGTGAACAGGCCTTTTGCTTCCAAAAACCCTCATTAATAGATAAAGTTCGGTTCAAAAATGCCTGGGAATAATGTAATAAGTCACGATGTTCCGATGTTGGTTCTCTATCATATATTGTCTCTGCCTCATTCACCCTATCATTAGCATCTCTTACCCGTTGGAAAACATCTCTAAACACATGTCGATTCCACCAACGCAGTCCCTGTTTCAGCTTAAAGAACTTATCCCAAAAAGCAGCCATCCCCGTAAGATGAGTAGGAAGCGACCACTTCTGAGTAACAAAGGATGAAAAGTTATGATGCTTGGTCCAAACGTTGAGAAATCTGAAAGGTCTAGGCCCTAAATCATCATCAGAAACCCACTAAAGTAATAAAGGAGAATGATCAGATGAAGTACGATTCAAGTGCCTCACTGTAAGCAGTTGACAGAATGCTGCAGCTGTAGAATTAATAAGTACCTCATCCAGTCTCTTTTTGACTCAACCGTTGGACCAAGTATACCGATTCCCAAGGAAACCAGCGTCCTCCAAACCACAATCTAATATCATATCAGATAGAGTAGTAGTGCATCAATCACAGGTATTATGACCAGTGCGCTCACCATCATGTGTGTAACGACCCAAGTCTCTATACCCAATCCGTTAGCTTGCGTATTGTCCGCTCTGGGGTGGGTTTCTGCCCACTTATCCCCTCATGATTTTCTGACGCATCCCCTAGGATTCGAACCCAAGACCTCCACCATATGAGAGACTTAAGTTGAAATCTGGTAACAATTGGGCAACTGAATCCTGGGGGACGCGTCAGAAAACTATGAGGGGATAAGTGGGCAGAAGTCCACCCCAGAGCAGACAGTACGCAAGCTAAAGGTTTGGGTATAGAGACTTGGGTCGTTACAAAAAACAAGCATTTTTTGTAATGACTCGACCTCACGCCGGAGTAGTTATCTTATGTACTGTCCGTTGTGGGAGAGTCTAGTCCCATCTTACCCCTCACGACTTTCTGACGTGTCCACCAGAATTCGAACCCAAAACCTCCATTATATGGGAGATTTAAGTTGAATCCTGGTACCAATTGGACAAGTTGCTCAATTGGTACCAGAGTACAACTTAAGTTTCCCATATGATAGAGGTCTTGGGTTCGAATCTTGGGGGACGCGTCAGAAAGGAGTGAGGGGATAAGTGGGCAGAAGCCCACCCCAGAGCGGACAATACGTAAGATAACGGCTCCGGTGAGAAGCCAGGTTGTTACCAAAAACGCGCATTTTTTGTAACGATCCAAGTCTCTATACCCAAGCCGTTAGCTTGCGTACTGTCCGCTCTGGGTGAGCTTCTGCCCACTTATCTCCTCACTGCTTTCTGACGCGTACCCCAAGATTCGAACCCAAGACTTCCATCATATGGAAGACTTTGGTCGTTACAATGTGTAACAACGTTAAAGCCTCCCCCAACTAACCAAGGTTCATCCATATCTAGGGAAATGTGGTGAATGCCCTCTCACAAATCCCTCCTTCTTAAATGGTCTGAAAATTAAAGTAAATAACACTTACAAACTATGAATTAGTTAGTTGACTCAGTTCTTGAAACTCTTCGTCCATCGATCTGTCCATCTTATCCGATCAAGAACTCTGAGTCTTCCAAGTACTTTAAGTACATTAAACTCTCGATGAACAAGTAGTAATATGAAGTAAAGTTTGATGATCATTCATTAAATTTAACTAATGCCTCCCTTTGTTAGACTAAAAAATTTGAAAAATAAAGGTTGAACCCCAACCTTGAGGGCCCCCACCGACCCTGCCCTGGACCATTGTGGAGGAGGTAAATCGCAGGATGTGCCTCCCAGGAGCCAGGGTGGAGAGCTTATGGATAGGCCTGGGCTATTAACCCCATGGTAACTCCCGCTTGCAACAAAGCCAATTCCACCTTATGGATAGGCCTGGGCCTGGGCTAAAAAATTTGAAAAATAAGTTCACAAAGAAAAAATCACTAATTTGTAAAGCATCACAATACACTCACACTTACCAACTTTTACTAAAAAAAAAAAAAACATGTTTGGCTTATATTTATAAACGATCAAAATAACTTTTTATTTATACATTTTATATAATTCTTAAATATTATTCACTTATTCATGACGTATTTTCATTTGTTTATAATTTATAATTTTTATTGACTCCTCGAGAGTTTGACCGGTGCATGACAACCTATATAGCCTAAAACACAACCTCTCTAGATAGAACTGACTTATCCGCCAACCCCACCACGCACCCAACCACATGTATATTCTGTACTATACCGTGTATTTATCCTGGAGTCCTAGTGCTACACCAGCCATCCTATTTATTTTCTTCTCTCCTTGAACATTCAAAAGATCTAAACATGGCATAATTGATTGCGATGTTTCTCTAACTTCTTGGAATCCCGTCATTTTTAGGCAAGAAATCTCCCAGTTTCTTCATTTCTGGCCTAGTTAAACCCCACTTTCGACAAGTTTCACCTGAAGAATCAAGGTTTTTAAATGATTCTATCTTTATTTAAGCATTTAAGTTCCGGGTTGTGTTTTATCGAAAGTGTCCATCTTCTTTCATCTAGTTGTTGGGTGAATATGGTCTCTCATTCAATACCATGCTTCATTAATGATGCATTATTTGTAAGAATTCTGGATTTTTCATATTATTATCAAATTTATTTAATATGCAATTTTGTTTGTCTTGGCATGGTTGTTTGGGTTAAAATATTAATTAGGAATATTCTGGGTTTGGTGTCTGTTAGTGTGTTCTTTCTCTGACAATTTCTAAGCAAGAATACATGCTGGCATACTTGGTAGTATTATTATTGGATTCCGTGTAGGATATGAAGATTACCCAGTTAAAAATATTCTTTAACCCATTCCAGATTCATCTTTTTTGTACTTAATATTTTTGGACTCTCACCTTTCTGAGTCAGATTAACGTAGTTTGATTTACTAATTTTATGGGCATGCTTGGATTATAAATGTCTAGTTGTTTATGTGATTTTAACAGGGTTTGAGTACGTGAAGATATAGAGTTGGGTGTGTGCTTGTTATAGGGTATTGGAGGTGGTGTGATATGGGTCGTTTATCATCGATTTTGAATGGATTTTCAAGGTCGTTGTTACTCAAGAGAACAAAGAATTTGGAGAACAGTTGTGGGAATTGTGATGGAAGAGAGGCTGTGGAAGCTATGGCGAAGGATGCGAAGAAGAATGAGTTGATATTGACGACATCAGGCACTGTTAATGTCGAAAGATCCCAGAATTTTGCTTCTGTTTTCTCGAAAAGAGGGCAGAAAGGCGTGAATCAAGATTGCTGCATTGTTTGGGAGGTATGTGTTGAACACTTGAACTGCTGCATCTAAAAAACTACCTTATATAAGAGCTTAAACTTAGAGTCAGGATGAACTTATTTATTTAGATTATGTTGTCAACAATATGCTTGTATGACAGACAACTTAATGGCCTTGTACTCAAGTTGTGATTTCTCAACACATTCATGGATATCTAGCAATTTGGCTTTGGATTTGAGCTTCTTGTTGATAGCATATCTTTGGAATTCTCCCAGGAATTCGGATGCCAGGAGGATATGATATTCTGTGGGATATTTGATGGGCATGGCCCTTGGGGACATTTTGTGGCCAAGAGAGTAAGGGAGTCGATGTTATCGTCTCTTCTTTGTAATTGGCAGGAGACCCTTGTTGAAGCTTCACTTGATCCCGATTTTGATCTGGAATCTGGTAAAAAGCTTAAATTCCATATATGGAAGCATTCCTATTTGAAGACATGTGCTGCCATAGATCAGGAGCTGGAACACCACAATAAAATCGACTCATTCTACAGCGGCACTACTGCTTTGACAATTGTTAGACAGGTAATAGAAGTTCCTTTATTCTGTCATTTGAAATTATGAAATGCTAATCTCTATATGCAAATTCATTTTTAACTTTTTTCCACTGATGTCTCTGTAAACATTGTTTCTCCTAAAATGTTGTTCGATCATCAGATGACCGATGCTGAAAAACCAGTGTCTCATTAAAGAGAAATCAAGAAAATATAAGATTTTGCAAGTTGGATAAAGAATTGTGAAGCATTAATTTGCAAATTTACTACTTTTTCGTAACTTAAAATATCTTGCACGTGCTAAACAAGAATAGTCGTCAATTTTGAATTTGAGCTTCTATGAAACCTACATATCGTGTTGGCCACTTGACTATTATGAATTTAACATTTTATGGCACTGCTTTCATAGTGTGTCACAATCGACTCCGGGACGAGCTAAAAGCCACATATTCTATAAAAAGGTGCTAAAGGTCTTATTTATTTATGTAATGTGGTCCTTAAAAATTAGTTGGTTAATGAGAATAGTTTGTCCTGTCATAAAAAATAGGGACCATCTAGAGTATTTAACTTACCCTTTGGGCTTTCGTGAATGGCTTCTAATATAGAAGTCTCTCGAAAGATAAGACACATTTATCTGAAGCATTTGAAATCCTTTTGCTCAACTTATTTTCTGCACTGCTAAAATAAATCTTGATTTATATCTGTCAGGGTGAACATATTTTCATCTCAAATGTTGGCGATTCACGTGCTGTACTGGCGACCACGTCTGAAACTGGCAACTTGATACCCGAACAGCTTACAGTTGACTTCAAGCCCAATCTACCTCGTTAGTCTATCTCTCTCTCAGTGAGCGCACATATCTGTCTTTCTCTATTCCTAATTTAATATCTATGCATCATATAACTCTGCTAACAATGTTTGCAGAGGAGGCTGAGCGCATAATTCAATGCAAAGGCCGAGTGTTCTGTTTGCACGACGAGCCAGGGGTTCACAGAGTGTGGTTGCCTGATGAAGAATCTCCTGGACTAGCGATGTCTAGAGCTTTTGGGGACTATTGTGTTAAGGATTTCGGCCTCGTTTCCATACCTGAAGTGACACAGAGACATATAACCCGTAAAGACCAGTTTGTCGTGCTAGCAACAGACGGGGTTAGTATGACACTTAATAATCTTGATTTCATGGCCAAAGATATAACTGAAGGCAACAATACGCTTTTATCTCCTTAATATCCTCAAAATAGATATATAACAATTAAAATGGTAAATCTGAGCTCTTCAAGTTTGTGAACAAAACCTGAAAGATGGAGGCAACGTTGTTCAGTATATTAAATCAATGAAAATGTTTGGTACGCAGTATTGGATAACTCTATACGTTACAACATTTGAATTTCATTTCTCCTATAATATTGTCCACTATACCGTACCTAACAATGCATAAGTGAATGTTTCACTTGGAAAATCATGTAAAGAATGCTGACCGACAAAACACTAAGGATATGATAGTGAAATTTTTGTTTGATGAAGGTTTGGGACGTTATATCCAACGAAGAAGCCGTGGAAATTGTGTCATCAGCTCCAGAGCGGGCAAAATCAGCTAGGCATCTGGTGAACTGTGCTGGCCATGCATGGAAGAAGAAGAGAAAAGGAATAGCAATGGATGATATATCAGCAGTTGTACTCTTCTTCTCTAAGTGATCAACTTCACTGCTGCTGTATCTTCACCTAATTCTATCAACGTGTAGTTAAACATTTACTCCTGCAGTCTTTTTCTCGTCATTCTAAAACTTTAATGAAAACTGTCATGCCTAGCCGCCCAACACTGCCCTGGTGAGACATGATCAAGTCCAGCTCTGCATCCACGTCACGTCAGAATAAATAGAGTTTTTTGGAAAAACCTGCTAGTGGAGGAAGACCTCTTAGAGATAAGAGATATAGGGCTAAAGAGAGCCAAAAAATGACATTTCTTGTATAATCTTGCATAATCTTGAATGTTATCAGTTCCTATATTTAGACCATATAATACAATGCAAGCAAAAATTCATAGATTGACGGTTATATAGAACAACATATAAGTTATCATGCTGGCGTATCCATCATTTGAGTCTCCATCAATTATACCAATAATTACATATATGATTTGACCTACAAATTTGCAAGTATAAGTTTTACTCTTTTTTGAGTAATAACAATGATATTTCCTAATATTATGCTAAGAATAACTAGGATTTCCAGAAAAAAGATGTCATTTATTTGATGAGAAACAAAAAGGAATATCGAAAATTTGAGTGGTTGAAGCTGAAGTAGCTACTTTCGAAGTAACAGAAAGAAAAGAAACGACTGGAGTGGAAGAGTCATAGTCGAAAAGAAGATTCCTCACTTCTTTCTCTGATTTGAAACTATGAATGAGACTTTCATCTCACACAGTTCCAAAGTATGGAAAGAACTCATTTTCTTTCTTGTTTGATTACTTTTCTCGCGTATCTATAAGACCGAATCCATTCGATTTCTGAAAAAAGATTACTACTCCTTAACTTTTTGAGGAATCTTTTATCGGTGGTTGTGAATGACTAGTTTTTTTTCAATCTTTTCGACCTTGGTTCCGTAGGAGCAAGTCAGAAAGACTGAGAACTAGAACAATTTGATTTAATTCGTTCTCAATAGCCATGAAATGATTATCTTAAGGTGATCCTTTTGTCGACGGATGCTCCTATTACACTTGTAGTATTTGAAGGATGATAACCAATTATGTAGTATCTATACCAATAATTCAAATATTGTACATGTCATTAGTCTGATCCTTTGTAGGAATTACCCATAATAACGAACATGAAAAATGGATCTGTTTATCATAAAGAGATTAGTCGTTTTTTACCCTGTTTCACCTTAATTGTTATTTGAACAAAGTAGAAGTTATGTCTTGATCCGAGTGAGGATAGCATTTTTCTTTTGCATGTCCATGAGTTTTATTTTCAAATTATCAATAGATCACTAACAAGTTATCAAACATATGTAAAACTATGTAAAATTATGAAACCCTTTAGAATTCTGATATAAACTGTTATGCGTCCTACTTGGTTGACCCACCGAAGACACGTGGCATCTCACATGGAGTGCAAAGGACCTACCAAAGCCCATTAGATCCGATCCACTTCGATTCATCGAAGTCCTCTCCTCCTGAAACGTGTGTCGAAGTACCTTAATCGAAGCTAAATTCATTTGCCGGAGTCGTAAGGCTGAATGAAGTAGATTCCGAAGCTCAATCAGGAAGAGTGATGACCTACATTTGAGGAACTTGAATTTATGAAATCTTGTTGGAGTGATTGATTGTACTTTTGTAATAAGTAAAAATGTCAGTCTTGTCAGTATAGATTATAAAGTGCCTGCCCCGTTTTTGGGGACATTTAATGCACTACAACTAGTAGAGTCAAAATTGATACCTAGGATAAGATGCATCGGTTAAGGAGATGAGACTACGTGTCTCTTCATCCAATGGTCACCATTTCACATGTAACACTATAAATATCCTCTATTTGTGTCATTTTTTTTTGGGATAATGCGAATATATCAACCACAATCTAGATATTCTTCCCTTCTTAGTTTGATTTTGTATTGTTAAAGTTAGATGTTTAATCTTAATCTTTAGTTAGGTTTTTGTTGTTCGTTCCTTATCGTGCACTTTCACTCATATATCCTGCCAGTGCCCGATCATATTTGTCTCGTGTTATAAAGATTTTCCCTTTTTAAAATACGAAATATTATTGACTAGTAATCAGTCTACACATGTTGGAATTAGCTTGCGTTGGCACGAGTGACCTTGGTATCTATTGTCCACGTCAACGGTGCAAAAAATGAGGTCAACAGATTGGCGCTGTCTGTAAGAAACGCCACTATAACCATGAACATTTTTGCAGAAAAATTTTGTCGAAAATAGATCGGTATTCGCCTTGAAAAAAGATTTGTTTCTTGAAAAAGGACAAGTAGAAGCCCCAAAAGTTGGAAAAACTTGATGGACTAGCCAAGAAAAAAAAGAATTCAGATCGTGATATCCCTCCTAGGAGGGTAAGAGAAAACCTTAATGAAGAGGTTCCACAAGCAACAACACAAGTAGGTCGACGCCGCTCCTACCACCATCATAGGCACGGAGGGATGATGATAATTGCCTTGATTTAAAATGTAAATCTCTTTTCATACTTAACTTGTATTATTTGTTAAGAGAGATCATTGGTTTGAAAACTTTGATACAAAAATTCAAACTACTTCATTATCAATTGTTTATCAAAGTTTTTCCTCATAGACACTTGAGCTTTATTACTTGCTATCTATTGAAGTGTTATCCTAACTCTCTAAATACTTAACTTGATTATATCATTTGTTAAGAGAGTTCTTTCAATTATAAAATTATCATTTATACTTTGACGGTTTCGAGAGTCATGTGAAAACTCGATTGTGTTAAGGATAGGTGTTCCTTGTTGAAAGTCACTTAAAGATAGGTGCTCCTTGTTGTAAGTCACCTAAGGATAAATGTTCCTTATTGTAAGTCACGTAAAGATCGGTACTTCTTGTTTGTAAGTTACCATTATAGTGCATTTGACCTTGTTCGTGATGGAGAGCTTGGTAACGGGGACGTAGAACACATTGTGTATCGAACCCCATTAAA
This sequence comes from Fraxinus americana, assembly GCA_035079005.1. Lineage (NCBI taxonomy): Eukaryota > Viridiplantae > Streptophyta > Magnoliopsida > Lamiales > Oleaceae > Fraxinus > Fraxinus americana. Next base: position 17,449,250 of record CM068719.1, on the reverse strand, counting down.
TTGGTTTGTTATCTTTACATTATCTCACTTTACTTTACATTGTCATTTATATTGTGCTATATTCTTACTTGAACTAAGTTATCGATCTTGCATATTTAATTCTAGTATTATACTTTACATTCATATCTTGTGCATTGTATCGTTTTGAGACTAAGTGTCGAAAAAGTTTCAAAAACCAATTCACTCCCCTCTTGGTTAGTTATTCTTGGGTTATCACCACCAATGCATTGCATGTAGGAAAATGCCTGCCACAAGAGGCCAAAGAAAGACTCAAGGATTTTTTGTGTAGAAATCTTGATGTCTTTGCATGAAGGCACGAGAACATGGTATGCATTGACCTCAAGGTCAATTGTTACTACCTAAAAATCGATCCTAAGATTGCCTCATATAGACAGAAGAGAAGGGCCCTCAACCCAGAGAGATATGAGACCTTGAAGGAAGATGTACAAAAGCTGATAAAGAACAGCTTCATTAGGGGGACCATTTACCTAAAATGGGTCTCAAACCTAGTTTTAGTGAAGAAACACAATGGTAAATGGAGAGTGTGCATTGAATTTTCCAACCTTAACTGAGTTTGTCCTAAGGATAGTTTTCATCTTCCAAGGATAGACCAAGTTGTGGACTCTGCTGCTGGGCACGAGCTTTAGACCTTCATGGATGCCTACTCAGGTTATAATCAAATCCCCATGCACCTGACGTACAAGAAATACAACTTTTTCATCACTAGCAAAGATCGTTATTGTTACAAGATGATGCCTTTCGGCCCAAACAATGTTGGGGTCGCTTATCAGAGTCTTTTTAATAAAATTTTTGCGAACCTCTTAGCAAAAAAAATGGAGATCTATGTAGATGACATGCTTGTTAAAAGCTTACAAGCGGATGACTATGTAATGCATTTGGAGGAAACTTTTCAAATTCTACGGAGGTACAGAATGAGGTTGAACCCCCTTAAGTATGTGGTTGGTGTTGCCTCCAGCAAATTCCTATGATACATGGTCAACTAGAGCGTATAGAGGTTAATCCAGAAACAAATTGAGCATTGGTCGAGATGAGATCTCCTAAAAAACTAAAGGATGTGCAAGCTTAAGAGGGCCTATGGCAGCTTTAAGCTACTTCATCTTGAAGGCCACCGAAAAATGTCTCCATTTCTTTAAGATCTTAAAAGGAGGCACAAAGTTTCAATGGACAGAGGATTGTGAAAAGGCTTTCTAGGGGTTGAAAAAACTCCTAGGGTAGGCCCCCATCCTCTCAAAACCCAAATTCGAGGAGGCTCTGCAACTCTATTTTGCCATCTCCAATGAAGCCATTAGCACGGTTCTCATAAGAGAAGAAGGCGCCCTCCATTTACCTGTCTACTACATAAATAAGGCACTGTTAGCAGTCGAAACCTGCTATCCTAATATGGAAAAGTTAACTCTAGCCTTGATCACTGTATCTAAGAAATTGAGGCCATATTTCCATACTCACACAATACTTATGTTAACCAACTTCCCGCTCAAGTAAGTGCTTCAGAAACCCGACACTTCTGGAAGATTGCTGAAATGGATAGTTGATCTCACCGAGTTTTATTTCTTTTTTTCAAAACAAGAATTGCCATTACAGGCTAGGCCCTCACAGATTTTATTGTAGAATTTGTCAACATTTCAGAGATGGATGAAATAATGGAGCCCATAGAACCTCTCATGTGGAACTTGTTCGTGGATGGTTCATTTGGGAAAACAGGTTCAGGAGCGGTTGTGGTCCTGGTTAGCCCCTAGGACACAAGCTCAATTGCACAGTGAGGTTCGGGTTCAAAGCTACCAACAACGCGACTGAATATGAGGTACACTTGGCCGGCCTATGGTTGACTATGGAAATGCAAGTGAAGAGGTTGATCATTAATAGTGGCTCCTAGCTAGTAGTCAATCAAGTAAATGTAACTTCACAACAAGGAACAAAGGCAAGGCCGCATACTCAAATTGGTAATGGATCTACTTCTATCTTTCGAAAAATTCTAGTTACCTAGATCCCGTATGTTGAAAATGTCCATGCCGATGCCTTATCCAGGCTAGCTAGTAGTAAGGACTCAGAATTACTAACGGTTGTGTTGATCAAACACCTTTCAGAACCCTCCACCGCTAAGGGAAAATACATAATGTGGGTAGAAGGAATGCCTATTGGATGCAACCTATAGTAGCTTTCCTTAAAGATCAAACCCTCATCGATAAAGAATAAGCTTAAAAACTTAGAAGAAGGAAATCTCACTTTGTATTCCAGGATGATGTGCTCTACAAAAGAGGTTTTTCCTTAACCCTCTGATGTGTCGTAGGGGAGAAAGCCACCTACATCCTTCACGAAATTCTTGGGAAGTTTGTGGCAATCACACTGAAGAACTCGCATTGGCACGGAAAGTACTACAACAAGGGTATTATCCATTCACTTTGAAATAGATGCGATCCAATTTGTGCGAAAGTGTAATAAATGTTAATTTTTCTCTCTTATCTAGAGATAATCCTCCCAAGAGTGATATCCAACCCATGGCCGTTGCCAAATGGGGGATCTACTTTATAAGCCCTTTATCCTGAGTAGAGGTAGTACGATCTTTGCTATCGTCTCCATCGATTATTTCATAAAATGGGTTGAAGCTGAACATTTGGCCAGAATTACGGAAGTTAACATTTCCAAGCACTTGTGGAAGAATATAATATGCCGTTCCGAATTCTCTATTCAATTGTCTTAGATAATGTGCGTTAGTTTGATAACAAGAAGGTTAGAGACCTGCGTGACAAGCTCAGAATTAAAAAGCATTTTTCAACATCTCACCACCCTAAGCAAATGGACAGGTAGAGGCCGTAAACAAAACCGTCAAGTGTACTTTTTGAAAGAAACTTGACACCTTTAAGGAAGCATGTATCGATGAGTTGTCACAAGTATTGTGGGCAATCTAGACTACAAGCGAAACTCAACCTAGAGAAACCCTATTCTCAATAGCTTATGGTGCAGAAGCCATGAACCCAGTGGGAGTTGGGCTACATTCTCAACGTCGATTGCAATTCAATGAAATATCCAACGACGAGTTGAGAAGATGCGAGCTCGATTTTCTCGATGAAAGGAGGGATGAATTTCAAGTGAAACTAACTGTATGCCAAAGGAAGATGGCCTGTTACTAAAACGCGAGAGTTAAGAAAAGGTCCTTCCGGATAAATGATCTAGTATTTCGAAGAGTTTTCCTATCTTCCAAAGAACCAGGGGTAGGCACGTTAGGTCCAAACTGGAAAGGAACGTATCACATCAAGGAAGAGCTACGTTTGGTACTTTATGGCTGGAAGAACTTTTCCAGCCCCTGTATGGGAAAATGCAACCCCACTCGTAGAACATAGAACATTTTAAAATATATTACTAGTGAACGGGCTTTATGGCTGGAAGAACTTTTCCAGCCCCTGTAAATATTTTGAAATGATCCAATAAAAGTACATTTTGTCTAATACATCAACAATACAAGCCTCCTATGATGAAACTGAATGTCATGAAAGATGCCACTACATGGATGAACTATTCACCATGTATGAAAGCATGGACGTTTCGGAGACGAGGACTAGTTTCCAAAATAGATTACCTCATTGGTCCTCTGAGGCGTACACATAAACCTTTCATGACAAAGCTGAACGTCATAAAAGAAGCCTTAACATGGACGAGCCATTCACCATGTACGGAAGTGTGGGTGCCTCGGAGACGAGGATCGGACCCTAAAAGAGATTACCTCATTAGCCCTTCGAGTCGTACATCACAAGCCTTTCATGATGAAGCTGAATGTCATGGAAGAAACCCCTTCATGGATGAACCATCCACCATGGACGCCTTAGAGATGAAGATCGAATCCCAAAAGGGATTACCTCATTAGTTTTTCGTGGCGTACATTACAAGCCTCCCATGACGAAGTTGAATATCATAGGAGAAGCCCTTACATGGATCAATTATCCACCATATATGGAATCGTGGGCACTTCAGAGATGAGGATTGGATCCCAAAATGGATTACCTTATTGGTCCTCCGAAGCGTACATCACAAGTCTTCCATGACAAGCTGAACGTCATGAGAGAATCCCCTATATGGATGAACAATCCACCATGTACGGAAGCGTGTACGCCTCTAAGACGAGGTCAGATTCCAAAAGAGATTACCTTATTGGTTCTACAAGCCATACACCACAAGTTTCCCATGACGAAATTGAATGTGGGAGGAGAAATAATATTAAAACTGAATGCAATTGAAGTTTCCCATGAAGAAATTGAATGTGGGAGGAGAAATAATATTAAAACTGAATGCAATTGAAATAATATCAAATGTTTAAAGGATAATTCATCTTCGTAAGTCATCAAATTTACTTCAGTTTAACTTGCAAGTTAAATTATTTAAGTGGTGCATCTTTTAGAGGTTCCAACACTTGCAATTTATATTGTTTAAATTATGTCTGTTATACACATCATTGAAGTCCTCGTTCAGTTATTAAAAACAAGAAATTAGAGAAACATGTACTTCATTAATAAAGAAATTTGTACAAAGGAAGGCCTCAGCCATTATATAAAAAACAAAATAAAAAATCCCAAACTATGCTGGAGGTGGCAGGGAGTCCAACGCCTCAATAGTAGGCACTTCAACAGCTAGTGTTTCTTGTCCTGAAACTTTGTCCAAAAGGGATTACATCATTAGTCATCCGAGGTGTACAGTACAAGCCTTCCACGACGAAGCTGATCGTTATGGGAGAAGCCCTTATATGGATGAATCATTCACCATGTACAAAAGCGTGGGCACCTCGAAGATGATGATAGGATTCCAAAAGGGATTACCTTAGGGGTCATTCGAGACGTACAACACAAGTCTCCCATGATGATGTTGAATGTCATGGGAGAAGCCCCTACATAGATGAACCATCCACCATGTATGGAAGCGTAGGCACCTCTGAGGCGAGAATCGGATCCCAAAAAGGATTACCTCATTGGTCATCTGAGGCGTACAACACAAGCCTTCCATGACGAAGCTGAAATTCATGGGAGGAAAAATAATATTAAAGCTGAACGCATTTGAAAATTAATCATGTTTCAAATGTTTGAAGGATAATTCACCTTCGGAGGTCATCATATTTACTTCAGTTTAACTTACATGTCATATTGTTTAAATAGTGCATCTTTTGAAGGTCCCAACACTTGTAAATTATATTGTTTAAATTATGTATGCTATACACATCATTGAAGTCCCATTTCAGTTATTAAAAACAAGAAATTAGAAAAACATGTATATAATTGGTAAATAAATTTGTACTAAGGAGAGGCTCAGTCATTACATAGAAAATAAAATAAGAAATCATAAACTATGCCGGAGGTGGTTGAGAGCCCGATGCCTCGGTAGTACGCGCTTCAAGAGCTGGTACTTCTTGTCTTGAAGCTTTGTCCAAAAAGGATTATCTCATTGGCCTTTCGAGGCGTACAATACAAGCCTCCCATGATGAAACTGGCCATCATGGGAGAAGCCCCTACATGGATGAACCATCCATCATATACGGAAGCGTGATCGCCTTGGAGATGAGGATCGGATCCCAAAAGGGATTACCTCATTGATCCTCCAAAGTGTATAGCACAAGCCTTCCATGACGATCCTGAACTTTATGAGAGAAGTCCCTATATAGATGAACCATCTACCATGTATGGAAGTGTGAGCGCCTCTGAGACGAGAATCGGATCCCAAAAGGGTTACCTCATTGGTCCTCCGAAGCGTATAACACAAGCATCCCATGACGAAATTGAACGTCATAGGAGGAGAATTAATATTAAAGCTGAACACATTTGAAGATTAACAATGTTTCAAATGTTGGAAGGATAATTCGTTTTCGGAGGTCATCATATTTACTTCAGTTTAACTTTCAAGTTATATTGTTTACGTGGTGCATCTTTTGGTGATCCCAACACTTGCAAGTTGTATTATTTAAATTGTGTTTGTTATACACATCATTGAAGTCCCTATTTATTTATTAAAAATACGAAATTAGAAAAACATGTACTTTATTGATAAAGAAATTTGTAAAAAGAAGGGCCTCGGCCATTATATAGAAAACAAAATAAATGTTCCTAAACTATGCCGGAGGAGGCAGGAATTCGATGCCTCAGTAGTAGGCATTTCAACAGCTAGTGCTTCTTTTCCTGAAGCTCCATCCTCATGAGTACCCGCTTTGTTACCTTCTGCACCTTTAGCTTCAATTGCATCAAAAAAGTCAAATTTTAGTTTAGAAGCACTGAGTTTTGGGTAAAGCTCTCCTAGCTTGTCTACTACTTCGGCATAAGCGAATCTCTTCAAGTAGGTGTCGAAGCGCTGATGCTCTTCCTTCAGATGGAAGTTGGCAATGTAGTCCTTCTCCATTTTCTCACCTGCCTTTTGAGCACCAACCTTAGCCCGCTCAGCCTCCTGCACAAAGTGCTTTATTTGGGTCTCCAGAAACCCTTTAGCATCCTTGAGCCCAACATTCTCTAAGTTAGCCTATCCAGAGCTTCGACTGTTAGTTTCTGATGGTTATTGAAAGTTTCAACCTTCTTTGTCAAGCAAGCCACTTCACACTGGGATTCATGGACCTCTTCATTCAGAGCTTCGATCTCTGCTAAGGTAGAATCCAACTTAACTACCTCTTCAGTTCGCTGGGCCCTCAGCCCTTCGACCTTAGCTTTCATCTTTTTCATCTCTTCGTCTACCGAGGCCAATTTTTCAATCGAATCCCGATTGTACGTCTGAATATCTTTCAAAACCTCTAGCACTCCATGGTGACCTCAAAGGCCCTGGCGCTTTGTCTTACCAGGGCAGCCGTAAGATCCACCGTGATACAAGTAGAAACATAATTTTGCCACCTCTTAGTCCCAAAATTGTAAAAAATTACAGCGGTACCTTAGACTTTAGGTGGCAACATGTTCATCACCATTGGGGAAATATCCTCATCTTGCCCTGCCAAAAATCTCCTAGACTTTCCTGTGGTCCTCTCCATTGGTGCTTTCTTTGCAGCCTCGGAGGTCTGCTCTACTTCCTTCGTAGCCTCTTCACTAGCCTTCTTAAATTTCTGGGTCTTCGCAGCGTTGGAAGAAGCCTGCATCAAATTCGGAGGTAAAAGAGATAGGGTTTGCTTGGCAGCTAGGGCATTGGTTGTCACAAACTTTCCAAAAGCAGGTGCAGTGCTATGGGATAATTTTATTTTCTTTTAGGGCTTATAAATCTTCCATTTGCCTCTTTCAGCCTTCTGGGCCTCATCCATCTACACTTTTCTCAGCATCTTATTTGTTAAGGCAATCTAACTTCCTTCTCAAGATAGAAGTCATGTAAGGGATGGGGTACTTCTTCCTCCTAAAATCATCTGCAAGCAACAAAGTCAATGTTAAAATCAATACTAAGCACTATGCATCAACATGGGGCCTCGATAATTACCTTTTGAGGCCATCAATCCGAAGTCTAGGAAGAACTTACTTCGGTCAATTAGGTGGTCGAAGTGGTGTGACCTTTGAGGACATCTATAGGACCTTTGAGGATAAAACCTTTGTGCATCAAAATGGGGCCTCGATAATTACTTTTTGATAACGTCTATAGATGTCTTCAGCCTAGGAGAGTTCGAAGCGAGTCCCTAAAACTACAAACCAATCTGTGTCAGATAAAATTGTAAGTAAATGGAAAATTTCAAAAAGGGAAACTCACGAGTTTCAGAATACTAGGTTGGCACTGTATAGGCAATGACCCTATCTCCCTCAACCATCTACCACTTTTCCCTGACCTCGAACCATGACTCTTTCCACTCTTTTATGGAAGAGTGCAAACCTACTACAAAGGGCATGGGCCCCCCAAGGAGTCATGTAATACCACCCCTTGGGCTCTCCTTTCCCTAGTACCCCGGGTTGGAAAAGCATGTGGAAGACATGGAGGGGCATCTCTTCGCTAAGCGAGGTCTCCTTCCAAATGAAGTATGCCCCAACTAACTGGCTCTACCCATTTGGAAATAATTAGGTAAGAGCTAACATATAGGACCTCAGCACCGTCCTAAAAAATGGGTATAGAGGTAGACGTATACCTGTCTTAAATAAAAATTCACTAACAGCCACACATTTCGGCCTTGGAGAGAAGACGGGTCCATGGGCTTCGAGTTCTAAAAGTTCTATGGATCCTAGGATTCTATATTTCTCCCAAAATTCAACCAATTTTGTAGAGGTCATAGCAGAAGGGATTCTTGTAACCCCTCACCGCGCCTCGTAATCAATGGGACCTTCACTCATAGCCTAAAAGCCTAGGTCCGATCCCCCAGATGTGGCTTGCCCCCCAACCCTAGCAATGATTACCCTTACACTACTAGCATTAGACTCGGAAGTCATGGCAATTGAAAAAAGAGATGGAATGAAGGATGTGAAGACAAAAAAATTACCTAAATGAAAAGAAGCTCTAGAAATGTGATATCGTCGAAGAATAGAAATGACTGAAATTTTTTTTGATTGCTGGAGATATTCGAGGATCTTTACAGATGTTAAAATCTAATACAAAGGCATGATTTTGGCTTTTATAGGAAGAAAGAACGAAGCTCAGCCTTGGATCTAGATCTACTTCATCTAAACCTCCATTTTAAACTGCATCTGAAGCGTTGAATTCAAACAGTTTTCCTTATTAACCCCTCTGATTGATATGTGTATAGACGCATGAGCCTTAGCGTGTTAGCCTCAAAATACAGCAGCACGGCCATAATTGCGCATTCAATAGGCAATGATTATACGTATATTGGAAGTCGAAACACTTCAGTTGTCTTTTCTTGGTAATGCACAAAAAATCAAGTCATTAGCACTATTATCAAAAACATGCTCTATTTTAATATAGAAGGAGCCTCGACCGTTCAGTATTTCTTTGCATCGGCTTACCAAGCTTCAGCAGTTTAGTACTACACAAGGATAAGACGACATGCAAGTTTTAGGCTCGACTTCGAACTCCAACTATGATATCAATATCTATAGTTGGACTTAGGGGACTATTGTGTTGGTCGAAAAACTACCCATGATAGGAAAACCTATCGAAGTCCACGGATGACACGAATAACCATACATGGACTTTGGGGAGTATTGTTACTCGTCCTACTTGACCAACCCACCGAAGCCACGTGGCATCCCACATGGAGTGCAAAGGACTTACCAAAGCCTATTAGATCTGATCCACTCTGATACACCAAAGTCCTCTCTTGTCGAAAAGCCTGTTGAAGTACCTTAACTGAGGTTAAATTTGAGGTTCTCCAGAAGCCCTTTTGCTGAAGTGGTGAGACTCAACGATGTAGAATTCGAAACCTAGTTAGGATGAGTGATGACCTACATTTGAGGATCTTGAATTTATGAAATCTTGTTGGAGTGATTGATTGGACTTTTGTAATAAGTAAAAGTTCAGTCTTGTCAGCATAAGTTATAAGATGACCGCCTCCCTTTTTGGGGACATTTAATGCGCCACGGTTGGTAGAGTCAAAATTGAAACCTAGGATAAGATGTCTCAGTTAAGGAGATGAGATCACCTGTCGCCTCATCCAATGTTCACCATTTCACATGTATCACTATAAATATCCCCATTTGTGTCATTTTGGGGGGTAATGCAAATATATCAACTACAATCTAGATATTCTCCCATTCTTAGTTTGATCTTTTATTACTAAATTTAGATGTTTAATCTTGATCTTTAGTTAGGTTTTTGTTGTTCATTCCTTATCGTGCAATTTCACTTATGTATCTTATCGACGCTCGAACATATTTGTCTCGTATTATAAAGCTTCTCCCACATTCAAATTCAAGATATTATTGACTAATAATCTGTCTACAGGTGTTGGAATTAACTTGCGAGAACACGAGTGAGCCCGATATATGTTGTCCACGTCAATGATGCAAAAAATGAGGTTAACATAAACATATGAACATATGTACCAAAACAGCCCCTGACTCTCCAGTGTAGTGTATAATCTGGGTTCTCATTTAAAATAAATAGATGATATGACCCTCTTGAGTGATCGAAAAGTCATGAAAATGGTATTATTGAAAAAGGAAATTTCAAAAAACTAGGTGTTTAAAGAATGATTTTCAAAAATCAGGTTTAAAATTTAATTATTCAAAAATCAGGTAATAATTTTATATTTTGATTAATATAATAATATTATTAACCCTAATTTTATCAATTCCTTCCTCTCGTTTCCTCCCATCTCCTTCGTCTCTCTCCTTTGTGAATGGCAGCATCACGACGCTGTAAACGACAGTGTCATAACGCTTTCATGTTCACAGCATCGCGCGACAGGTGTGTGTGTGTGTGTGTGTGTGCTGTGGGTGTGTGTGTACAGTGGCGGAGTGGAGTTGTGGTGATGGTGTTGCGTCGAGGGTGTGGTGGTGGTGTTGATGCTGGTTGTAATGGATTAGATCTGGTTGGTAGTGGTGGTGGTGGATGTGGTATAGTGTGTGGTTGGATGCGGTAGTGGTGGTGGTGGTGGTGGTGTGTGATGTGGGTGCAGTGGTATTGGAGACGTGGTGGCGGCACTGCTAGTGTGTGGTGTTTGACTAGTTGTGGAGCAGATGTGGTATATGGTGGGTTGGTAGGTTCAGATCTGGTTTGATGGTGGTGGTGATGTTGTGGTTGTGGTGTTGTGTTGTTATTGTTGCTGGTAGTGGTGGTTGTGGCAGAGGTGATGTGATGAAGAGTGTTTGTGACAACTATTTGGTTGATTTGTGACCAAATATTGGTGGTGGATCGGGATCGGGGTTTTTTTTTTGTGTACGTGACCAACTATTTGATTCTCTGTGACTAACCGTTAAACCGTGACCTTAAAATTTGATAATTTGTGACCAAAAATTTGAAAATATGTGATTGATAGATAAACTGTGATCTATAAATTTTTTGATCTGTGACCAATAAAATAAACGGTGACCTATAAATTTTTTGATTTGTGATATCGAAATAATCTGTGACCAATTAATTTGATAATATGTGACCAATAAAAGTTGTGACCTATAATTATGTATCTGTGACCATTAATTATATATTATTATATTTAATTAATAAAAATATTTTAAATTTATAAATAAATACCCGATTTTTGTATTTTTAAACTTAAAACCTGATTTTTGCATTTGTAAAACTTAAAGCCTGATTTATAATTTTTTTGCCTTATTGAAATCCTCGAATTTTTTTGTAAATTTCCACAAGTCCAAAAACTTCAACTTTTTTTTTTTTTTTTTTAAGAAATCCCCTGGGACTTTTTTATTAAGAGATCCTCACTTGTGGCGGAGGAATACCTTAATACAAATAAAGAGATAAATCATTTACATCTAATATTCGGTAGATTCCAAGAGTCGGTCCGTAAAATTCCCCTAAGGCCAGGAGGGATATTCTCTCCCTCTTGAATGGTGAAAGTTTTGCCAGTAGCTCCAATTTTTGCCAAGTAATCTGCTGCCGTATTTCCTTCTCTGTATATATGTGTTATCTTGGCACGAGTGGCTTCCATCAAGGCGTAGATATCCTCCCATAAATCCCACAAATACCATAAAGTGCATCTTCCATCTTGTGCTCATTTTACCATTAGCGTAGAATCTGATTCTACCACCAAATCCACCCATCCACGTTCCTTGCAAATAGCCAACCCGTCTCTAAGTGCACAAGATTCGGCAAAGGTGTTGGTTGCCACGCCATAGTAATGAGCATAACCTGACACCAGTTTACCTCTGCTATCTCGAATCACTCCGCCTCCCCCTGCAGCACCTGGATTCCCCTGTGAGCCCCCATCAATGTTTAACTTCATAGTGCCATTTCGTGGACTCTTCCAACTAACTAGCTTAGGCACTACCACAAGGATAGGCGCTACTGGGACATTTAACCTTTCCAGAATTTCTCTGTCATATTTTTTCATTTTACGAAACATTTTGAAGGAGCTCGCAATTGTGAACAACATCGTCTTAACCTGTCTAATAACACACCTCGGAGAGGTATTGAGTTCCTCCATTCGAGCTGGACATCTAGCTCTCCACAAATGCCAAGTGATCAGCAAAGGAATGATTCCACGTAGTACCCCCACCTGTGTGTTTTGTGATGCTTTTGACCACCATGATATCAGATGTCCTTGCCAGCAACTAGCCGTTGAGAACAGAATCATACAAGCCCCTGAGAAATATTTCCACACTTCTTTAGCCAGATCACCGGTGCTCAAAATGTGATCTGCCGTTTCATATGATGGTTTCGTACAACAATTGCATCTAGATGCCAGGTTGACTCCCACAGCTTGGATATTGATGTCCACAGGTAGCTTAGACTGCAAGGCTCGCCAACTAACAAAAGAAATTTTCTTGGGCACCGGTGAGGACCAAAGCCATTTTTTCCATTCACATCTCTCACCTCTTGCCCGAATGATCTCCCAAGCTGATTTAGAAGTGAACTGACCATCATTTGTTGGTTGCCAGATTAGAGCATCGCTACCAGGTCGAAGCACAATATTAGCATCAATAATTCGTTTAATACAATCATCATCAACAAGGTTTTGGAGCTTTTCCGTATCCCAACCTGTATCCGACAACAAATCCTTTACTTGGAGTTTCTCGTCATAGTTTTGATATTCTTGTGATAGAGGACCTGACCCCAACCAGTTGTCAAACCAGAAACTAGCTTCTCCATTGCGTATAACCATTTTTGAATGTTTTAACACCACCGGAGCGACGTGCAACATGGACCTCCAAAATCTAGAACCATCATTAGTATGTAGTTTAGTAGCCAAGTGGTCGTTCGCCAGATATTTTCTTCTGAAGAAATCAGCCCATAAACTACTCCCTTTTAATAGTTTCCAAACAAATTTCATTAATAGGGATGATTGCACCTCCATGAGGTTTCGAAAACCCAGACCTCCCTCTTCCACCGGTAGGCAAATATTATTCCATGCAACCCATTTTCTTTTGCGACACCCAGGCACCGATCCCCAAAGAAAGTCAGAGAACATTTTGTTTAGTTCCTTGAAAGTCCCTTTCGGAACTTTTAAGACAGATAAGATGTGGATGGGCATGCTATTGAGGACATGTCTAATGAGATTAATTTTATCGCCAAATGATAACAACTTACCTTTCCATCCGGCCAATTTTTTCTGAATCTTTACGAACATCGGTTCTAGCATATTCATAGTAACTCTTCCAACGTGAAGAGGCACACCCAAGTAGTTGCACGGCCATGAGCCCTCCCCAAATCTTGATAGGTTCAACAACCCATTTCTTCTGGCAAGATTGATGTGCTTGGAGAAAAAAAATCATAGACTTGGCCGAGCTCACCATCTGTCCTGAAATTTTCTCATATGTATTAAGCACATGCAATAAATTTCGAATTGTTCTCTTGTCACCATTGGAGAAAATTAAAACGTCATCCGCATATAAGAGATGAGAGATCATTAATCCACAACCCATGTTATAAGGTTTAATCTTTCGAGCATCATAAGCGAACTTAAGCATTCGAGATAAGACCTCCTCCGTCAGAATAAACAAATAAGGGGATAGAGGATCTCCTTGTGGTAGACCTCGAGTTGCTTGAAAAAAACCTTTAGCCGATCCATTCAGAATAACTGAGAACCATGGGGAGGAAATACAATTAAAAATCAGGTTTCTCCATTGTGCAGAGAATCCAAATCTCTTCAGCACTTCCAATAGGAAACCCCAATTCACTCTATCATACGCCTTTGTCATATCCAGTTTTAAGATAATGTTCCCACCCCTCACCTTTCTATTTAATGATGACACCATTTCTTGAGCGATAGCCACATTTTCAAAAATACTCCTCCCAGGGATGAAAGCGGATTGTTCCTTGGAGATAAGAGACCCGAGCAGCGGAGATAAACGCATGACCAAAATTTTTGAGAGGATTTTGTAAGGAACTGAACATAGACTGATGGGGCGAAATTGTGTAAAACTACCAGGATTATCCACTTTGGGGATCAAGACAAGGTTTGTCGCTCAAGCAAGGTAGTCAGTGGTTGTCCCTTGAAAAATTCTACAGCCATCTCCCACAGATCCATCTTCACCACATCCTAGGAAAATCTGAAAAAGCTAGCTGTGAATCCATCCGGTCCAGGACAACTGTCCACAGGTATCGACCAAAGAGCTGTTTGAACCTCATCCATGGTAGGTAGTCGACATAGCATTTCATTTTCTGCTTCCCCAATACATGGCTGAATAATATTAAGAGCTTCATAATCTCTCATAGTGGGAGAGACCATAAGTAAATTTTGGAAAAAATGTACAGCCTCGGTGTGGATAGTGTCGGCAGATGCAAGGATGCGCCCATCATCTAAAAACTTCAACTGACCCACCCAGTCTATCTCAAATGTCTTGAATTAAATCTTAAAAACATTATTTCTAGCCTCAATCTTTATTTATCATATTGCAAAAGTGGTTAGCTGTTTAATGATGATTATGCCCTTCAAGCCCAAAATAAAAAATTAGACTCGAACTTACTAAGCACCAATTTGAGCCTCATTTTTGGCTAAAAATACATTTTGGAATAGTAGTTTGATAGAGAATGTATATTAAAAATTAAGGAAAAAAATTAAATTTGCAAGTAATAATATTTTATTGAAAAATGTACGGTTGAAAATGAGAGAGAAAAATGTATTTTGAAAATATTGGGATCAAACACGGGTTAAACATCTTTCAAAATTTCTGCTTAACATTAGTCGACATCATGCATATAATGGTAGTCTGTCTAATTGGCCTTGAAATGGAAGTTTCTATAATTGCAACCCAGTCCTTGAACTTTTATAATACTTAGTTAGGTCCATGCTCAACCGAGTGATCGTTCACTTAATATTATTAAGTGAAATATTATTTAGCTCGAAACTCCTCAAATAATAAATTTCTTTCCAAAATTTTACTTATATTCCTGAACTTTTCAAATATCACAAGCAGGTCCTATATTACTTGTCGATTCTCAAATGACTTATATAGTCACTGACAACTCTGGATTCCATATATAGTCAACCATAATCCTATTTCTAAAAACTTTGGGCTTTGATCCCTGAAGAATTGAATGGATCTCAAATTGGTCCATTAGTTTCCAAACTCTGTCATTAAGTCACAAATAAGATTTAAGATTATAACAAATAGAGTACTCCTTTCTTTCCATGTATTTTGGGCTGTTACTATCTATAGCTCGATCCACAATAGTCTCTTGACTGACTCCATTTCAAATAGAAGCTAGCCCTACCGTCTATCCCATAACATTATTAAAGAAGAAATTAGTGTATTCAACTTGTGCCTAAGATTTTAGGTTGTTGTAGACGCACACAATGGCGGATCTAGGATAATAAGTCAGCTAGGGCGGTCGCTGAGCCGCAATAATAAATTTTTTATTGATATTTAATTAAATAATGTTAAAAATTTCAACCAATATATAAATGCACTAAAATGTGAAAAAATCATATACATTTGAAAATATAATCCGATACAATATAAAATAATAAAAAAAAAAACATTTCTCAATCAGACATTTACGATCAAGTTTTAAGTTTTTTACGAACTCAAACGAAACAGTTTTACGTGAAGTATGATTAAATGGTAAAGACAAGCTCCGAGTTTGGGTGAAGGTTATGCAAAATTTTGAAAACAACGGTTTTTAAAACTAAAACTATTTTCGACCTCAAAAGAAAAAAAAAAGATTTTTCCAACTTTTAAAAGAATAAAGAACAATACTTAAATTGTCCAAATTCGAATTTTTTAAAATAAATTAATAAAACTTAACAATAAAAGTATATATATATATATCATAAAGTAATAATTTGAGTCAATAAAGTTTTTTTAAAAACATATTTCGAAAACGAAAACTAATTATAATTGTTTAGTTATTTTTTATTGAATTAAAAATTTAAACAAAAAGTAGAAAAGCAAAGAATTGAACCCCATACAGCACAAAATAGTCTTTTTACCATATGAGCTACACATCTTTTGTGTAACATTGGTACAATTATTAATTAATATTTAGTTATTATTTACTGTGTTTAAAAATTGAAAGAGAGAATGTCGTTGAAAGTGGAGGTGTCAAGACGGACGGGTCGGCTTGACCCGTGAAAATCGGTCCGGATCGACCCGGGACCGCAGGCCGACCTCTGACTCGAGTGGGCTGTTCACGGGTCAAGGAGGTGTGACCAGTGGGTTTCGCGGGTTGTACCTTCACGGGCTGTAGTTAACCCGCTGGCCCGTGAAAAAAAAAATTTAAAAATTAAAAGAAAAAAAAGGATTCTAAGCATAATAACTCTAGTACAACTTCTAAAGGCAAATCTTCTTTTTTTCTCCATAATAGCTAAGAAACGTAATGTTCTTAGTTCTTCATCTACAACTCCAACTGCAAATCCAAATACCACACCTGTTGAATTAGAAAGATATTATCAATTTGATCATTATAGTTTAATACTTGAAGATGAAGTGGATAATTTAGATATTTTACCATGGTGGAAATTAAATGAGCGGACATACCTTGTATTATCTAAAATGGCGCGAGATATACTAACAGTTCCAATCTCAACAGGGTATTGGACGAAAGAAAATCTAGATTTAAAGAAAATATTTTGGAAGCTCTCATATGCGTGAAAGATTGGATATTCGCGGGTCGAAGGATGGAAGATAAAATTATTGATGATGTTGCTGAAAATTTCAAAAATCTTGTAATTCCTGAAGATTGATTGAAAAACAAATATTAAAATATATAATTTTTGAACAACTAAATTATAGTTAAGACTTAAGTAAGTGCCACCTAGTTGGGATGTGTTTAAACTATAAATTATAATAAAAGTAGATGTCAACCTAGTTGGGATGTATTTATATTATAAATATTTGATAATAGTAAGTAGAAATACATTTAGTTGTTATTTGTTTAAGATAAATTTAATTTTGCAAAGTTATAAATAATTCATATAACATTAAATTTGAATTCTATGTAAACATTTCTTGGTATAAATATGAATTTATCATTTTGTTCAATTTTTAGTTTACATTTAACAAAAAAAATATTTTTTGTTATAAATATGAAAAATTCTATATTTTTATAATTTTATTTATACAATAATACGGACCACATCGGAACAAACCGCGACCCGTGACCCGCATGGGTCAGCGGGCGTGCTTGGGTTGTAGTCCAAAATTTGTAGGCTGACTCGGAACCGAGCCGGAACCTATAGCGGGTGGGCTTTTTTTCACGCGGGTCGTTACCGGGTTCATATGTTGGCGAGCAGACCCGGCCTGGACCACCCGATTGACACCTCTAGTTGAAAGGAATCGAACCCATACCTCCAATTGCACAAAATGATACTTTTACCATATGAGCTACACTTCTTTTATTGAATGCAAGTACAATTATTAATTAATATTATATATATATATATATATATATATATATATATATATATATATATATATAATTATTGTTTATAAATCTTAATTAATTTTTTTCCGGCGGATCCAGCACAGGCGGCCTCCCCGAATTGTCGGGTGCTGGATCCGCCACTGGGCACATAATAAGCTGATTTATGACCAAAATTTTTTTTGAACTTTTTGAAAGCAAACATAATGAAATTGAAGTACTTTTTTTTTTATACTCGAGACATTCTTGATACAAAAGCAAAATGATTTAATTCATTTAATAAGAGATTCTACATTTGTCTATATATTCACATCTTGTAAGTAAATTGTTGATAACCTATTACTAAACCCTACTAATCTTATCAATCTTCGATATTTTTTATATTTTTCTAATAGCATAATGTTGGAAAGATTCACAAAAATAAGCACATTGGAATAATGTCAATAAGAAAATAAATAAATTGTGGGAAAACATTGATTTACTTGTTTGATAATATGCTTACATCGAAGGGGTTAACTCTAAATCAATCTTTCACTATAATATTACAGGATTATAGCATTATTAGAAATTGAAAAAGATACTAAAATTGGAAACCTGCTATTGCAGGGAAGAAAATGATAAGCCGCTATTACAGCAGGGAAGAAGAATTAATCTATTCAACTTGAGAAATTACAATACATACTAATTTATTTATAGAGAAAAATCTAACAAACTATCTAACTATCTAACAACTAATAACAAACTAAAAAAGAAACTAGAAGAATCTGGAATAAGGAAGAAGAGGCTGGAAGGTGAGCTGTATATTCTAACACACCTCCCTCAAGGATGTAGCCAAGGTCTTTCACGGTTTACAGGAGGAACTGATGATAACATCTTCTGGAGGCCATAAACTCGTGGCTCTGGATCTTGCCTAAAAAGCAGCAGTTGCATGGCTGTTCTGCCAATACTTACACTCATAATATCACAAATCAGCCTTAGGTTTATTTCCTGCCATAATCTGGGATATGTGCGGACCCCTGCTAAATGCTTGATTGAATAAAATCCTTGTCTGCGTGTTTTGGAACCCAGGCAACCATAATAGAAGGGCTACAGGTGCCATTACAATAACTCCAAACAAAATGTCATACAGACAAGCAACAGAAACAATGGTCTCCCATAGTGCCGTTTTCTCCAAGAAGGGTCGCAGGACTTGAGCAACCAAATTAATTCCCCATCCAGTTGGAATGAAAGCCAATAAACTGGTGAAGAGAAAATTCCAGAACAAGGCTGGATCTGAAGCCAAAGTTATCTTCAGATTTGGTATGGGTTAGTAACCATGAATTATCATCCATAACAGGAGAAGAAATAGACAATGGAATCGGAATAAATTCCATGAAAACATCTTTAGTACAAAGCTAGAAAGAATAGAAGAAAGGCCTCTGGTAATTGATCTAGGAGGCAGGAAAATCTAAGGAATGATACATTCCAAACACTCATCAAACCTAATAGCACTGGTAAATTCTTCACAAAAGGTGCAGAATAGAAGTGTTGATTAATACTTGAAACTCCCTTTAATAACTTCTCCACGACTGAAAATCCATATTGCAGAGAAAGAGGTGCATGGAAAATGAACTAAATCCGTCGCCAATAACTCATTGATGAAGAAGAATTGAAATGAGATCCATAAATGGAAAACATCAACAGATGAACTTGAAACCTAAAAATATGGATGATTACGAACACGCAATTCATCCAACAAGTTCTTTGAAAGTTTGCTGGTAGTGCTTTCGGCTACCCTCAATCCTCAAAATAAGAAGAAATTCATTCCGACATTTCTTCGAGCATCTAGTGAGCCAAGCTACTATCCTATTTTGTTTAACAAATTGAAGTCTTTTCTAAACCTGCAACAACTAGTCACCCACATCCAAATCCATACACCAATCTAAATTCGTATCCAGGCCTACATTCTGCAGTTAAATCTTACTGTTTGTACATCAATCGGAAGTCGTGGCTATGGCATTTCTGGAAGCAGGAGTGAGGTTCAGAATTAAAGAGTGAAATCTTGATGGGATTAACAATGAAGATTCATTTGATAATCCATTTACAGTGGAAAATGCTTTCCATTCCCTCTGATTTGAGGAAAAAAAAATGTTTATTGAAGGATTATGACATTTTCAATGTATAGAATTTACAGAAGTGCAGTGCTGCTGCTCTGGATTTTTTTTTTTTTTTTGTTTGGAGATGAGATTCTGCTCTGATACCATATTAAAAATTGAAAAAGATACTAAAATTGGAAACCTGCTATTGTAGGGAAGAAAATGATAAGCCTGCTATTACAGCAGGTAAGAAGAATTAATCTATTCAACTTGAGAAATTACAATGCATACTAGTTTATTTATAAAGAAAAATCTAACAAATTATCTAACAAACTAACAACTAATAACAAACTAAAGAAGAAACTAGAAGAATTTGGAATGAGGAAGAAGAGACTCGAAGGTGAGCTATCTATTCTAGCAAGTATTTCTCAAGATAATATTAGAGGTTCAAAATATCATAAGAATTTAACTATTCTCAGTTTACCAATAATTCATCAAAGATCAATGTTTTTAATTATCTAAATAAATTTTTTTTTTGGACACAGGTAGATCTAAAATTCCTAAGTATATGACATTTCATTCATATCACGAAGTGTTAAATTAAATTTTTTTTTTGAGGCTCAACCATTAGAATTTATTGAAAAAACGTACTATTCTAACTTCAGGTCTCCTAGTAATGCTATAACGAAAGTCTAATAACCCGTTCTTCAGGCTTTTGAAAAAGTCAAAAACTGTTTTTAAGCATGTTTGAATAATTTTTTAAAAGTACTTTGTTCGGTTATGAGAGTTTTTAAAGAAAAAATGATCTAAACCCACAAAAAGTAGAAACAAAGTAAAAATCATACCAAATGGATCCTAAATCTCAAACTAGTGGCTCTAGTTTCTAGTTATCCTCTCATTTCTCCACACTAGTCCATTGCCCGTGCAATGCACGGGCAATGTGATTACGAAGGTAAGGTTAGCGTTCTAAAACAATATATTTATCTCCATTTTTTTTTTTTTTTTTGTAGCATTTTCTTAAGTATTGAATGCATAATATAATTTTTTTTATACTTAGCATCCTTTTCATAAACAGCATAGAAAACTTCTAACAACTTCTTTCTGGTAAAGCTCTTGATATCTCCCATCATACTAAAGTCATAGTAGATGAGTGTTTCATCCACGCCAATAGCAAGGTTTCCGGGATGAGGATCAGCATGAAAGAAACCAGTCTTTAGTATCTGAAATCGAAGCCGATGTACAAAAAATTATTTAGCTAGTAAAGGGTTAGATTTCATCAACCTGAATAACTTAACTGCAGGGAACTCACCTCAATTAAGTAACCTTCAATAGCACGTGATGATATTCTGGATTGACTAAAACCTCGTGCATCAATCATGTCTAATTGATTTACCTTGACCCCTAATTAGATAGCCAAAAATATGATAGTATATAAGCATCACATAAAAGCCTTACCACATGATCAATGCTTTAATCCATAAAAGCAGGCACAGTATTTAGTTTGAATTAGGAAATTAGAGTACATTATATTAGAACCTGGAACATACTCTAATGTCAACTCCTTTGTTGCTGTATAATCCCAGTAGACGAACTACAATATGGATAAAAAGCACATCATAATTAGAATAAGCATAGATGCGAAATATGCAAAAGCAGAAAACATTTTTTTTTTTTTATAGGAAGTCCAACTTCAAAGTATATGGTAAACCGAAAAGAATAATGGAATTTGGACACCAAACTTAACACTACGATCTGAAAGCAAGCAACCTAGATCAATCGATCATAGAAATTCCATTTATTGAGTTGATGGAAACGACAGTAAAACAAGGACGTGTCTGTTTAATTTCATGCACAAGTATCCAGAAAATATTAGTAACTTTCGAAAAGTCAGTTGTTCCTGGTACTATAATTAATTTGAAGATAAATATATAAGAAACGGATCATTGAAAAAAAAATAGTGAATATAGCTATCCTGCTTTCTTTTAAGTCGGGGGTTTTTCAAGCTGTTTCTTTAGAAGCATTTACTAATTAGTCTAATTTTGATACTTTTTTTTTTAACACTAATCTTTGAATTCTTGGAAAAATCAATTGCATAGAATGGACGGTAATGTTTCTTTTCTTTTCAACTTTCATCTCCACAACTACATAGGAGAGAGAATTCGATAAAAATGTTGAAAGAGAACCAATTTGAAGATAATAATAGTAATAAGGGAGAAAAACCAGCAGTCCCTCCATAGGAAACAAACAGGTACTCAGACCCACTTTATATTTCGGAAATCCCGACAGAATCAACCTTTAACTAATTTATTCAAAATGCATAGGGAATGCTTGAATTAGTTAACATCAGATGCATAGGGAATGCTTGGACACCGATTGCAAACTTCAATTAGTTCAAATTATCCATATAACTAAGATATGTATATATATATAAAGCGATGACATGAATGCCATTGTATGCCAAATATATATGTCTTTAACTTCCCCAACTGTAGCTTTAGGGGCTTGATCTCTCATATTGAAAAACGTGTATTAACATGGCCATGCAGATATGATTGATCAATAGAAATGCCCCATCCCACTCGCAATATTTCATACGTCGTACCACGTAGGTACCGTTCATGGAAGTTTATTCTTAGAATTACTGTTATAATGATCATCATCATCATTAGAAAAAGAAACATGGTGTGACGCCTGGTACTACTTACTTGGCACGTTCTTCATACATTCCTATCCAATCCCTTGTTGGACCACCTAGCGTTTCACTTTTTTGGAAGTATCCAGCAACCAGCTTTAAATTTCCTGAAGAAACAGGCATATTGATTTACATACAAAAGGAAGGTAATGGTAGCAGAAATGTCAAGACTAAAAATTACTTACGCAGATGAATGTTAAAAAGCTTCTTTAAACCAGGTCTTTGTACTTTCACAACTACTCTCTCTCCATTATGTAAGATAGCCCTATGCACCTGAGAAAATTTCCTTTGAAGGCAAATCAGCATCTTGTAATAAATTATGATAGACTCATGAAGCATGACTCTTTTCGACTATTACCGCAATTTAGTCATCAATATGCATGTTGCCCGAGGAAAGACTTCCAATAGGGCACTCAATTATGGAATAAGCTAGAATGTTCTAATGGTAGCACCTAATTTTAACCAAAAAATCAGCATAATGATTATCAGAGGAATAAGAAAAAAGAATGGGATAGAATATGTAAAAAAATTGACTCTGCATTTATGTCTCAGTCTTGAATCTGTAAACATGTCAAATTGAATCTTGTAACAGTAAAAAGAAAATATGAAATTATCCCCCTCGCATATTGTTGTATGATTCCAACTTAATTGCAAACAGAAATCATTGTAAAAAACAAAAGAGCTATATGTCCATTTGATTGTCTGTCTCTGTTTTTTGGGTTTCTGGAGGCAATAAATATGTTTACTTTATATGCTTGCACGGTCTTAAGTGCAAGACAATAAATCCTATAATTCACGCGTTCCGCTTTCAGGCAGAGAAGGAAAAGAAATGCAAATATGAAGCAAAGCATAGGATCAAAACACAAAGTTAAGCAATATCAATTGATAATCAGAGAATGAACACTATAAATCAAAGCAAGAAATCAACTTCCCTTTCAATAATGGAATTGGCACCAAAATGGATTGTACAAGGCTGAGATCAAATCCAAATCATCTGAAGCAACGAGAAATGACTGATTTGAGTTTAGATCTCTTAGAAGAGTTAACCTTTTTCCTTCATTTTATGGTTTGTTTCCGATGTTTTTCTTTTGCTATTAGATGTTTTTACCATTTGTGGCCACTGGCCACCATTTCCTTTTATCAGTTATGCTTTATCAATGGGTAAATATGGATGTTATTATCTGCTCTTTTCTTACCAAAAATAGTTGATCTATTAAGCATATTTTCCAAACCAAACAACTATATTATTCAAATAGAATATAAGGAAATCTCATCTTACAATTTAATTGAGGCATCATTTCGCTACATTTTAGCTTCTTATAAATAATTGTAGGACATAAAGACCGAGTAATTGTCTACTTACATTTCTAAAATTCTCAAGAACCTCTTTATTGACTTTACATAAATCTGCACAGAGTTGGACTCCAGTTAATAACACTCCACGATGCTTTTCTTTAAGCAAAGCAGTAGCAGCATTAACAAAGTTTTCTACCAGGTCCAGTACTTTCTTTATTATCCTTACAGAGCATAGTGCTGCATACAATACACATGAAGTATTGTTAATATAGGCAGTGAGACAAGTTCTGGATCTTTGGAGACTAATTTTTTCCCGGAAAAATATAGTGAAAATAGTCCACAAGGTGCACCGGCATCATTTTTTTTGTCTTTTGGTTTTTTGTATTATAGTTTTATCATAATTGAAAAACTGAGCTGATTTTCCCACCAAAGGAAAGTATTCTTCTGGACATACTCCTTTTACCATTACAAACGAGAAAGAAAAAATAAGAGAACACTTCGTTGGATGTTAACAAAAGATTATAGGACTTAATCCAAAGCATGAAGCATGATATTGTTAAGAAAATATTGACGGACGAAATGAAACTCATACCTGGGAATGTTGAGCTCCAATAGCAGCAGTAGCACCATTTGGTCGTTAGAAAACAATAGGCAATGATATCTGACCGGCTGAGAAGCACGTAATGGGCATGTTTGGAAAGAACCAAGTGGGGTATAATGTTCCATCCAAATTGACATGAAAGGATGATAAATAGAGGGAAGCTCAACTCTTGATAGATTGTGAACATTACATGGGAGAGAATGAATTACGAAGAAAAAAACCCCAATTCAATCAAAACAAGCTTACATTAAGTCAACAATACCAAACTTCAACACTAAAATATCCAGTGTAGACGACCACTAAAAAAACGTGTAGAAACACTTCTTTTTTATAACAAAAGAAAAAGAAAAGATTGCATTGATTACATATAAAATGAACAAAAAATACAAAATAGAATAGTAATGATCATGAATTGCATTTAAAGAGGAGTCGAATGAAAAATCTATTTTTAGTGAAATAAATACTTATCAAAAATGACATTATATGCACAAATTGATATCTATAAATACTCTTCTATAACTTTATAGGTGACCAAATGCTCATCAATTCACATTATAGGAACACGCCATCAGGAAAAAAATCTCATCTGCTTAGCAATTAAACCTACTCGTTCCAACAACATATCTTCATTTCTATATTTGAAGAAGATTCACCAGCAGACATTACTTATGTTATTTAGTATCCGCTTTCAAGAAAAAATATTTGGCAACCACGTATAGTTATAATGCTTTTCATAAGAGCTATCTTTAAGCTTTGAATAATATTGAAAGCAGGGCATGTATAGAGTTTGAAAAATAATATAATTTTCATTACATATTGCCAAAAATCAGATCACAGTTAACATACTTACATGCAAGTTGGAGCTTTTGAAAACTCCTCCCACCTCCCTCTCCGGGGAAAAAAGATGAAAAGAGTGAAAACAAAAGCCAATGAATGACTGAAACATTTGAGAATAATAGAAAGAAGAGTACAAGGAGAACTTTTCACAAAAAATAAAAGAGAAACAACGATACTTACAAGGTACCCAGATATTGTAATTTCTTATTGCAGGTGCAAGAGTTCCGGAAAATCCACTACAACCTAGGTTCCTGCAAGTTGATGCATTAACAATCAGAACACCAGTAAATTGTAAGAATTTGACACACAAAGCTGGGTTGATAGATATGACTAAGTTCAATTCCATCCTTTCATAATGGAATAGGGGAAACAGGAAAAGTGAAACTGTGTATTTGAATGAAGAAGAGAATTTAATACTAACAAAGGAGTCACGTTTCCATTTCTACATGTAACATGAGACCAACTCAAACAGAGGCTAGCAAAATTATAGTTTCAATCTGCAATTTTATTATTTCAGTCATTCAGAGCTGTTTGAAATTCAACTATAGCTTCACCTGAAATATCAATGGAAAAGGAAAAAGTGCATTCATCATAATGATAAAACAAACATAAACAATAAATACGGCGTGTGTCGTTCTGGTATAGCTTTTCAATTTTCCTATATATTAGTCAACTTTTATGCATAGATTACTTAGTAATTTACTTGTAAATTGCTCCGGCTGGTAATATTTAAAATTTTAGCATTGCATTGTTCTGGAAAAAAAATGGGTCATAGTAACAATAATAATTGCAGATGTAGATACTACCAAAAAACAACTAATTGCAGAGTTATTTTTTTTTCTTGGCAGCTGACCGAACTTAATTCAAGAGTGCTCTGTCTGCTAGTCAATCGAATTCATCCCAAATTAAAACATAAATCGAAGAATTAAAACACAATTAGAGCAAGATTCAAGAGCAATGTAAAGTAGAATCACACCTTGACAATGCCCACAATCAAAGATCTCATCCCAACATGGGGTTCTGAGCTTGCATCTTCTTCAGTATTGCGTGCACCTAACAGAATCAATCATTAGGCTCCCTTCCTTTCTTATATAGCGAGTAAAATTTATTAGAAATCGAAGATTCAACAATACAAGTTAAGAAACCCTAACAAATATATAGAAGGGGAAGAAATTGAAGAAGATAAGCTTATACTTCCAGGTATGTCTCGGTTGAATAACACGATGAAGAGCAGCAAATCGCAAGAGGATGAAGAAAGTTTTGGAGAGCGGCTGCCGGGGTGAACCGAGAAAAAAGAAGCGAAACTGGACGGAAAATCGCCTCCTTCCAATATGGCTAGCTCCTTGTCGTAATTGTTGCTAATCCCCTTAGCAGAGGAGTTTCTTCCTCTTACGGTTTCGGCGGGAATCTGAGATTTTTGAGGAGGGTAGATTTCTTCGATGGTCGAGATAGAGGAGTGAGTTTTGAGAACGTGCAGCTAGGTTTTCTTTGGCGGTGGAGATTTGCCCTCATTTAACGGAGAAATAGAGAAGGAACGCGTTTGCAAAGTGAAATAGGGCAGATATTTTACATTGAACTGTAGTGGAACCAGTTTGCGAATTGTGAACAGATTTAAGTGTGAAAACGAGGGTGCAAAAATGAACAGTGCACCCCCACATCCCCTCTTTTAATAGAGTAGAGATTGGTTAGGAAAAGCGGTAAATTTGTGGGGGTATATGAGTTAAGACACTTAAGCGAGTGTGCAATGTAATATTTAATATAAATTATATATGAACACTGAGGCATCAATAAAACTTTTACCTTAAAGATGATGACACAATATTGTTCATTGTAGAACAGAAGCAAAGTCTCATTTTACTCAATACAGAATTGAAAGTTGTTACGTACCAAACATGACAACGTCTAATCAACGATTTTGATTTTTGACCTATGAAAAAAGATAACACAGTACCCTTTGCATTGAAGAGATACATATCAAAACCTTAGCCCCCATCTTTAAAATTCGGGAGGAAATATTCAAATGGGCATATCAAAAGATGTATATCAAGGTGTACATCACCTCACATGGAGGGGCCCACTTGAATAAAATATTCAAATGGGCCCCTTACCCATGTGAGGGGGGTGTACACCGTGATGTACACCCCGATGTACCTCTAGCATTGCTCTTCAAAATAAGATCCCTACAAACTTTATCTCCTCTCTACTCATTTGAAATTCAAAAACTCTAAAAATAATTAGCCCCCAAGAAGAATAAATTTTGCGTTATCGGAACTCCATTTATTTGAATTTCTTTTGTATTTACTTTTTTCCAACATTTTTTTATTGTCTTAGTTGCACTATTGTAGGTTGTATTCATATTTAGATGAAGGATGGTACTCAGTGATAGTGGATTGCTCATCATTTTGGTCTTAAACGATTACAACTCTTTAAAGGATAATTTAAAAAGGTGTTCGAGACTTTTTCTCAACGTGAATAGTTTTTCACATGAAATACATAAATTTTGATCTTTAGTATTAATCACTTTTGTCTATTTAATTACACTTAGAAAAACATATTCTCTCATATAAGAAAAATATATAAAAAGTTAGGAGAGTTGTATTAATTGCAAAAGTTAGCATTTTACGATGTTAATTGACGACAACAATACCCTATCTGTGGTCATGTTTCCAACACACATAAATTATGCCCCCTATTTGGTTTGACTAAAAAAGTGAATTAAAATTAACAATTAACAATTAATTTTAATCATATATTATTCTATTCATAACTTTTCAATTACACATATTAAAATTTATTAAAAATCTGATTTTTCCTACACTATAAAAAGAGTGAGTTTTGTGGCAACTATTCATAAGCCGTTTGGCCAAGTAAGCCGAGCCATTAAAGCCATATAAGCCGAGCCATTAAAGCCACCATTTTTTTTCCTCAGTACGTTTATCTGCCATTTTTTCTCTCAATTTTCAGTGCTCTTTCTTTCTCCAATTTTACACGCACACGCAAACTCCCACTCCTCCATTCTTCACGGCTTCACCCATCTCATCTCTCTCTCTCTCACACTTCCCCCCTTAGAAACAAGCCCTCCTCTTCAGTCATTTTTTGCACAGTTCTCTCCACCGCCTTCTCCTTCTCCCCACCGCCTTCTCCTTCTTATCTTCTCTCTTATTTTACATCCTACCTCTTTTGCTTTTGTCTTCTACCATTTCCCTTTGTTCTGCGATCAAACCCTAGCGGTCAAAAATTTCTACAAATCTCAAAATTTCAGCAGATGCAAGGAAATCTCCATAAATCTCTCTTCTGAGGTAACTTCAAAGCTTCGATTTAGGTTTTATTCAGACTTATTTGATTAATTTTTGGGATTTTATTTCCAAATCGAGGCTGGATTCTTCATTTGGATCTCCAAACTCAAACTTCTTCATCCTTTCTGCTATCGCTTGGTGCTCTAGACAATCTCTTGACTCAATATTATTTTTTTTTGATATTACCGACAAGATCTTCGTCGATGGCGCCGATTAGATCGAATTCCCTATGAACCTAATGTACTGTGTTTACGGTAAGATCTATACTTGGTGAGCTTTGAATTTTTTAATTTTGGTTGCCATTTTTTCCTTCCTGTTGGGTTTATTTATTTTTTGTGTTCCTTCTTTCAATAACATTAGTACTAACACAATTTTTTTCACGGCCCTCGTTGACGTTCCTCAACAGTTCAGCTTTGGAGCTGGGCAAACTCGAAAGAGCACGAAAGCACATTCAGCGCAAACACAAACATCAGTAATGGTAATGATATTCCCACGGATGGTACTTGATGCTTTTTAGTTTCCAATTTATATCTGTTAAACGGTAATAATTACTTGAAGCTGGGATGTGAATTTTCTGGAGTATTGTGGGATTTCGAGAGTAGTATGACGTATGTGTTAGGTTGAACAATTTTAGTGTTTATTTGTCTAAATTATGATTTTTCATTTTCTGATTTCTGTTAAAAAGCATGTGGTTTATGTTAATGTTTTTATAGAGGAATGTTAAAACTATTGCTTTGTTGACTTTATGACTAGGAAATGTGGGTTAATCTTTTCCTATTAGTGGTTGTTCAGATGCCTTTATTCATGCAATACTCATTTACAGATTTGAGTAATTTAACCCCTGTTTGTTGTGCATTATTCCACCAAAACTAGAAAAAATTGGACCATTATTGTACCTTCAGCAGGCCTTTATCTGACAAAGCTCTCACAGGTGGGTCCTACTTTGATTAGTAACGGTCAGAAAAATTCTATTAATTTGTTGAATAAGGCACAACAAATAGGGGCTTAATCTTATTTTTAGTTAGCAATAAAATAACTTGTCGTCAATTAGTAGTCCATGTAACAGTTGTTAGAATCTCAAGAAATGCTAACTGCAACTTTTGCACGGTGATTAAACATGTGTGTACCCTGTGATTTTAGCACTAAGCTTTTGATTTATCAAAATGAATTTTGTGATATATGGAAGAGCATGGTTTTATGCCTATATGAATTCAATAGATTCAATGTTTAAAGAATTCAAGCTGGACGTTATTTATATTTCCTAATTGTCTATGGTGATTATGTGGGTTTGTATTTTAGAAAGATGCATGATGCTTTTCTGGATTCGTTTCACATGGATTATGAAATCATAATAGAAGTTTTTGTTCATTTATGCTTTTTCTTACACTTTTCTTGGTCAACTTTTATCTACCTCTCTATTTTTTGGATCTCACGAAGGAGAAAAATGTTTAAGGTGATTGATCGGTGATCTTGATATGGTGTCTTTTCTTTCCTACTCTTTTATATTTCTATGGCAAAAATATTCGTGTTTGCTTTTGCTTCTGTTTACTGTTTCATTGTTGGAGTTTTAACAATTAAGAGAAAGGAAAGAAAACTCCATGGCAGAATTTAATATTACTTTGGAAGATATTGGCAACTTTTTGCCATTCCGTCTTTTCCTCTTTATGCTTTTATTTTCTTTATGTTCATTTCACCCTTTGCTGCAAGAACTTATTTGGATCAGTAATTTTTATGTGTAGACGACTCAGAGATGTCTGATGGTGCTATGGTTTCAACCGTCAGGATCTCAATGAAAGGCAAGAAAAGCATGCGAAGCTTGTTCTTTCAACAGTGAAGGTTAGATATATCCTGCTAGTCAGCAACACCTATGGTAATGGTTAAGTGGGATTACTCCTTAGGTAGGTTCAATTCTCCATTTCTTTGGGGATAACATAGAAAGTTCTTATGTTTATTCACTATTTAATTTGGGTAGTTAACTGTTGGAACTTAAGAGGTTTGAAGAACTTGAAAAAATCTAAACAATTGATTCTCGTGATGCCATCATTGCCAAAACCATTAGTAAGCGAGCAACACTTTATTTTATTATTTTTGATATTTAGTTGCTTTATGCTCAATTCTTTATGATGTTTTCATAAATTTGGATTTTCCTTTAGTTGCCTTCTTTATGCTTAATCTTTCTTGGTTTGTGTGATTTTATTTTTTGAAGTTGAAAGAGTTTTATATTTTCATTTCTTCTATGCAAAGTGGCAGATCTTGTTATGAAATTACTTGTTCCGTTGATTTTTTTTTATTAATATCTTTATGTAATAACTTGTTTTTGTTATGTGTATATTTTGCAGGCAAATGGTGGAAAATAAGGGGATGATGTATCTAGAAAAGGTGTGAAAGTTTTTTTTTTTTTTAAGGTGTAAAAGCTTTTTTGCTCAGATACCTTAAAATTTTGGTTTTTGTCAAAATCTAAAATACTTGTGAATAAGAGTGCTATTAGATTACTCATCACTCATCAAAGATGAAAATGATAAAGCTGTTCCATGTTGTTCTTCATTTGAATATTTTTTTAAGTTCTAATTTCTGATCCTTGTTGCTTATCTTGATTTTAGAAAAACTTACGGTAGGTTCTAATTTATAGCTTATCTTGATTTCGGAGAAGAGGAAGATGAACCAAACCTTGCTTCCCAATAGTAGTACTCTGCTTCACTTGCTTGAAATTCCTCGACTTATGGTAATGTAATTTGTATGGCTCATGCCTATGATTTTTACAAGCCTAATCTTGCCAGCGAATATCCAGTAATTCTCATTCTTAACCCATCTACTAATTTCATTTTCACAAGCCTAATTGTCACTGCTAATAAAAACAAACAAAAACATGGGAGTGATGTTTTGTAAAATATGTGTTGCTACTTCAAATCTTCTACATTATACTCTTTTCAGTTCTGATATGGTTAAAATCACGTTTATAGGTTGTCGATAACAAGCTTTCTCAGACTTGCTATCTCATGGCATCCGATTCTTGTTATAAAACCTTCTGTAACAAGTAAGCTTCTGCTGAGATAAAGTGTTATTCTCTTTATAAACCTTCTTGTATTTCTATGTTACGGATGCTTAAACATTTTGTATATATAGGTACGAGAAATTGGAGGGCAAACAGTTTTCAGTTGCTGATGCCGAATACTTTATCTTTCATTCCCCATATAACAAGGTAATTAGTGAGTAGTGCCGGAAATTTAGCAATAGTGCCCTTTAATAAGTAGCTTTATTTTTTTTCCCTCCTTAAAGATTGATCAATTGCAAAGTTTTTGTTAACATATTACCTCATATCCCGCAGCTTGTACAGAAGAGCTTTGCTCGATTGGTGTTCAATGATTTTGTAAGGAATGCCAGGTAGATATTTTCTTCATCATTCGAGAAGCACTAATTATTAAGGGTTCCACTTTGTATTCATTTCTGCATATGTATTTGGCAGCTACATTGATGAGGCTGCTAAAGAAAAGCTTGCTCCATTTTCGTCTTTAACTAGCAATGAAAGCTACCAAAGTCGTGATCTTGAAAATGTTTGTATCACTCCAACGCGCACTTTTCTTCCTTATTCAAATTTGTTGATAGTTTGGTGGTGTTAATGTGTGGAAGATAAGTCTCCAGAATTTATATCTGGTAATTTATGAACATCTCTGAGCTGATTTATTGGATCTACAGGCATCTCAGCAAGTTGCAAAACCCTTTTATGATGCAAAGGTGCAGCCATCCACTTTAATCCCAAAGCAAGTCGGCAAATCACATAGAGGTTCACATAATGACCAAATGGCGGCTCCTCATTGGGGGCCTCCTGGGCCCACACTTCTACAGGCATCTCAGCAAGTTGCAAAACCCTTTTATGATGCAAAGGTGCAGCCATCCACTTTAATCCCAAAGCAAGTCGGCAAATCACATAGAGGTTCACATA
The DNA here is from genome assembly GCA_035079005.1 of Fraxinus americana. Lineage (NCBI taxonomy): Eukaryota > Viridiplantae > Streptophyta > Magnoliopsida > Lamiales > Oleaceae > Fraxinus > Fraxinus americana. The sequence goes on along the minus strand of CM068719.1, from coordinate 17,417,134 downwards.
ATGACCAAATGGCGGCTCCTCATTGGGGGGCGCCTGGGCCCACACTGTGGGCCTAGGAGCCCCCCAATGAAGAGCCGCCATTTGGCTATTATGTGAAAGGTTATGTGATTTGCTATGTACCAATAGCAAAATCCTAGCATTTATTACGTGAACTATTGCCGTAAAATAGCTTTTTGTGATTTCTTTATAAGAAGAAACATTTTGAATGTACGATAGAGGTAAATCCATGTCTTTAATCAGTTTTCAAATCGTGTAATTTGCCGTATTAATTGCATAATTGTAGGATAGAGGTAAATCCATGTCCAATCTCTTCTTGTTTGAATGGTGACCACATTAGCAGTTTTAGAATGTCACTAACCCGCATATATGTTTTAGAAATGTTTCTTAGTCGATAATTTTATGTTTCACGGGGGCTAAGGAAGTCTTTTAATCTAGGTGTGGACTTCCTGTATTTCTAATGACAAAGATTTATGTTGTATTTTGCGAGAGCCTTTTTCTTTCTGTCTACATACATCTTAGGAAGTTGAAGCAATGTAGTACCCCATTTGAAGTTAACAAAGGCTTATAGGTTTGGTTCTGTTCCCAATTTCTTAAGAAGACAACGCTGAACTTTGATAGCACAACTGCTTCTACAGGTGCTGTAGTAAAACATGATAGTTGCAAATGCTACCATTAAAATGTAAATATCATTGTACATTAGGTTTTAAAACAAAACTCTGGGGATTTGCAGTTAAGTTAAATATCACTTTTGTATATTTTATTTGATGTTGATTTGGCAGCTAAGATGGGATATTGAGGTTGATTGGTTGCAATAGCGTTCTACTCATAGTTAAGTTAAATAAAGTATAAGATTACATCTTTGAAATTAATTGTTTCAGGTTCTGATTGAAGTAGAAAAACAAGGATGATGCTGGTGAATTTCAAACCACTGAAGTAACTGTCTATGATTACTTCATTAATAGCCGTAACATTGATTTGCCATATTCTGCCGATCTTCATCTAATCAATGTCAGGAAGCCTAATGTTTTTAGAACTTAATGTTTTTAATATTAGAGTGATCGCAATGTCAATTGATTATGATATCATGTGAAAAATAATTGTCAGAAATCTGCCTTGTTAAACTTCTTCATGCATATAACTTGAACGCATGCCACTAGAGATGGTGCTTTCTGTACCTGCCATAACGAATATGATGAGCTATCTGTTTGTTGCAAACTCACATCATGATACATTTTCATTCAAAAAGATAAGGTTTCAACTACAATACTATTTCACTTGTACATGGACGACGAGATCTGTCTTCCAATACTTTTTGTTTCATTAAGCTTTTACAACCGTACTATTAACTATTAAGAGATCATTTTTTTTAAGATCACAATATTGAGTACCCAACTACATCACTAGCACGTGCATCGCACGTGCGTCTGACTAGTATTTAAATAAAACAAGGTATATAACTTTAAATAAAACTTCAAAGTGCAATGATATCAAACAATATCATTCTTGAAGGATGATATTTACCATCTCCAGCTCTCTCACTTGGCTCCAAAAGGACAGGTGTCTTAAAGGACTACTGTTTGAAAGGGGACATGTGTCCTATGCCAATACCTCAGCAAATTAAGCTCTCGTTTGGCATCCATTTTTTTCTCATTCTTATTCTTATTCTCATTCTTATTCTCTTTCTTCATTTCAACCATACATTCTATCAATAAAATAATATTACACATAAATCTAAAAATTCTCCTTACTTTTTAACCACGCATTCTTCCATCAATCACTATTGAAAAACACATTTTCTACTAAAATGGGTGTCAAACACCCCCTTAATTTAGAATATCAATGTCTTTATCTTCTCCATTTAGAATTGATCTCTGCACAATTTGTAGAAGTGATGTTACCTACCCGACGATTTGTCATGTTGTGTTGCTATATCGATGGTTGATTTTTAAATTTATTTCCTAAGCATCAATGTGGCAAGACCATATGTCTTCACATCGACGATGGACATATATCTCCATATGATATAGACCATATCTTCTATCCACTGTGATCAATTCTGCTTCTTTGTTCGCTCTACGAACTTAACCCCTAAATACCTACTTAATTATGCAAGATTTTAGACCGTTTGAGCAGTGCATGACAAGCAGACAATGTATCCGTTACAGAAACAACTGATGACTAATTATGCTCAGCTCGACAAGTATATATACGACACCTTTGTAGGTCTCTTTATGGTACTGTGAAGCTAGTTGTTTCCTTCACCTTGTACGTTTAAAAAATATCTAAATAATGGATTGTGATGGTTCTCTAACATCGCTTTCTGTAGCTATGTCTAAATAATGCTCATCCGTTTTAGGCAAGCAATGTCAGCTTCTAGCCCAGTTTCTGAAAAATCAAGTTTTTTCACATGAATTTCCTCTTTATTAGGCGTTTAAATTCTGGGTTTATTTAATTCTGCAATTAGATAGCACACATGTTGCTTTAACAAATTATATGTTCCTTACGGTTTTCTTATCCACCATTTTCCGAATATTATTTGTTTATTAATATACAGTGCCATGCATGGACTAGAAAAAGTAAAACTCGAGCATCAGTTCCTTCTCCAGAGCAGCAAAATGCTCCCACATCTGTCCAGGAGAATGAAGCTGGCAGATCTTTAAGGCCACGGAAAAATAAAAGAAATGTATTTCGGCTAGTAGATGAATTTGATGACGAGGTCCCTGGTGACGGGAAATTTCCAGCTGAATGCCCTAACAGTTCTGTTGTAGGTGAGGAAAACATTGCTGGCAAAGAATTTCAAGTGGAAAATGAATCCCAGACAAAAAAGGCGAAGAGGAATTCTGTGAAGCCCAATGGTGATAAGAAAAACCAGCTGGAAAGCCGAAGGCGGCTAAGGAAACATCAGATCAGGCGGCAAAACCAAAACCTAAAAAGTTCTCTCACTCTACCCTTAAGCGAAGACGAGGTATATTTTGCAAGATCTGAGTGTTTGAGAGCTACAGCATATTTTGTTTCGTTATTTGGTGTTGACCAGGAAGTTTTATGGTTTATAGTGGACAAGGTTTTGTTAGAAACTCCTGAGGATGAGATTGACTTTCAAAAGGTGCTTTTTAGGGATTTAATTTTGCTTGCGGAGCACAAGGAGCAGCTGAAGGTATTTTCTTTTTTTGTTTTATAGCAGTAGCTACAGTTCTAGTAACTGTAGCAGCAGTACTACTACTACCACCACCACCAATCATAATCACCACTTTAACTATGCACGTTTCCATTTCTGATCTCTTATTCACCATAATGCAGAAAAAAGAGGCAACAACCGGAGTACCCTCTACAAATCAGAGATAACGACGTTTTCATAAATTATCTGCTGTGTTCAACATGTAGCTTTCCTTATCCTTAGTGCAATGACTTCGTTTTATCTTTTGTTATACTGTTACTAGGATGCCAAATTGATACTTTCCCATGTGCCTCCTAATTCTAAGCCAGTTCTCTTTGCATTTAACACAAAAATGTCTATGCCCTTACCAATGAAGAATGTATGGTATAATATGTTATAGGAAAAATATATTCTCCGTTATATATCGGGTCCTTATAGTAAGCAGAAAAGGACACGTAGGTGAAATGATTGCTGGTCCAGTGAAGATTATTAAATGATCAATTTCTGGAGAAATTGTCCGTGAGAATGCAGTATAGTGTTTTACATGTTGGCTTTGTTAAATTTCAAAATTATAAGGCCCCGTTCGGGAGGGTTTAAAATCCAATTAAAATTGAAAATATGATCGTTATTGGGTCCCACCCGTCTAATAAAAGTCAACAATAACGGCTATATTTTCAATTTTAATCTGATTTTAATCCCTCCCAAACGAGCTCTAAAAACACCAACGTTTCTAACCTTATCTAAAATATGTAAATATTAATGATCACATTTTACCTGCAATCACTCAATTTATAATCGGTTCGATCCTCAATCATAGACTCGAGAACCAATTGTTTTGGTACGATTCTAGCTACAAATCTACTTTTGATTGGGTTCCAAAAATATTTTTTTAAAATCTTTTATTAAAACCGTAATTTATATAAATTCAGAGTTATTCAGAATAATTGAGTATGTTATTCTCTAAAATGTAAATCATGAAAACGAAATAAGAAAATTTACGCGATAATTTAGACTTTAACATTTATTTTTGAAGCATAAAAAATCAAACTAGAATCAATAGTTTAATGAAAAAATAGGGACCTCATCTAACCAAATAGGTTCTTTGTTCGTAGAACTTCTATTTTTACAATTTTTGATCGGAATCGATTTAAAAAATTGTTAAGATATTCAGACTGAACCATCCAATACCCAACTCATACCAATGACTCTTTTTTCTTTTTTCCTTCAATTGAAATATGAACAGGGAAGTTATGAAGACATCTTCTATAAAATAACTACTTATACTATAGAAGTCAATAGTGCCACTTTACACTTTAGAGGATTGAATTGGAGATTTTTCGAAATGACGACTATATTCAACTAAAAAAAGAAGAAGATAATAGTAGGTTGAACGGAGAAACAAATGAGAACAAATATCAGGGTCAATCCTTCCATTTTTGCGTTCTCTTTGAATTGATCAACCAATTCAATGTAATCTGTAAATAGAAATCTGTAAGTTATTTTCTTCAATTGCTCCAAGATCCGGGCTCAGTTAATCTCCAAATAACACCACAATTAACCAATAGAACCACAAACCAACACTTCCCAAACACAAATGGTTGCTCCAATTTGTACAGCCCACAAAGGACTAAGGGTGAGAAATTTCAGCCAAGAAAATAACCACAGAGGCTCATCGGTGAAGAAGAAAGGGACAGTTTTCTCAAGGGAATGGCACACAGCCGAAGTACACAAAGCAAGAGACAAGAAACTGGTTCTCTCAACTTCTCAAAGGGGCGGCTGCTTGAATTTTTCACACGGTAATAGTAGTGGACAACCAAACTAAATACATTAGGAATAGGTCAAGCTTTTAGGTCAAAATAATAGGCCCAATAGAAACGAGATAAGTGGACTAATACCTTAAATCCATCCAAGTCATTCGGGTTGGGTCATGAGCAACACTAATATAATTAGACTGCTTCAAATGACCCAAGTGGGTTACGTGATTCGATTGGTTCGATTATGGTGTCGACATTTCACTTTACTCATCGGCTGAGGCCTATGCAGTATAATCCAACTAAAACTGATTTAACATTATAGCCGGGATTTATTGGGTATCAAAACCCAACAAATCTCCACTTCGATTCCCAATAAATCTGCATGCAAACAAAACACATAGTTTATACTTGCATAATCAAGATGACCAATAAAATTGGTATCACAGACCTTACCTTGTGTTTCGAACGTGAAACACATATCATACCTGCTCCATATACTCACCAGGGCTAAGATCAAGAACACCCAAGTAGAAGCAAATAATCACAGCAATCAATTAAGTGCAAATAAACATGCGATGGAGATATATATAGGATAACACAAATCTTTTCAACCATGTTCACATAGAACAATATATTAACACCAAGTCAATCAACAGGCCAACACATGCACAACAAATGCATAAATAATCTCACGAAGATCTCACCACACTTATCATATCCCATTCCGTGTTGCTCACACCTCGAGAACATATATCTCACCTCATCGCCTACAATGCTCACTAGACTAATCACTCAAAAACACACATGTCTAACTGGCAACTCTCTATAGATCCTAAGTTCTCGGGATAATCCTCTATCACCACATCACTCATCCAACCTAAATGGATAATGGGTCTCCACCTAACAGAAGTAATAGAAGTGCCTAACTCCCACTCCACCTGATCAGGGTCTCTTACAGATAAAGGATTCAAAACATTTGATCACATCTTCGCCGTGATCTAAATGTCACACTCCACATCCAACGGTACAAACCACAATGTACTCCTAGACATCTATACTCCACCTTATCAAAAGACATACACACTGTTAATGTATCCTAAAACCCACTATACATGCAAACACATTACACAAAGTGATAAAATCACTTCAATTCATACAAAGCACATATCAAACACATTGAAATGCAACATATAATCATGCAACCGAATTGAGCAATCACACACATGCAGAAAGGATTACACACAGATGTAAATGCAGTAATTAGGGTAACACTCAATAGGGTTCACTAGGGTCATCACTCGACCCTAAAACCAGATTCGTCTCGCTTCTCAGCTTACCCTTCTTCTTGAGACAATCCCTAATAAAGTGTCCAAACTTACCACAACTGTAACATCGTCTACCACCGGACTTGTCCCAACTTTTGCTCTTCTTCTTACCACCATCATCACTCGAGTCACTACTCGAATCACCACTATCTTGAGCTCTACCCAAACTCATCTGCTTAAACTTCATTCTATTCCTCATAATATACAACTCACCATTTCTCTTATCTTCTTTTTCAACCTTAATCTCCATATCCTTACTCATAAAGGAATTTATGACAATCTCAGGAGTTAATGTGTCCCTACCATACTTAATAGCATTTTTAACTTCACGATAAGTATAAGGTATAGTATTCAACAAAATAATAGCCTTGTAGGTTTCAGACACTGACTCTCCACAGTTAACAATATCTTGAACAAGTTTGTTAAACACATCTAAATTGTCATCCAAATCTTTTGAAAAATCCATTTTGAAACTGAAAAAATACTCAAATAAGTAAAGCTTGTTTGGAGTAGATTTAAGTAAATACAGTTCTTCCAATTTTTGCCAAAACACTTTAGTGGTTTTCAGTTTGTCCACTTTTCTCAAAACTGCGTCAGCCAAGTGTAAAATGATAGAGGTATAAGCAAGCTCATCAACCTCTTCTTTTTGATCTTTTGAAAAATCAGCGGGAAAATTGCCATCAATGATTTTTGAAACCTTTTGTTTAACCAAAATACCTCTCATTTTTTGTTGTCAAATAGAAAAATCACATTTTCCACTAAAAACTCCCAAATCAAAATTGTGCGTTGTCATTTTCAAACAAAAAACACAAGGTCACGATTAAGCCACACAAAGTAGACCTAAGTTCGCAAATATACACCGTTTTAGATTCCCAGGGTTTCGTAAGAATCACGATCTTAGATCAATGGAATTTTCAAACGGGGTAAGGTCTAGGTATTCTATCAACTTATCAATGCAACCAGAGAGATAATAACAAAACAGTTTCACTCACTGTATATCACAAACGATAATATTCTTCAATTGATCAAAAGAGTAAATTTCAAGCACGTAGCAAACGAAGAGTAAATAATTCCTAATTTCTATCACAAGCAATGGTTAATGGTAACCTCAATCTTAATGTCACTTTACACGATGACGTGCTAATGCTGAAATTTAAACATGATAAGCCAATTTACCAGAGCGGACTTATCCGAGTCTGTAAATTTCGAGAAATATAATTTTAACACTTTAGGACCACCACTATTCGCCCTAAAGTTTTCAACAACTACAGCAACCAATTGAGCGAAAAATGAATTACGAAAGCATGGGCAAAATTGTCTACCTTTTTCTGCGTAACCTGAAACACGAAAACAAGAATATTAGTACATTCAGGAAATCAAAGTGAACAAACTGCCTGAAGGAAGTTTCGCCAGGAGCCCCACGCGCCGCCAACCCCTCTGCTTTGGCCTGAAAGTCACCCCAACCTTGCTCCGATACCATATGTAAGTTATTATCTTCAATTGCTCCAAGATCCGAGCTCAGTTAATCTCCAAATAACACCACAATCAACCAATAGAACCCCAAACCAACACTTCCCAAACACAAATGGTTGCTCAAATTTGTACAACTCGAAAAGGACTAAGGGTGAGAAATTTCAGCCAAGAAAATAGCTATAAAGGCTCACCAGTGAAAAAGAAAGGGACGGTTTTCTCAAGGGAATGACACAGCCAAAGTACACAAAGCAAGAGACAAGAAACTGGTTCTCTCAACTTCTCAAAGGGGCGGCTGCTTGATTTTTTCACACGGTATTAGTAGTGGACAACCAAACTAAATAGATTAGGAATAGGTCAGGCTTTTAGGTCAAAATAATAGGCCCAATAGAAACAGATAAGTGGGCTAATACCTTAAAGCCATCCAAGTCATTCGGGTTGGGCCATGAGCACCACTAATATAATTCGGGTTTATGTATAATATTATTTTATTAAAAAATGTGTCGTTGAAAATAAGAGAGATAAAAAAACGTATTTTAAAAATAATGGGAATCAAACAAAGGGTTTGTATTTACATGCATAGTACTAGAATTTGTTATATAATAATTTGTCATTCTTGTGTTTTTAGGGAACAAAATATAACATGGAATGGTCATTCTTGTTCCAATTGCATCCAATGGAGTCCATTTAAATCTCGATCATCGTTTTATGTTCCAGATCAACTATTACAAAATTACAATTAGGGGTGTCCAAAAGTTCCGAACCGAACCGGACCGGACCGAACTGAATCGAACGAGCGGTTCTTCATAAATTAAATACCCGAATGGGTACCCGAATCGAGAACCGATGGGTTTGGGTCGGGTCTCGGGTTTAGATCAAGAACCGAAGAATCGAAACTAAATAATTTTTTTATTTTTTATGTTGAATTAATTAAATCATTTTATTTTAAAGCCAAAATCATTTTTAATTTTAAAGCCAAAATCATTTTTAAAGTCCATTAGCCCATTTTAATTTGAAACAAATGAATATACTTTATGTAATTTTGCTGTAATATTAATATCTACTTTTTGGTATTTGTATGCATTGAATTAATCTTATTCGACGGCTAGTTATTTATATATTTTTGAATTGAGCTACGTTAATTTGTAAAAATTACGAATGAAATGCCATTAGTTGTATTTATGTAGTGTTACTGACAATATTAAAAAATTTAATTATGGTACGGAACAGAATCGACCCGAACGGAACCGAACGGAACCGAACCCGAACGGTTCCATAATTATATTTGGACCCGACGGGTCCACTTTTTAAATACCCCAAAGTTTTGGGTCGGTTCGGGTCTCTTCAGAACCGAACCGAACCGACCCACAGACAGCCCTAGTTGCAATTGGGTCCTCAAATTTTTAAAGCCATTTTCAACCAAATATTACATGGATTGGTCATTCTTGTTTATTGCATCCAATTGAGTTTATTTAATTATCGATCATTGTTTTATGTTTTGAATCAACTATTAGAAAGTTACAAATGGATCCCCAAACTTTTTTAAGCAACTTTTCAATCAAATATTATATGGATCGGTCATTCTTCTTCCAATTACGTTCAGCTGAGTTCATTTCATTCTCGATCATCGTTTTATATTTCGAATCAACTATTAAAAACTTACAATTAGGTCCCCAAGTTTTTAAAGCCATTTAAAACCAAATATTACATGAATCGGCCATTTTTGTTCGAGTTGCATCTAATTGAGTACATTTAATTCTCGATCATCATTTTATGTTTCGAATCAACTAATAGAAAGTTGGAATTGAGTCCCCAAACGTTTTTATGCCATTTTTAATTCAGATATTACAATTAAATATACATTTTACATTAAAAAGTGCCATAATTAAATAAAAAATATTTACATTTTCAAAAAATATCATACAATATACTCCCATCGCAACGCTCCTATATGTTGTCCTAACTCGTGTTTCAGCAACGTTCCTACCACCTCTCCGATAACTCCAGTCGCACGTGCAAACAAATTATCGAAATAATAGCTTTGACTGGGTGCAGAAGATCCACGAGAGAGATGTTTGGGTGGGAGATAAAGAGATCTCATCGGTGAAGGTTTTCTCATTGATGGAGATCCTTTTGATGACCTATGTTGTGTTGAAGGGATATCTATCTAATCCGATTGATTGCACCAAGTAAAGAAAGGAGTTCTCGGAAGGTAATCTCCTCAGTGGAGGTAAACATCGATCCACTGGATGGCGCTACTACACAAATAAGAAGATTAAAAATTAATAAGTTAATTAAAATATTGATATTAAATTTTATATATATATATATATATATATATATATATATATATATATATATATATATATATATATATATATATTATTTTTTTATTTATTCTTTAAATGTATGTTATATTAATAATACTGAATATTAATTTTTTTTATAATATATACATTATTTTGAATATTATTTATTTAATTTAAATCTTAAATATTTATTCTTTTTAAAATATTTTTTTATAATTACATTTGATCCATATGTTTACTATTTTTCAAATAAAAGTCTTCAAAAGCTCTTCAATTCTACAAAAATCCATAATCTACAAAAGTTATCACATAAAAAAGGGTAATTGGCGCAAAACGTCCCTACATTTGACGGGTTTTGTGCAAAACGTCCATACCTTTCACATTTTTGGCGCAAAACGTCATTTTCCCCAATTTTTGACCATTTTACCCTTCTATTAAAATAAAACAAAAACAAAACAAAAGAAAAATATAGAATAAATTGAAATCCTACTCCTAGACTTTTTTAAAAATGTAAATGAGTCCAAAACTTATAAAAATATTAAAAAGAACCAAAAAAAAAAAAAAAAAAACTCTCTTAATCTTCTAACCGTCGGTCATGGACCCAATTTCCACCTCCTTCCGACCACCAATACTGTCAGATATCACTACCAATTTAATCTTCTCAACATCCTCTACAATTTCTACCAAAGAACTCCCCATTTCATCCACTTATACGCCCAAAATCATGCATCAAAACCAGCAAATCGAAATTCTGCAACCTGCATAAAATCTCTCCTTCGGTCACCGTCATGGTCACGGACCAGCACGAACTGTCTGCTCAGGTCTAGGAGACACAGAATATGGCCCAAATTCACTCCAAACAACACACCATCAAACTGAATTAATTCATGAAACAGCGCCGGTCGCGAGCTCTTTTCTATGCTCCGAAGAACTCTGATTCTGGCGCCGTCCGACCAACCCAGGGTCGCGGACCACCTGGGTTGGGTTCGTCTTCATCAAGCTGACCCACTAATGGGTCTGACCCAATTACGCCCAGAACAGGTTCAATTTTCGTCTGAATTGTTCGCCTGTGTGAACTTGCGGGTTGCCTGCGTTGTAATTTTTGAATTTGATTTCCGACCAAATATGTCGGAGTTGGGGCTGGTGGTAGGGTGGGTTGTGAAGAGGGCAATGAGGGCTTCAAGATGGTATGTTGGTCCGATGGCCAAGGTGATTGGAGGTTGAGGAATTTGCCTTCAAAGGTGGTGGCTTAGGGGGTGATGATTTTTTCATGTTTGTGACTGATTTGCACATTTTTAAAAGTTTGGACCCATAATTGCAATTTATTATGTATTTTTTTTTTTTTTGTGTTTTATTTTAATAGAAGGGTAAAATGATCCAAAAATGGGGAAAAAGACGTTTTGCGCCAAAAATGTGTAAGGTAGGGACGTTCTGCGCCAAGAAACGAAACGTAGGGACGTTTTGTACAAAATCCGTTAAAGGTAGGGACGTTTTGCGCAAAAGATTTTGGATGCATGTCCTCAGTAATCAGAAATTTGACAACCATATATAAGCTATTAAAACAGGAAATAAGCCTAAAAGTAACTCCATTTTTCCAGCAATATTAACTATCTCAATGCACAATTAAAACATATACATTATATAGACAGATAAATATAAACCAATCCACCTCAACAAAGGAACATTTTCACTTATAACCATTATAGCGAAGGAAGAGTTGTAAATAGTATCACCTAGTTCGAAACTGAGATCAAGGCAATATAACAAAAACGAAAGACGTTCATACATGCCATAAAATTAACATCAAAGATCAGTGATATGTGCTTTATGGACATACCTCAGCAGAGGGCTCATTAGGGGGTCGTAATGCTGATTCGGCTTCATTCAAAAGATTCATCTGAAGGTGATAGCGCAAACAAGTAGAGGCATTGAGCCATATGTGCTCCTTCAAACAATTAAAGACAGATTAATAAAGAAAAAAAAAAGTGAATGTCACTTCAAGAAAACAGAGAAAAAACATAAAATTGAATCCCTGAAAAGATGTTCAGGCAACAGAAGAGAGCTTCTTTTGGATGAAACCAATTGGTTTGATCTAGTTAGAAAAAGAAAAGATCATGGTTCAACATACCCTTCAAAATGTAGTATGCACAATATAACTAATTGTTTTGCAACAACTGGCAACCTGTTGCAAATTTGTTTGCATTAAACTCGGTAAACCATCAAGGAGACAAAGCTATAATAGTCAAATTTAGTAAATGCCATCAAACTTTATAATAAATTACTAAACAACAAAACGTAAGCACAAACTTGTAAACAAATGGACTAAACATCATACCATCTCATCTAAATATGGAGCATTAACATTACATTGTAGACAACATCAAGAGGATATCATCCATCTTTCTCTCGTCACAAAATGTTATATTCAAGGTTATTTTCTTTAATAAATACCAACCTAAATGCACGCATACTATACAGACTCGTCATGTATTTTGACATTTAGTACTACACTATAGTTTCAAAGCCTCATGGCATTGAACTTATTTAATCAAACTCAGATAAGCAAGATGCAATAATTTATTCCATCATATTTATTCAATGGACCACAAAAAGTAAAATTTAAACCGGAATGCCTCAAATATAATATAAAACTATAAACAACAAAAAGTTTAAACTGTTTCAAAATTTAAAACTAAACTACACTGATAACATCTCGAGAATGAGGGACTAAACATTATTCTTAATAAATTTGAAGTCGGCTAATTATGTACAGAACCATAGTGCAACCTATCCCACTGCATTGTGTCACTGTAATTGAAAAAAAGATTAAGCACTCAACCACTAACAAAACTTCACCATTTTGCCATCTTAATGGAATCATATACAGAATAAGAGCTTATATTTTTACCTATCAAAAAAAAAGAAAAAAAGATATATATATATATACACACGAGCCTACAAAATGAAGTTTCAGTTAGATAATTTAACAAAACAATCCATCTAGTGATAGTCATTTATATAATATCTGATACTCAATTGTATTATCGCCCGAGTTACGTGAACATATTCCATTTTGATAGTTAGATTCTTTATTTACCCACTTCTATATCAAAGTTTTACAATTTCTGGCCATCTGTCTTATGTTACAGGGTGGAACTGTTTCGGCTATGGCAATTAACAAGGGTATACTTCTTGGTTTTGTTCCTTCTCATGATTCTCAGGTACCTTTCTATTCAGCAAGCCTATGAACGCAAGAACAACGCTATGTAGAACTCATGATTGGATGCAAAACTAGACATGTCACACAATTTTTTTGCATCCTTTTTAGCTATTTTGCATCCTTCTTAGCATGGAAAATCAAATGGAAGCTAGCAAAAATCTGCACTATGCAATTCTCTGTATAATGGATATAAAGTTCAGCACTACATTCAGTAGCGTCATTATATTCCATTCAACATATGCTCGAAGCAACTGGATGAACAGTAAAAATGACATTGCCTCTTTTTATTAATTACAATGAAGGAATTGTGTCTGTGCAGGTTATAGTATCGTGGAAGTGGTGTAACATGGGTCGTGGATTTTCCATGGATTTTTGAGGTCGCTTTCAATGAAAAACCCAAGAATTTTGAGAACTGTTGTAAAACAAACAAGATATCATAATAGCTCTGATATCAATTGTTGTGAAACAAACCACCGGATTGAGATGTTGAAGTTATATGACAAATAATAATGAAATATATGATCAAGTAAAAGAATAATAAATACAAGAATATGACAAATGAATTAAGAGATTTTATTGACTCAAGAATAATTGAGAAAATAGAAAAATTACAATAGATCCTATAATTCTAGTAATCTATTTTCTCACACCATAAAATTGTATAGAAGAGCCTAGTATTTATAGGGAACATGTTGTGGATGTCCAAACCCTCCTAATAGAGTTGTCCAAAAAATCGAGTCCAAAACAAATTCAACTCCTAATAGGCTTCCAAAATAAAACTTCAACTTGACATATGACTCCAATAACATTTTAAAATGGATTATTCTTGATGTACACTTCAGTTAGAATTTTTCAATTATTTCAACAACCCAAATTCTAACAATCTCCACCTTGATACAAATTCTACTATGGAATGAACTGGCTTCTTCAACAATAACAAAAAAAATTAATTTTTTCAACAAAACACAATACTCCACATCTTCCAATGAATTCAAACACTACTCTGTAGAATTACCTCATATTTCCAAAAAATTATAATGATTTTAAATTAATCAAAATGGGCTGTAACACACCCCAAAGCAGAATCAAACTCAAATGCTTTTAAAGAAAGCCCCTTGCTAGATTGTGCACATTCTACTCCACTTAAAGCATGTTCAACAAAATCAGCATTCACATACCCTTTTCCATTGAATCTGTCTCTAGCATTTGAATACAATGACATAACAGGTGATGGTGGCAAAGCAGCATTATCCATATCTTCTCAACTCCACTGAACTGTATTCTTCAAATTTGACCATTTAAGAGCTCCTAAAGGTATTGTATCAAACTGAACATCCATAACAGTACTAAACTTGTGCTGATTGACTCTTCTAAATTATGCACGACCCTGCAAGATGTATAAATGTGACCTTTTCTGTCCCTCGACACCCTTACAAACCTTTAAAGCTCCATCTCCACCAAATAACTCATAACCTTTTGAATCAAGGATAGATAACGAGTTGCGATTTTTCTTCAAATTTGGAACATGTTGAACCTGGCCAAGTGTTCTAATTGTCCCATCCAAAAGCTTCAATCTGACTATACCCAGTCCAGCAACCCGATAAAATGCGTTGTTTTCTATAACCACGACACCTTTGGAAACAATTTCATATGTAGCAAACAAGTCCTTATTAGGACACATATGAAACACACATGTTGAATAAAAAATCTAATCATCTTCTGGTTTAGACTCAATGTCAGAAATAACTAAGAGATCTCCATCACTTACAACGTTCTCTGTGAGGTCTGCTTCGCCTGAAGTATCTGAATATCTACTTGCAGCCATCCTTTCTTTATTCTACAATTTGTAGCAATCCTTTTTTAAGTGCCCCTTCTTCTTGCAGTAGTTATAAATTTGATTACTAAACTTAGATTTCGATATGTCCCTTCCAGAACCACTATGAGCAATCAGGCCTTCTCCATCTCTGGCCTCAGAAACCAGATACTTCATCTTCTCTTTTAAATACAAAGCATCATACACTTCATATATGGTGAGAGTATCACGACTATATAAGATCGTGTCTCTAAATGAAGAAAACGAAGCGGGCAACAAACACAATAGGATCAATGCCAAATATTCTTCATCATACTCTACTTCCAAATTTTCCAAATCATCGACGATCTCCTTAAATACAGCCAAGTAATCTTTTAATGATTCTCCTTCTGCCATTCGATGAGAGTATAAACACTGCTTGAGGTTCAACTTGCTTGTCAGATTTTTAGTTATGCACAATTGTTCCAAACTTAATCATAAAGCAGCTGCTGAATTCTCCTTCAAAATGTCCCGAAGAATAGTATTTGATTGATGAAGATGAATTTGAGAAACTGCCTTCTTATCCTTCCGTAATTTCTTCTCCGCGGTCAAAGTTGCGGACATCTTGTCAATTCCGAGCAACGCATCATCCAAATGCAGCTGTGCTTGCACGCATCTTAACTTGGCATAGCGAAAATCTAGTACTCTGATCCAAAAGCGGAATGTCATACTTCATGGAAGCTATCACGAATAAAAAACCTCAAACAAATCAAATATTGCGCTCTTGCGAAACTGCTGAATTTGGGGCTCTAATACCAATTGTTGTAAAACAAACAAGATACCATAATAGTTCTAGTACCAATTGTTGTAAAACAAACCACCGGATTTAGATGTTGAAGTTATATGGCAAATAATAATGAAGTATATGATCAAGCAAAAAAATAATAAAGACAAGAATATGGCAGAGAAATTAAGAGATTTCATTAAATCAAGTATAATAAAGAAGAGAGAAAAATTGCAATAGATACTATAATTCTAGTAATCTATTTTCTCACACCATAAAATTGTATAGAAGAGCCTAATATTTATAGGGAACATATTATGGATGTCCAAAACCTCCTAGTAGATTTGTTGATGGAGTAAGATACCAAAAATCGAATCCAAAACAAATTACAACTCCCAATGGACTTCCAAAATAAACTTCAATTTGACATAAGATTCCAATAATATTTTAAACTGAATTCTTCTTGATATGCACTTCAATTAGAATTCTTCAATTATTTCAACAAGGAATTCGAGTCACATCCACATTCTAGCCATGAAAAAAACCAATGAAAGAAACCAAGAATTTGGAGAACAATAAGGAAACTTATGATGGAAGAGAGGCTGCGGAAGCTATGGCTAGGGATGCGATGACGAATGAGTTGATATTGAGGATGCAAGGCACTGTTAATGTCGACAGATCCCAGAATTTTGCTTCAGTTTTCTCAAAACGAGGGGAGAAAGGCGTGAATCAAGATTGCGGCATCGTTTGGGAGGTATATGTTGAGTCAAATTGTCTAAAAGCTTAAGACATGAGAAAGGGTATAAATGTGCTTTAGTACACCCATTTCATCTAAGGCTAGATGGTCACACAATTTTCATAAATGGGTAGCTATGGGACTTGAACTCACTGTTCGTGCTTGCTTAGATACTATTTTGAACCAACTCATAATGGATGAACTCGTTTATCTTAGAACAACTTATTCTATTTGGGGGTACTTAGTCTAGCTTAACCCAATCACAGCGTACCTTTTAGTCACCAAGGACATTCTGAGGCTGAATCATTTGGATTACCAGGCATCCATATATTGATTTGTTGAAAATATTCCATGATTTAATTCTACATTTCCATTATTCAGCTGTCAACAATTTGGCTTTCATTTTGATATTTTTGGTGATAGATGTGCTTTGTGATTTCCGGTATCAGGAATTCGGATGCCAAGAGGACATGATGTTTTGTGGGATATTTGATGGTCATGGTCCTTGGGGACATTTTGTGGCTAAGAGGGTTAGTGAGTCGATGCCCTCATCTCTTCTTCGTAACTGGCAGGAGACACTCATCGAAGCTTCACTAGATCCCAATTTTGATTTGGAGCCAGATAGAAATGTTCATAAATTCAACATATGGAAAATCCTACTTGGAAGACATATGCTGACATAGATCGTGATCTGGAGCAACACTGTAAGATTGATTCATTCAACAGTGGCACCACTGCTTCAACAATTGTTAGGCAGGTAAAGAAGTTTCACTTATTGCATGCAATGCTGCCTTGCGTATTGGACATTTGGGAAAATGCACTATAGTTATGATGAAACGTGCTTTATTTGGACAAAGGACATATTAATCCTTGAAGACATGTTTTGTGCGCATTTAGTTCTAGTGCAGATAGTTTGGGCTGCTTCTGAACTTCTGAGCCCCACAGATGTAATCATGTTTGATTGGACTGCATGACCAAAATTTGTGTCCTCTTTTATTTTTCTGCAGAGCGTGTTGTTTTGTTTTGTTATTCCGCTTGTGCTTTTGTTGTGTTATTCTGCTACATTTGGTACCCCTACCTTTGGAATGAGGATCCAAATCTATGAAACTTAAATAGCAAGTACCAATGAACCAATTCCAAAAGTTATGTGTACTCAGTTAACATTTTGGCTTTAAACTTATCTTTGGACTTCCACGAAAGGCTTGTAATGTAGAAACCTCACAAATTTTATCAGGAGTATTTGAAATCTTTTTCCTCAACTTGTTTTCTTTAATGAATCTTGACATATATTAGATAGGGATATTTTCTAGTCCTATATACCACGCGATTCTATCAATTTCAACAATTGTTAGGCAGGTAAAGAAGTTTCATACTTCTCCATTTCTTCCAAGTCTTCACTTTCTGTCAGGGAGAGCTTATATTTATTGCAAATGTTGGTGATTCCCGTGCTGCATTGGCCACCATGTCTGAAACTGGCGACTTGGAACCAGTACAACTTACTATAGACTTCAAGCCCAATCTGCCTCGTTAGTCCACCTCTCCCTCTGTGCAGGCCTCTCTCTCTATTCCTAATTAAATATCTATTCGTCATATAACTATGTTAACAATGTTTCTAGAGGAGGCTGAGCGCATAATTCAGTCCAAAGGCTGAGTTTTTTGTCTGCATGATGAGCCAGGGGTTCACAGAGTGTGGCTGCCCGATAAGGAGTCTCCTGGACTAGCAATGTCTAGAGCTTTTGGGGACTATTGTGTTAAGGATTTTGGTCTTGTTTCAGTACCTGAAGTAACTCGGAGACATATAATGAGTGAAGATCAGTTTGTCATGCTCGCAACAGATTGGGTTAGTATGATCTTAATTCATTAATCTTGACCTCTTGGACAAATGTATAACCGTAGGCAACAATATTGCATTTCTTTTAAGGATAACATGGCTGGCTTAAAATCACTACGTGTCCAATTAGGCATATATATTAACGAACACTAATTACAAAAGATTCATACTGATATTGAATTTTCTGTTTGATGGAACGAAGGTATGGGACGTTATATCGAACGAAAAGGCAGTGGAAATTGTGTCATCAACTGTAGATAGAGTAAACTCAGCTAATTGTCTTGTGAAGTGGGCTGTCCATTCATGGAAGAAAAAGAGAAAGGAAATAGCAATGGATGATATATCAGCTATTGTACTCTTCTTTCATTCTTCTTCTTTATGTGATCAAGTTTTCCCTGATGTATCTTCACCAACAAAGTAACTAGTTCTATCAAAGAATAGTTGAAAAAATAATTGCATTTACGTTATCTCTCTATCTATATATGTATTACTCGCAGCAAAATCGCTGCAATTAGTCTTTTTCCTTTTCATTCTAGTGCATTAATGGAACTTTCAAGGGAAAACACTGATTTTCCCGTTAAAAATTTGAGATATAACGAAAAGTAAGAACGCACACGTACCAACCTATGATGCTTGGACTCAAGTACGTATCTAAGTGTTGGATCTTTTATTTTTAAAAAAAATATAAGATACAGGAACATGATTAGAAGGAGTCCAAATTTCGAATACGAGTACGTGGGTACATCTTTCACACTTCAATTTTGAATTTCTCATAAATTCACATGTAAAAAGATAAATAATAATTAAATGGAAAATTGTTAAAAGATAGAACATGTCACTTAAAACCAATTAGAAATTTATACTAAAAGTTTGAAACACCAAAAATAGCATAAATTTCTTGACAAAAGCACAGAACTAAAATAAAAGTTAGAAATGACATAATTAATTAAAATTACCATACCCGCTTGAAAATGGAAGAATATGCTCCATATTTTATATCTGTGTCGTGTCGTGTCGTGTCGACACATGTATGTCGGGCAGAATTCCTAGTCCGAGCATCACAGGTACCAACTAGTTGAACAATAGAATTCTAGTGGTTCATGATCACAAATGTGATCCTACCTTCACTTTGTAGATGAAACAATTTATTACAAACATTCATTGCTACATTTCCTTCTGCTGGCTTCTAATTTATCGTCGGAAATTCTTGTAAGCAATTATACAATCTTAATACCAGGAACTTTAGGATTCATGATTTTCACATATAGATTAATTGATCAAGAAACATACCTTGATCCATAGTAACAGTTGAAAGATATAAACCTGCAAAATAGGAACTAATAAAATTTAGAAATTGTTCTCTCTCTTTTCCTTACTGTTATTGAATTATATAATTGATTGGCTTCATTCACATTTATAGACAGGGAGAGTCAGTCCAAGAGTCATTCAGTCCAATGGTCATAAAAAAACTATTCACTTTCCATCAAAGTGGATAGCTATAAAAACTACAACTTCTCAATGGACCAATAGAATTTTAACAATAATAAATCACTTTAATTAATTTATTAATAATATTATTTAGACCACATAAATTGGTTTTACATTCTCCCACTTGGTCCATGTAATATTACATTGTTATGAGGTTTATAACATAATGCGCATATGAAAAATTAAAATTTCCTCGTACATTGGCCACTTAATATATCATCCTTAAGTAAAGACTAAATAAGAGTCATTGCGATTTTACATCATCATTTCGACATAATTCCTTCCATGTACTACATATTGGTCCCTACCTAACATGACACGTAATGAGAAGTTCGATAACTGTATTTCAATAATGTCTTTGAAAAGACTGTCCCTGTCAGAATTCATATAATCCATTCATATACATGTATCAACCTTTATGACATGAATAATATTTTGTCAAAAACAATACATAAACGAGCTCAAAGTATCAATTTCTATAATTCCATAACGTCAATGATCATTTCCAATAATGTCCATTCTTTCGACATGTTCATTAAATGTATTTGGTGACAATCCTTTCATTAGTGGATCTACAATCATATGATTGGTGCTAATATGCTCGATTGACACCTTTTGTTTTTGAACTTCTTTAACGGCAAAGTATTTCAATTCCATATGTTTAGCACCTTTAGAGTACTTGTCGTGCTTTGAAAAGAAGACTGCTGTAGAATTGTCACAATAAAGTTTCAGCGGCTTAGCAATACTGTCGACAATTCCAAGCCCTGAAATAAAGTTTCGCAGCCGATTTCCTTAAACTGTGGCCTCAAAGCATGCCACAAACTCAGCTTCCATAGTGGATGCAGCAATGACTGACTGCTTCGCACTTTTCCATGATATAGCACGTCCAGCTAAGAGGAACAAATAGCCAAATGTAGACTTTCTAGTATCCACACATCCAGCAAAGTCTGAATCCGAATATCCAATGACTTCCAAGTTATCAGATCTCCTATAAGTGAGCATGTGGTCTTTCGTTCCTTGGAAGTATCTCAACACTTTCTTTGCAGCTTTCCAATGATTAAGTCCTGGGTTACTTTAATACTTGTCCAGCATTCCGATAGCAAAACTGATGTCTGGTCTGGTGCAAGTCTGAGCATACATTAAACTTCTCACAAGAGATGCATAAGGAATAGCTATCATTTGTTTACCTTCCAATTCGTTCTTAAGATATTACATGAGACTAAATTTGTCTCCTTTTTGAATTGGAACGACACTCGCTGAACAATTTTCCATCTTAAATATCTCTAAAACTTTATTGATATATGCTTTCAAAGACAACCCTAACAATTCTTGTGACCTATCTCGGAATATTTCAATTACAATCAGATAGGTTGCATCTCCCATATCTTTCATTTCAAAATTTTTAGAGAGAAATTTCTTAGTCTCATGTAATAGACTGAGATCATTAATACAGAATCAAAAATATAAACTTGCTCCACTAATCTTTAGATATATACATCGATCAACGATGTTTTCTTTAAATCCAAAGGAAGTAATGGTATCGTTGAACTTAAGATACCACTGACGAGAAGCTTGTTTAAGTTCGTATATTGATTTCTTTAATTTACACACCATGTGTTCCTTTTGATCGAAATTTCCATTTAGAAATGCGATTTTCACATCCATTTGATATATCTCTAAGTTATAATGGGCTATTAAAGCCATTATAATTCTGAGTGAGTCTTTCTTGGATACTGGAGAAAATGTTTCCTTATAATCAATGTCGTCTTTCTGAGTAAAACCTTTAGCAACAAGTCTAACTTTATATCGTTCTATATTACCATTAAAGTCATGATTAGTCTTAAAGACCCATTTGAACCCAACTCTTTTACACAATTCAGGTAATTCAAAGAGATCCTAGACTTCATCATGTTTCATAGATTTCAACTTATCTTTTATAGCATCTGACCATTTATTAGAATTAGCACTTTCAATGGCCTGTGAAAATGAAACTAGATCATCATCAGCAACTCCTAAGTCAAAATCAGACTCTTGCAGGTAAACTACATAATCATCAGAAATAGCATATCTACGTTGTCTTTGTAACCTTCTTAATTCTATTTCTTATGGTTCATTTAGTGCAGGTTCATTAGTAGCAACTTTATTATGAGATGTTTGATCATTTATTTGTTGTTCTGGCAAATTATCGTATCGTTCAAGAATTCGAGGAACAACAACATTAGAAGAAGTTGAAGGTAGAGAAACTTGAACTCTAACTTCTTGTATTTCCACATTTCGTGGTTCCAAACTCCCATTAACTTTGTCATTCTCAATGAACCTAGCATTTCCAGTTTCAATAATTCTAGTATTATGGTTAGAACAATAAAATCTATACCCCTTTGATTTTTCTGGATAACTAATGAAAAAATCACTGATTGTTCTTGAGTCCAGTTTCTTTTCATGTGGATTATAAATTCTTGCTTCTGTTGGGCAACCCCAAACATGTCTTAAACTGGGTTTCCTTCCCATCCACAGTTTAAAATGAGTCTTTGGAACTGCCTTACTAGGAACCCTATTTTGCAAATATATAGCAGTCTTTAATGCAAACATCTACAGAGAATGGATAAAGAAGAATTGCTTAACATACACCTAACTATTTCTATTAGAGTACGATTACGCCTTTTAGCTACATCATTTTGTTGTGGTATGCTTGGCATATTGTATTGAGAACAATGCCGCGTCTTTCCAAGAAATTTAGCAAATGGACAATGGTGTTGTCCAATTTCATCGTATCTTCCATAATATTTACCAACTCTATCAGATCTAATGATTTTTACCTTTCTATCTAATTGTCGTTCAACTTCATTGACAAAGATCTCTAAAACATTTACAACTTGAGATTTTTCATAGTGCAGATATACATAACCATAACGTGAAAAGTTATCAATAAAAGTGATAAAATACTTTTCTCCACCAAATGATGGAACATCAAAAGGCCCATATATATCGGTGTGTATTATTTCAAGAAGCCGTGTGCTTCTTGTGGCTCATATCTTTGTGTGTTTGGTTTGTTTGCCTTTAATATAATCCACAAAAGTTTTGAGATCACTAAAATCCAAGTCAGGAAGGATTTAATCTTTAATAATCTTTCTATCATTTCCTTGGATATGTGACCCAAACGTTTATGCCACAAGTTAGCAGATCGTTCATTTAATAAACCACGTTTCGTACCAACATTATGATACAAGTTAAAAGTGTCTCGGTAAAGAAGTCATCAAGCTTTAATTTTTATAAGCCATCACAAAGAGTAGTAGAACCAATAAGATGGTTTTTTTTAATAAACTCAAACATCAATTTCCACCATTAAGGAAATACCCAGAAAAATCAAGTTTTGATAAGGAAACTAAATTGCGGGAAATAGAAGGTACATAAAGTGTTTGAAATAAATCTAAATGATGTCATGTATCTAAAATCAAATGGTAGGTTCCTATAGCTTCAACATGAGCTTTGACTCGATTGCCCATGAAAACAAACTTTTCATTTGGATTTATGGTCTGAATTGTAAGGAATCCCTACATCGTATTGGTAACGTGAGTGGTACATCCGAAATCAATCCACTAAGTATTATATGGAACTTTTGCTAAATTAGATTCGAAACATACATAAGAAATAATCTTACCTTTACTTTCGAACCATGCCTTACGTTTCAAGCAGTCCTTTTTATGGTGCCCAGGTTTATGACAGAAATGTCACATATCTTTCATTCGTTCCTTGTGAATTTGGTCAAAAGACTCATTTATCTTTAGCGGTAATACCCTTTCCAGACATTTTCTTGTATTTCTTTCCAGCTCCTTGACGACTTATGAGATGAACAGAATGAGTTCCTTGATTCTTAAGCCTTGTCTCCTCTTGCATTAGCATACTGTGCAATTCATTCACATTCCATTTGTTCTTTAAGGTATTATAGTTCATATGGAATGGACTATACTCAAGAGGCAAGGAGTTGATGATAAACTGTACTAGAAAGTTTTCATCCACAGTCATCCCAAGAGTCTTAATTCTTGCTGCAATGTTACTCATTTCAGTAACATGCTCATGCATGGTACGTGAACCATCAAATTTCATGGTGGTTAGGGTACCCATTAGTGTGCCAGCGAGTGATTTGTCATCTGTTTGGGAACGTTCTTTCACAAATTTCATATATTCCTTAGCAATCTCAGTTTTAGGGATAGTAGACTTAATATTCTTTGATAAGGTCATCCGCATAAACATTAGGTTTAATATGTTTGATATTTCCCAAGCCTTATGGAATGATCTTTCATTAGCAATGCTCTTATCACTGAGATTAGCAGGTTTCTCAACTTGAAGTGCCAAGTCTAAGTCCCAAACACCTAAGTTGAACTCGACTTGTTCACACGAGTTAGAGAAATTGAGCCTATTGAACAGTGGTACAGATGAAGCATGCGAATGCAGAGAAACGGGAACAGATACTGCAAAATATAAAACGCTCTAACATTAATGCTTTAAGTTTTGACTTAAACACTTAAATTCAGATTCAGGTAATATTAAATGTATACCATAGTTCTCCTTTGGGTGATACTATATTATACCATCATAATAAATATAATGATGCTAGTTAATTTCATGTAATTGGTAATTAAATATATCTTAATCAGACATGTCTGTTATCTTTGGATATACAAAATACATCCAACTAAATATATCAATTAACCACGATTATGTTCAAGATTAATAAAATTAATTGATCAATCTTTGGACGATCCACAACAATTTTATAATCTATGAACATCAATAAACTCTTGACGACAACAACAACAACAACAACAACAACAACAATAATAATAATAATAATGTCATCTCTATTTATAAGCATCAAACCATCAAGAATAATTGACAAATAAATTATGTAATTTAGCGTTCGCAATATCATAATGTTTGGCCACTTTGATGACTAACAAACAACATTAATCAAACATTTATTATTTAATGTTTATTTACAGATTGACTATAAGAAAAACAAGGCACAATTCCATAATCAGTGATGCATAAAAAAAATTCTATCATTCTCACATATTCAATTATAAACAAATAAACCCATTATAATAATCCAAAATCCTTAGACATATAAGTACTAGTAATGGCTTTCCTTCAATTAATTGGTTAGTATATGTCAACCAACAGTCATTATAAAGATTAAAATCAAGGGACTGATCTTTTCTCAAACCAATAATAATTCAACATATATGGCAAAAGTGTATATATATACATTACGGCATTCCAAAAACATGAGAAGCACTAATTGATGCCGGGAATTAACGGGAATTGATGTAACAGCTAAAAATGAAACCAAGAATTGCCTTCAAATTATCTTCTAGATCTTGATCCATAAATCAATAAGCGAAAAAAATAAAAATAATCTTTAATGGAAAATCAAGAATTCTCTCACTTGGCTCTGATATCACATGTAAGCAATTATATAACCTTAATACCAAGATCTTTACGATTCATGATTTTCACATATAGATTAATTGATCAAAAAATATACCTTGATCCACAGTAATAGTTGAAAGATTTAAACCTGCAAAATAGGAATGAATAAAATTTAGAAACTGTTCTCTCTCTTTTCCTCACTATTATTGAATTATATAATTGATGGGTTTCATTCACATTTATAGGCAGAGAGAGGCAGTCCAAGAATCATGAAAAAAACTATTTATTTTCCATCAAAGTGGATAGCTATAAAAACTGCCACTTCTCAATGGACCAATAGAATTTAACAATAATAAACCATTTTAATTAATTTATTAATAATATTATTTGGACCACATTAATTGGTTTTACAATTTTTTCTGATATGTCCTCTGTGGCAAGTTAACATCTTAATTTCTTTTCGTTTCTGATTTATGATTCCCTTTGGTTCTCTCTGATCAGACCTCCCACGAGCATCCTCCAAAGATATTGTCTTTCCCATACAAAATGCCAATAAAATTCCTTAAGATATGGCAAGGAATGTAGAAGCACCAATGCCTAGTCTTCCCTCATTCTCTAGATATGTTTTCCTCATAGTATCATCAAGGTATAGGATTTTTCTTTCTAATACAACCTATTGAAAGATTCTTGGCGATGTTTATAAGCTTTCTAACTTAGCCACGTTTCAGCTACTGTCTTCTCTTTAACAACTTCTGGCAGAAAGTTATAACTATGGCTGAGAATCAGCTTGTTTCTTCCCTTTTCTGTTCTTCATATTCGGCTTCTTTTTTCCTGGACCATACTCGAGTGGCATTTTGTTTCTCCTCTAAGTGCTTCATCTTGCCGTCTTAAGATCAGTTCTTGAGTTGAAGATGCGTATGAACCTTATGAAGATTGAGGGCTCTGATACTTGAGGGAACACGCTAGTTGCTCTCAAGATTAATAGTTGAGAATTTGAGTTATAATGAGAAAAGCAATAACACACGCATCAGTGCATCACCAACTAGTTGAAAAGCATAATAATACTGGTCTCAGATAAAAAAATGTGATCCTACCTTCACTTTGTAGATAAAACAATTTATTACGAACATTCATTGCTACATTTCCTTCTGCTGGCTTCTGATTTATCGTCTGGCAATTCTTTCTGATATGTCTTCTGTGGCAAGTTAACATCTTACTTTCTTTCCGTTTCTGATTTATGATTCCCTTTGGTTCTCTTTGATCAGACTTCCCGCGAGCATCCTCCAAAGATATTGTCTCTCCCATACAAAATGCCAATAAAATTCCTTAAGATATGGCAAGGAATGTAGAAGCACCAATGTCTAGTCTTCTTTCATTCTCTAGATATGTTTTCCTCATAGTATCATCAAGGTATAGGATTTTTCTTTCGAATACAACCTATTGAAAGATTCTTGGCGATGTTTATAAGCTTTCTAACTTAGCCACGTTTCAGATGCTGTCTTATCTTTAACAACTTCTGGCAGAAAGTTATAACTATGGCTGAGAATCGATGTGTTTCTTCCCTTTTCTGTTCTTCATATTCAGCTTCTTTTTTTCGTGGACCATACTCGAGTGGCATTTTGTTTCTCCTCTAAGTGCTTCATCTTGCCGTCTCAAGATCAGTTCTTGAGTTGAAGATGCATATGAACCTTATGAAGATTGAGGGCTCTGATACTTGAGGGAACACGCTAGTTGCTCTCAAGATGAATAGTTGAGAATTTGAGTTATAATGGAAAAAGCAATAACACACGCGTCAGTGCATCACCAACTAGTTGAAAAGCATAATAATACTGGTCTTAGATAAAAAAATTTGATCCTACGTCCACTTCGCAAATGAAACAGTGCATACAATGTTAAATTCACACGTACATTTCATCGAGCACTTGGAGCTGTACTCTTTGTCATCTCGCCTTTTACATAATTGCCTTCTTGAGGCTATGCAAGAAATGTAGAATGATTCCAAGACTCTGTTATGGTATTCACAGCTTCTATATGCAACAGTTTTATATGTTTGTAGGGGGAATGGCCAGTTGACCCAGCCATACTTTTGTACTAACCTTTGACCCCTAAAAAAATGGTTAAAAAGCAAAAGACTTTGTTAAATATCAAACCCTAAAAATACCCTCATCTTCTAATTGAGATGAGAGAAAAAAAGAATTTCAAATTACTCACACAGTTCACAGTTGGGATCCAGTCTAAAAGCATCCTCACAGTCTACCCAACACTGATCACCACACATCGGCCACTATCTTCAACAAGGTTATTATTATTATTATTATTATTGTTATTATTATTATTATTATTATTATTATTATTATTATTATTATTATTATTATTTTGGATTATGAGATTGATTTTTCATTTATAATGTTTTAAATTTTATGTATAATATTTATTTTTCATTATTTAGGTAGATTATTGGTGTAGTGGAGATTTATGCGTTTATAGAATGCTTTGGACCTTTAATCTCGCTGGAAATGGCGCCAATTCTGGTAAGAAACAATTAGTATGGCGGACTTTTAACTGTTATAGTTGACTGTTAACTGTTATAGTCGGCCTAGGTCAACTGTTAAAAGCCCAAAAGCTTTTTTTTTTTTCAATTTAAAATTATTTTATTTTTATGATAAAATATATTTTTTAAATTTTAATTATATAATATTTATATTCTTTTTTAATTTTCATATTTTCATGTTGCTTAATTTATTTTTTATAATTTTTTTGAAAATAGTTTTAAAGTTTCTTAATTATTTATTTTTTGATTTAAATTTATTTTTTTCAATTTTAATTAAATATTATTTATATTTTTTGTTTAATTTTTGGGCTGACTGTTAACGGCCCAAATGCCTTTTTTTCATTTTTTTTCCATTTAAAATTATTTAAAATTCTTTTATTTTCATGATAAAATATAATTTGTTTAATTTTAATTATATAATATTTATATTATTTATTACTTAATTTTTTTCAATTTTAATTAAATAATATTTATATTCTTTTTTTAATTTTCATAATTCACTTTTGTTTAAATTTTTTTGTTTTTATTATAATTTTTTGTGGAACTAATTTTTAAAAATTTTAATTATTTTTTCATACAATAAATAATTTTTTAAAATTTAAAATTCTTTTTAATTCTTAATTTTTTATTATTTTCTTTTAAAAAAATTTATTTTTGTTTGTAATTCGGTTCGCTTAATTTTTTGAAATTATGCTTATTGCATTATCTTTTGTTGAAAATTCTAATATTTGAATTTTTGCAGGATAAAGTACTATCGGCTGTGAAGTTGAGACAAATGGTGAGAAAATGCACATGGAATGTAGCTTTGACTCTTTCAATATTGTGTTGGAGTTGCTGGATAATCAGCACGCAGATATCCTACGTCGTCCTTTCTGTGGCCCCTGTATCAGTTGAGAGATGTATAGTACTCTGGGTAGGTTATTGATGCATTACTATGTCGGCTGTTTAGGTCGGTCGATGACGATGTCCTTCACTTTGACCTTAGGGTCAAGGTCGCTACTTTTTCCATATTTGAATTTGTCCTCGTGACTGGATTGTAGATAACGGGCGATGAGGCAGCTACTAACGGTACTCAAAGTATTAATAGGCTGCACGAGACGTATTTTCAGCGACAGGGGACAGTGCTTCTATCGCAATTGATCGGCGCAATCAGGAAGTGTGACAAGATATTGGACATATTGAAACTAGGACTAGTCTACATACTTGAGAGCGTGGTGAGGAGTCACCACAAGAAGACTGTGATCGATCTTTTTCATTTGGAAGTTGTTTGACGACATCGATGCCTTCAACAACTTTCTGTGGGGTCGGAGATGTTTTGAGGATACCGTACACGTTTTCACCAGATCACACTCAAAGCTCATGGGTCTACGCGTAAGTACAATACTTATGGATTGCACCGACCGTGCAAATAAAAGTTTAACATAATCAATGTTAAAATATTTTTTTATACTGAATTTATATATTGTATGTGTCGCATATCTAAGAATATGAGACTATCCCCCTCTTGGGTACTCGGTTTGCTAGGCGAGGGGAGACACGCTGCCTTTGAATGCATCATTGGTGAGCATCCTAGGCGGATGTCCATCTGACAAATAGTTATCGGCCCTCCTTGACGACCTTTAGGTGAGTATTACACATTTTTTATTTATATTGTATGTCATTTCAAAATTTCATCACATGATCATTAACTAGTTGAACTGTCGATGTGACAGCTTGAAGTCCTAATTGAGTTGAAGTCGTCAACAGAGGATGATGATTGAGGTTTTGTGCGTGAATTAGCCGTTCTGCATACTCAACACGACCAGATCTCCGATTCCATCCTTGACCGAGATTAGGTATGTGAATTGAACATAATTTATTGATTACCGTTTTGTATGAGTTAGCCTATTTTAACTAAGTTAATAATTTTTAATATTGTTATTTGTGCAGGATCGTGGTTCAGTTGATTGACGATCACCTTCGCCGATGAGATCTCCATCTTCTCCATCCAGACACTTTCTCCTTGGATGTCCTACACACGGTCAGAGTCATTATTTTGATAATTTGTATGTCCGCTAATTGGATTTATGGCGCGAGAAGTAGGGAAGTTATGACGAGAGATGAGAGAGGAGGTGGGCGCGCGATGAGGTTGAGCAGCTATGTATCAAGTTTATGCCATGATGTTGTAATGCTATGATGTTATATTAGAGAATTTCAAGATGAGGTCGCAGTACTTTGAGTCGGTATAGCATGCATAAGAGGAGGTTATAGGCAGGGCAACGGAGAGGGTGACAGAGATCGGGATTACACATTTTTTAGACATATGATGTTGCATTAGAATCATTTTTGTTATTTATGGAGTGAGAGAGGGTGCCTCGATGAGGACGGGAGAGGTGGCAGAGGAGAAGATGACGGAGTGGGTGGCTGTCCCCTGGACGGAGAAGGTGCAATGCTCAAGGCGGAGGGGGTGGTCCCGATTATAGAGGAGGTGGCGGTGCTTGATTTGGAGGGGTTGGCGATCCCTGAGGCAGAGGATATGCCCGGGGTAGATGGGGTGGCAAATGGGGGGGACGCTAGTCGTGACAGAGGGTAACAAGGGTGCTGTTGACGTGTCGGATCGGATGGTTGGCAAGATGACGAGATTTTCGTCACAGTACATTGTTTCTCCTTTCATGGCTGAGGCGAAGTGGAGGAAATTCGTTGACGGAAGCACTCCAATCTCTTTCGGGAAGTAGACCATGTCAAGTGGAAAGTATTCGAGACAAAGTAATGAAGAATTATGCCCGGTAAGTATTTTATGATTATAGTGAAGTACATTACGCTAATTTATCTATTCTTCTTTTCACAATTTTTCTGTTTCTTTTTTCAGAGTTATCCATAAGATAGCTCAAAGGACGATCCCCAAAGCCTATAAGTGGTTTCATAACATCACAATTTCGGGAGCTTGGCTTGCCGATGATACAAGTGCAATATCGTAATTTTTATTTATTATGTATACATAATTTTTTGTTTATTAAATGAAATAACTCCATTTATTTTTTTATTGGTGTGTCTTGATGTAGCACATCGACATGACTATGGACTTTTTGTGCTATCGAGTTCAAAGATATTTGAGATCATTCGACATGTCGATCAAGTCATATTGAGCATTGAGTTCCTACGTGCTATTAACATTGAGTATCAGTTGCTCTAACTTATGATTAATGAGTACATGGTGCCCAAATATATGCTCGAGTAGGTCATAAGGATGTGGTCGAGTGTCGGGGGAAAGTCATGGGAGGGTTGTACGCATATGTACATTCTAATGATCGCGAATCATCACTGATTTGCCGTGAAGATCGTCTTTACTGTTTTCACTATATATGTGTACGACTCCGATCATTCATGTCTGACACTTAGTTAGCTCGAGCTTCACCTAGAGTCGGTGGCTGTGATCACTCATTTGATGGCTAAACGAGCAGAAGGTGATTGTGCAGACTAGCCATCGTTACGGGACAGTCGAAATCGTAAGTACTTAAAATTTTTTATTTTGAAAACATAGTTTTAAACTACATAGTACCAACCTAACACGTTGTTATTTATTTACAGGGCGATTATGACATGTTCGCAATAAAATATATCGAGTTTTTTAGTATAGTATATATTGTTGATGGAATCAACCAATCCTAGATATAAAATTAGAGGAATAAGTTAGTGTACGATTTGTATGGATTCAATTGTGATCCATAGATATCGTAAATTTATTTGTGAAATAATTGTAAATATTATAAAAAATATAAATATTGTAAAAAAAATGTAAATATAGTATATTTATTTGTGAAATAATCGTAAATATTGTAAAAAAAAATGTAAATATTGTAAATTTAATTGTTTATTTATTTGTGAATTAATTTTAAATTTTATAATATATATATATATATATATATATATATATATATATATATATTGTTCAATTATTAGCTATACAATTACACATCTGTATAATTTTCATTTAGGGGATCTGACTTGTATAAATTGGTGAGTATGTCCCATTGCTCTGCACCCGTCGCACCTAAACGATTGAGGAAACTCTTTTGTAGATGGTATTCTAGACGTACGTGAACGTCCGGACCACGCGATTCAACTTCGGGTGGCAACAAACTATTAAATGAGAGAATATGGTCGGATCTTCCCACTCGACTTCATTCGATAGAGAAAATATAGTCTCACATATGTTGCTCTCCAATAATCAGCAGTGTAATAAAAAGAGCATAAGGTTTTCGCTGCAAATTCTCTATACATAACCACCACGACTGCATGTGATCATATTGACGAATTCCCACTTAGCAAGTATGTTCCTGTGTATACCTGCAAATTACAAATAACTCATTCGTGTCCATATTCGTTGCTCGTAAACGCCAACGACAACTGTTGTCGGCGTAGACAATCACCAACAATGACTTGTTTAATTTCTTCACTTTGAACTTAAAGTTGTATTTCAGTGCAATTCGGTATGCAACTTCCTATAAACCTTTCTTTGTTTCAAACAGTTGCTCGACATAAAAATCCTCATCATTGGGAACCACATGCGAAGAATTAAATAACGGCCCACTTGATCTAGCCCCTACGCTCCCGCCCCACTCATGTCTCTAATGAGATAAAGCAATTAAATCTTTATTTGTAAATTTATTATCATTCTCATTGTTATGAACTACCAATGGAATTCTGTATGTAATAGTGAGATCATGATAAGGAACAACTGTCTCGGGAATAACCACATCATTCTCATGAGATATCTTCACCATGTCCCAAAAATCATTGTCATTGTGATCTCTTCCATCTGAATCTTCGTGTTCACCTTCGAAGACATTCTTCCTCACTAAAATCACGTAAAGAGGAGTCGTGTGCATTTTGTTCAATTCAAATAGATAATTCACTTCAACATCAGAAACAACCTTCATAGGTGGAATCAGAATGGATGTATGCTCATTAAATTGAAATTTCAGTTCCATATCATATTGAGAGAGATCGACTTTCAGCTCGTTTTGTAAATTATGGTACATTTTCACATATGATATGCCCAATATTATGAAAATTGGAATACCACCACATATATAACTCGTCCATTTTTATACCAATCGATCTTTTTTATCCAATTCAAAATTACCAAATCAACAAATTGAAATTACAACTATTTCTGCACAACGTAACCGAATTTTTAATTATAAAAAAATAGTCGAAAAATCACCACAACTACTGTACAATAGGATTTTTTTTCAAAAAAAAAAAAAAAGGCTTAACATCCGGCTGTTACGACCTTAATAGCCAGTTGTTACGGCCATGATATATACATACGATGATGAATTTTTTTCTTGTTTATGCATAAAAAAATTATATCGAAATAAGATTTATCGATTAAAAATGTATGCTAATTTAACGAAAAAAAAAATTGAAAGGTATAAAGAAAAAATTAAGTTTATTGTATATTTATTTGGATAATACTATGTGTACATAATATTTTACACAATATTTTACACCCCCTCACATGGAGGGGGGCCCACACACAATAAAATATTTGTGGGCCTCCCTCCATGTGAGGGGAGTGTAAAACTATGTGTACGTGGTGTACACATATCATTATTCTATTTATTTTGCACCGCTCTTATGTTCAGTTGTATCTGGCCGAAAAGGTAGTAGATGGACACGGCCCATTTAAATTCTCGTCTATTGCATACCATTAATCTGATTCCTAGCTTAACATGATTGATGCTAACAAATAATATGAATTAACACGTACCTTCCACAAATTGAACCCTAGAAGTCCAATTTATTTCACACCGCTGTCACTATGTATGTGCTATACATATAACTTACATGATATACGTGGTAGAGGAAATCTTACATTGGTCAACTCGGCATTGATAATCAATTGAATTATGCCTTATTTAATCAGGCAATCTCATTTTGAGGTTGAGATCTGTCCATTAACCTCACTTGGCCTATTTTCATTTCTTTATATATATTTGAGTTCATTTCATACATAAGGTAATATATTATAACTCTAGTCAATTTTCCATCTCTCATCTCTTGCACGCATTCTCTCTCGTCCAACTGTTGACTTGATCGTCGAAGTGCTATAGTCGTTCAGGGGCGTAGGTAACAGGGGCAAACTTGGGCCAGCCCAATATTGAAGTGGATAGCAAGCAAAAAAATTATGTTTAAATTTAGTTCAAAAATCTATTTTAGTTAGCCCAATAAACTTGACTCCATGAGTATCTAACTCTCTTTGTCATGAGTTTAGACTTCTAAATTGTATCTGGTGACGTAAAACATCTCTTATGGTATGAGTTCATTAGAACATTTTTAATTTCAGTCCACCGCGACATTTTTTTGGTTTCGCCCCTACAGTCATAAGACATTTTTCTCGATCGGCGACCTTTACCTCTTAACAGGGTGTTCAAGTGCACAAATAATACTTACGTGGAGAGAAGATGATCGAAATTCCGTTGGCCACGAGTTCCACAGAAATAGAGGTCAACATTATGTATTATATTACAAGGCACAAAGACGTAGTAAATGGGCAGCTCATAAATATTTATGAGGACTAATTGGTCAGCTGAAAGGAAAGATAAGCTTGGTTCAAAAATATAAAGTGTCCTTTTTCAGAGTAAGAGAGGATAGGGAAAACACATTAAAGTCCAATCTATTTTACACCACTCATTTAAGGATGATGTTATCAGCACACCCATATGCCTCTTAAAATTAGAGATAGTAAAGTAAATACTGAAAATTGATAAAAATATAAGGTTGAAATCAGTGCAATAATAGTCCATGGATTTGCCATGTGAATGTGGACAAGACAATTGATTTATTTATACCCCGGGCAGACTTTCTTCTGTCCTTCACATGGATTGTACCCGACATGAAATATTTTGGCAATGAAATATTTTATATATCTAACAAGGCTTCGAAATGGAAAAATCGCAGAAAGATCCCAAATCTTTACAAAAATACAAATGGATTCCCAACCTTCAAATCTTGTTAACGTTGTCTTCTATGTTTAAAGATCACCTCCGACGCCGAATGAAAACAAACACTCTCTCAACACCTCAAATGGCTCCATGTGCACATAAGGTGACTCTTCACCATCGCAACCGAAGAAAATCCTTACAACAGGTTAGCATCTTACCACCACACAATCAAAACCTTTGTCTATCTTCGAAAGCTCAGCGATTGATCACTTGGAAGATTCTCATGAAAGGGTGGTATCCTACCACCATGCTATAATCATTGCCTTAATCGCAAAATTTGACTTGTGGTCTCTCCACAACAGGGTCACAATAACTTGCAATTGTGGCATCGTCCACCAACCATTCAGTATGTCCTATTTCGGGGATTCGAAATGTATATATACAAATTCTTCCTTTCGTACTCTTGAAACAAAGGCCGACGACCATATTCTTGACCTTATGGACTCAAAGCTATAATTAACACAAGTTATTTTAGATAGATAAGCTTCTTGCCTAAATCTGACTGCCAACCGAATAGCTAACAACTCAATAAAGTCTCAATAATAAAACTGTATTCCGTCTAAGACTTCTACTAAGGATGACATCAAGCCCAAACAAATTGTCAACTGAAGTTGCTCATAGATCCCTCCGATCCTATCAAAAGCTCGTTATAAATCAGGTACTACTCGATGCCATCATGCGATCGCCTTTGACCCATAGTTTTCCTAGAAAATGAACTTGAATTGTTGTCTCCTTGATGGAAAGCTTCCAAACTCCTCATGCAAGCTCTCTATAACACTACTTCCCAAAACTCAATTGCTAAGGTCATTTGCTCGACTCACGAACTTGCCACAATTATGGTCAACTATTAAATTAATGTCAAGCTAAACTCTTCGCTCGTTTTCCATTGGTAGTCATGAACATTAGTTCATGATAAGTTGTGATTTTTACACGAGGACCCAAGCTAGTTCATGCATATTTTCTCAAAATCTATAATACATAAGAGAATTTGAATAGAGCAACATTATTTGCTGTTGGAATAGTGTAATAAAAACCCTTTTTTTTTTTTTTCTTTGAGCCGTATTTTATAATCTAGTACAAATAAATTACTTAGTTCGATCTTTCTAGTTGGGCCTTTTGTTTCAATATATAGGCTTCAAGACAAGAGTTTGTTGTCCTTTGTCTTGTAAAGCTACATTATTTGTCCTCGAGAGTGTGTGTCATTGCCTTGTTTGAATAGATTTCATTAGTAGAGAAGTTCGACTAGATCAGATCATCATACACTTAGGTCATTACATGTAATTTATGTCATCATTGACTTCAACATAGACAATTATTACTTTTTCCAATTGGTGAGCGTGATGGTGCTGATGTCAAAGGTGACACATTCCTATCTTTGATTCATTGTTGTGGGATGTGCTGATGTCACCAGAAAACATTCATTCACTTTACTTATGATGATGTTCCAAATGACACCAACCTTTAGCCGTTTTAACTAGATGAGTCATAAGGTTTGACCTCATTTCACAATCAAGGATTTTTGATAACTAAGCTTCTTTTATCACGTTGAAGTGGGTCCAAGGTGACCTTTTAAAATCACACACCAACAATTATATATAAAGTTCCATCCAAAATTAAGACATATAATTGATATAATAATCACAACTAAAAGCATATTTAAGAGACTCTAAATACAAGATTTTCTGCATTTAAAGAGTCAATACTTAAATATAAGCTCTGAGAGACTCTGTATTTTAACTTTTATGAAATAAAAAGTGGACTTAGCTTTCCAAATTCTTACTTTATAATGATTATATTTAATAAGTTATAGATTTAAATACTCTACTACTTAAATTATACAAATCATATATTTTAATTAACTGGTCACTGGCATATAAAAAAGGAGAAATTTGCAATAGAGATTTCAAACCTTTCAAAAGTGTGTTGCGTAGTCCTAAAGATTTAAATCTTAGTGGCTATGTCCCTATAGTATATGTGCCATATAAGGACATTTGGGTGATTTCCATCAGAATATGTGGTTTTTTTACTCATCATTTCACTTGCATTTTCTATTAATGATGTGTTTGTCTCCCATTATTGAGAGAAAAATGGAGTAATTAATAGTATTTTTTGAAAAATGTGTCGTTAAAAAGTAAAGTAACTTTATTGGTTTGTGTGTAGAATATTTTATTGGGTGAATGTGTGGTGGAGAATCTTACTATAACAAACAATTTGTTTGGAATAATGGTAGACAAACATGGGCTAAATGGGGCCGTACATGCAATTGAACTGAATAAATTTTGATTGTGGATTCAAGTGCTCCAAGACGCAAATTCTATTAAACTGGCTATAAATTTCTCAAATTAGTATAATGTTAGTGTTTATCTTCATATATTTGCTCCTAGTTGGCCCCATTTTTTTAAAATTCATTTTTCTTTTTAAAACCATTTTCAATCAAATATTTCATGTGATTAACAATCTTTACCAACTTTTATGAAAAAAACTACTTAAAATCTGATTTTAATCCACACCAAAAAGGAGTTTTCACTATAATATAAGGAACTCTCTAAAGACTCTATTTTTAAAAGGCATATTTTATAATTTAGAAAGCGTCCATAAATTTAGAGAGTAAAAATTTTAAAATACTCTAACAGTCTCTTTATCTTTAACACTTATTTATTATTTTTTCTATATTTTATTTTCATTAACCTCCCTCCAAATGTTTATATTCTTTTCCTCCCTTTTCTTTATATATACTATTGGGACAATATATGGTGCATTGAAAATTGAAATATTTTGAATACATATTGATATTAGATGACATCAATAATTGGCTACAATGGTCAACATGTTGAAGACTATTCAATAGAGCATCCCATGCGGGATCGTCACCGCTACAAGGCCCTCTACTTGAGTGATGAGTCGTCTACTATTACTAGGCCATCTACATTCACACCGGATTATCTACCACTACGAGACCCTCTATGTTCATTATGAGGTTGTTTACCACTACGTGACCAACATAACACTTAACCATAAAAATTGGTCATGACTTGGGTGGGAACCGTTTAACGGTTATCATGGACACAACCAACCGCTAGATAGGTGGATGTTCTCCACTCAGGACGTGGGGGTGGTGGGAGATGTTACATGGGACACATAGCACAATAAATGCCCAATAGTTACATGACTCCAATCACCTATAAATACTCCTAAGGCGAGACAGGTATGTATCTGAAAAATTTTGGCCATCTAAATTCACATTTTATCTTTCCTTTTTACGTTTACATTCACGAATCATTCACTAATTCTCACAATCCGCCACCACTGAGCTAATTTAGTGCTCTGGAGACTCAGTT
This sequence comes from Fraxinus americana, assembly GCA_035079005.1. Taxonomy (NCBI): domain Eukaryota; kingdom Viridiplantae; phylum Streptophyta; class Magnoliopsida; order Lamiales; family Oleaceae; genus Fraxinus; species Fraxinus americana. The sequence goes on along the minus strand of CM068719.1, from coordinate 17,378,963 downwards.
GACAACCATGATGACCCTTCTGCAATGTCAATCTCAGAGGGCGACAATCCCACCACAAGAGGTACAACGAGGGAGAAAGCCCCAACCTCATTCTGTAATTTCTAGTTGGGCCTTTTGTTTCAATTTATAGGCTTCAAGATTGAGCCCATAAACCACTACAAAAGGCATTGGTGTTTGTCTCACCAGTTATTCAACTAGCACTAGGAGACTTGAGGGCTACAAAGGTCATAGTTCCACAGTTCTCACAACCCACAGTAGATTTGGAATGAAAGATGGAGGAAATGATGACCCAGAAGATAGGCGATACATTATCCAAGATGGAGAATATGTGCAGGCAAATGATTTTGGAAGAAGACCCATTTGCACTCGAGATCATGACATTTTCTCTTTCGATAGAGGCATATGACAGTTATGGATCCGCTTGACCACTTGATAGAGGCATATGACAGTTATGGATAAAGGCCTATGATAGAGGCATATGACAGTTATAGATCCGCTTGACCACCTGAGAATTTTCATTGATTTATTACGACTCTACGTAGCCTCAGATGTTGTGATGTACCGATCTTTTCCCTCAACACTAAGAAGAGAGGCCAGAGACTGGGAATCAACTTTGGCAGAACATTTGATGATCTCTAGGAGTTTTACGGCTTACTTCTTAAGTAACAAACGGAAGATGAGAACAAGCATTGGGTTGATGCTTGTCGTACAAGAGAAAAATGAACATCTGCATGAGTACTTGGCTAAGTTCAACTGGGCAAAACTCTGTATTAAAGAACTTCAGATGTCAGCAGTGATCATAACGCTGATGAATGTGACGCAGAACCAAGCCTTTAAGATGTCATTCTCTAAAAAACCCCCCAGAATTGATGCATCACTTGCTGAAGAAAAGAGATAAGTACATTGATGCAGAAGAAGCGGAGAAATCAGAAAAATCTCAGAAAGGGATAGGAGGTGGAAGGTTATAAGCGAAAGTTAAGTGACAATCGAAAACCTACTAACAAACGCAGGTCGAAGAATGAGTGCGCAAGCAAGGAGTATGCTCAGGATCGATCCATCAAGTAGAGGCGGAAGAAGGTTAAGGCCTTCTACCCCTTTGAACACCCCGTGCACAAAGTTATTGATAGAAATACGGGACATGAAGGAGCTCGAATGGTCAAAGACGTTGTCAACGTCCTTTAGTAAGAGGAAGCAGAGCAAGTATTGATAATTCCATAAGGATCATGGACATGATACTGAAGATTTCATGCAGCTAAAGGAGGGGATTGAACGCCTTCTGAGATGGGGACACCTGAACAAATATGTGAAGAATGACAAAGGCAAGCAAAAGGTTGAAGATCATATTCCCCATCCAGAGCTGAAGTGATAAACGTGATCATTCGCGGGATAGTAGTAGACGAATGGTCAAATTCGACTAGGAAGATATACGCACGCTCTGTTGGTATTTTCTCTATCCAGAAGAAGGCACAGTTCAATCAAAGCATCAATTGGTGAAGAGGATTTGATTGGTATAGTGTGCCCCCATGAGGTTGTGGGGTACATAGCAGATTTTGATGTCAAGAGGATGCTAGTCGATGGAGGAAGTGTAGCAAATGTTCTTACGTGGGACGCCTTTCTAGGTTTGATGATTTCTATCTAGAAACTAAACACGATGACCACTTCTTTACAAGGTTTTGGAGGGGCAACTGTGATACCGAAGGGAGCTGTGGAGCTTTTAGTCACGTTGGGCACTTAACCAACAATCGTGGTAATCGTAACAAGCCTTTTAGTTGTCAAAGTCCCCATGGCATACAATGTCATACGACCAATCTCTGCTAAATGCCTCAAGCGCCATCCATTCAACTTACCATCATGTCATGAAGTTCCCAACTAGTAGAGGGGTTAGGTGTGTAAGGAGGGATCAATATGCATCTAGAAAATGCTACGTTGACAGTATACAGACGAAAGGTTCTCCAACAGTTATGACGCTAGATGTAGAGCCCTCAAGGGGCGGATCGAGCCGCTTGACGTGATTGAAAAAAAAATTAGTATCAAAAGGCCACGAGTTCAGCATTGGGGCAGATTTGGAATCTTAAGAGAATGAAGAATTGGTAAAATGTTTGGTTAATAACCTGGACGCTTTCATGGAGTCCATGAGACATCCTAGGGATTAGCCCATCATCGTCTTGGTGTTTTGACAGGGATGAAGTCAGTGAAGCAGAAGAAAAGAACTTTGCCCCAGAAAGGCAAGTCGCGATGAGAAAAGAGAAAAAAAATTGAATGGAAAATGGCGTATATGTGTAGACTACACTAGTCTGAACAAGGTGTATCCAAAAGACTCTACCCACTTTCCCGGATAGACAACCTAATGGACGCTACATTGGGTCAGGAAAGGCTCATCTTTCTGGACACGTTTTCTAGGAATTACCGAATTTCTATGGTCGAGTCCGATAAGAAGAAGAAGTCCTTTATCATTGAATTCGGGACGTATTTCTATACGATCATGCCTTTTAGATTGATTGGGAAGTTATAGAGGCCTACGTCGATGACATGGTGGTAAAAAATACTTAGGCTGACAATCACGTGGCTTGCTAGTAGAAAGTGTTTGACGTCGCCTGACAGAATATGTCGAAGTTTAACCTGGAAAAATGGGTTTCATGATCATACAGAGATGTATTGAAGTAAATCCTTACAAGATTCGGGCAATTCTAGAGATGAAAAGCTGTACCAGTAAGAATAAGGTCTAAAGGCTAAAGGGACGGATAACAGCTTGAATTACTTCATGAGTCGAGCAACAGATAAATGTTAACATTTTTTCAAGGCCATTGGGGGCTCCACCAAATTTGAGTGGACCCAGAGTGTGAAGAGTCGCTCGAATATTTGAAACAGACATTACAACAACTACCAATTTTGACTAGTCTATGCCGCAGGGATGTGCTGTGTCTCTACTTGGTAGTATCACCACAAGTAGTCAGTACTGTGTTAGTAAAAGAATTCTCAAGGGTTCAGAAGCTGGTTTACTATGTAAGCCAAGTGCTAAAGGGTACGGAAACAAGATATAGCTTAGCCGAGCAACTGGTGCTGGCATTGGTCGTTGTGGTCAGGAAATGAAGCCATACTTCCAATCTCACACGATACAAGTGATGACTGATCAGCCGATTAAACAGATTCTACATCGACCAGAAACCTCGGGGAAGATTGCTGAAATGGGCAGTTGAGTTGATTGAGTTTGGTATCGAGTTCAAACCAAGAGCAAAACTATCAAGGCACAGGATCTGTAGTACTTTATAGCCGAGCTTATGACTCCACCTGAGCAACCTGCATGATAGAAGGCGAATTGGAAAATTTTTGTGGATGGATCCTCAAATGGCGAAGGATCTGGAGCAAGGATCATAATGATAGGACCAGAATTCGAAGAGTTGGAATATTCACTAAGCTTCGAATTCCCAGCTACAAACAACAATGCCGAGTATGAAGCAGTAACCACATGCCAGGGCTTGGTAACCAGACCGGGGGTATCTACGGTTGAGATTTGTAGTAATTTTCAATTGATAGTTGGATAGGTGACGGGAGAATTCGAAGCGAAGGATGAAAGGATGGCAGTGTACCTGATGAAAGTAAAAGACTTGCGAAGAGGGTTTACAAATTTCAAGATAACCAAGGTCCCCCAAAAAGATAATGAGCGAGCATAGGCATTGGCCAGACTTTCATCTGCTAACCCGAAGAATTTGACTCGCACAGCAAGTGTGCAAGTCCTACGACAGCCTAGCGTTCAATGCATGATCGATGTTGTGAACATAGAACATAAAAAAAGTTGGATGGACCCATTGATTGAATATCTTACAGAAGAAAAGGTGCTAGAAGATGGTCTCAAGGAAAAACGACTGATGGCTCGAGCAGGTTTATTCACCATCATCAATAGACAACTTTATAAGTGGGGTTTCACCATGCTATACTTAAAGTGTTTATGATCAACAAAGGCACGAGAAGTTCTATTTGAGGTGCATGCGGGAATTTACGGCAACCATCAAGGGATGACTGCCCTTGAGTTCAAAATCCTACGACAGGGAGACTATCGGCCCACTATGAAGGAGGACGTTAAAGAATTTGTGAAAAAATGTGATGCATGCCAGCGCTATGGGAACCCGATCCATGTGCCAGTCAAGCAACAAATGACTATCTGTGGGATATGTTATTTCTTTTAATGGAGAATGGATATCTTGGGACCTTTGCCCGTGGCCAAGGGACAAAGAAAGTTTACCAGTCGCCATCAATTACTTTACTAAGTGGGTAGAGGTAAACCATTGGTCACCATCACGACAACTAAGGTGTAGGGCTTTGTGTGGAGAAATGTCATATGCAGGTTTGGGATACCTAGAGTGATCATTACAGATAACGACAAGCAGTTTCAGAGTTTTTTGAACGAGTTATCACGTCGACCATAGGCTAACTTTGGTTGCTCACCCTAATCCAATGGGCAAGCCAAAGGGACAAAATCGGACCATATTGTGGGATCTGAAGATAAGATTAGAAGAGATGAGGGATTTTTGGTAGACGAACTACCCAATGTGTTATAGGAACCAACTGGCGAAATACTTTTCGAATTGTCTTTCGGAATGGAAGCAGTTGTTCTTATTGAAATCCTTAGTGAAACCGATAGAATGAAAGTCAAGTAGCTTGACGTCAAACAACCAACGTAGAAATTGATTAGCTTGAGGGGGTGAGAGAGAGGGCAGTCATAAAGATGGTGGCATAAAAGCGGAAGGCCGCAGAGTAATTCAGCCAAAGGGTAAGACCGATGATTTTCCAGTCGGGAGATTTTGTACTTAGAAATACAGCAGCAGCAAGACATCTCCACCAAAGCTCAGGCCGAATTAGGAAGAACTTTATGAAGTGATTCGCAGCCTTGGAAAATGAGCATACAGTCTGAAGGACATGAAGGGAAAGCCGCTAGGCAAGCCATGGAATGTTGAACATCTCAAGAAATATTATCAATAAGCTGCATAGTAGAAAGATAAGTCATGACTCTTGTATATATAGTAGATAGATTTCTCTATTAATTTTCCTAATGTAATGCCTGCTATGGGCATCACTAATTGTAATTATTAATGTTATCTAATGGAAGGCCTGGATGGTGGCAGATGATGAGGGCACTAAAGAAAAGCTAGCCTAGCTAAGAAGTCTCGATACGCCTTCTAAGCTCCCGAATTCAAGTAATTTATACATTAATGTGCTGCTTCGAACCCATTTCGATGCTTCGATTACGTTCTACAGTCATAGTGGAGAGCCTATAAAACTAAAATCAGTTAAGACCCTAAACCACTAGACAATGCGCTCTACATTCGATAGAGCTCGGGGGAATAGGCGAAGAGAAACAAAATCAATAAATTGGTTATAAGCTCGACTGCTCTCTACGGTCATAGTAGAGAGCCTGTAAAACCAAAAATTGGTTAAGACCCTAAATTTTTAGACCATGCATTCTATATTTGACGGAGCTCGGGAAGCTAGGCTGAGAGCAACAAAACCAATAAGTTGATTATAAACTCGAACACTCTACGATTATAGTGGAGAGCCTGCAAAACGAAAAATAAGTTAAGACCCTAAAACACTAGACCATTTTCTCTACATTCGACAGAGTCGGGGGGCTAGACTGAGAGCAACATAATCAATAAATTGGTTATAGGCCCGTCTGCGCTCTACGGTCATAGTAGAGAGTGCAAAATAAAAAATTGGTTAATGCCCTAAACCACTAGACCATCCGTTCTACATTTGACAAAGCTCGGGGGGCCTAAAAGGAGAGTAACAAAACTAATAAATTGGTTTTAAGCTAGACTGCGTTCTACGATTATAATGGGGAGCCTACAAAACCAAAAATTGGTTAAGACCCTAAATCACTAGACCATGCGTTCTACATTTGACAAAGCCCGATGGCTAGGTGAAGAGCAACAAAACCATTAAGTTGGTTATAAGCTTGACTGCTTTCTGCAGTCATAGTAGAGAACCTGCAAAAAAAAATTGGTTAAGACCCTAAACCATTAGACCATGCACTCTACATTCGTTAGAGCCCAATGGATTAGACGGAGTGCAACAAAACCTATAAATTGGTTGTAAGCTCGATTGTGTCCTAAGATCATAGTGGAGAGCTTGAAAAACAAAAAAATTAGTTAAGACTCTAACCACTAGACCATGAGCTTCACATTCGATAGAGCCCGGGGGCTAGGCAGAGAGAAACAAAACCTATAAATTGGTGACAAGCTCAACTGTGTTGTACAGTCATAGTGGAGAACTTTTAAAATCAAAAATCGATTAAAGCTCTAAACCACTAGACCCTGTGCTCTACAAATCGACACGACCCAAGGGACCCCGCAATTCGACACCACCCAAAGGCAGTTATACAAAAAAATCAGTTAAAGATCAACGAATTAAGTACAAAAAGTAAGATTACAATTTGGGCATGCGGTCGGTACTTGCGCGTCAACCGCATAGTGATCGACCTATGTTTGTCTGCCGCTATGAAGCCTAGCGTACTCCCGCTTGTTGTCGCACCCGCTAATTACTACGCGACCTAATAAGAAAAGTCATGTAATGATAGACAAGTTAACTTTAACATATCATCAAGTAGCGTTTGTACAAAGAAATGAGGGGAAAATTAAGCGACAAAGATGTTCAACAAGGAAACGTTCATACTAAAAAAGAAGTGCAGTTTTCTGTCACATCCTCAACCAGGAGAAACTGATAGACAGTTAAATGATAAAAATGAATAATGATGGAAAGTGCCAAAAGACCTACTACGAAAGACTATGTCAACCCAAATGCGAAGTTACTCCGCTCTCGCCTCGCGATGTACGCCCGAATGTCCTGGATTGAGGGGTTCCGCTTTCTCTTTCTTTGTGCTGTGCCAGAAACCTATCAAAACCCGAGAGATCGATATTAGGATGCTTAGTAGATATTCACTCCTTGGCCAATTTGATGGACGTCGCCATCGCTTTCTCCCCGTATGAGTTCAAGGCCTTAGCATAATCACATGATGATTTATATTGCTCTACAAATGCCTCCAGATCCTTAACATACTCTGCTGAAGCTTTATATCATTCCATTGCCTCCTCGGGAGATCGAGCCAAAATAGATCATAGGTTATCAATTTTCGTCTCTTGTTTGCGAGCTTAGGCCTGCAAAGTTTCCAGAGAGTTCTTCAAAGAAGAAACTTTCTTCTTGTACTGGCGAGCTTCATTCTTTTCCTTTGCGAGAGCTTTTAATTTCGATGACCGACGGCGGCTTAACTCAATGAGCCCAATCCATAAGGTCACAACCTAACGACGAAGAGACATCATGATAACAAACTATTAAGCATGTTCGAGGAGAATAAATAAACAAAAAGAATGAAGTATAGTAGGAAGCTTACCCTCTGAGTGTAGATCGCTCAGACCCTTTCTACATCGTCAGCACTTTGCTCGGCAATCGTCCTAGTGTTGGTAGGCGTAACTAAAGACCTGGGAACCTTCATATCAAAATTAGGGTTGGACAAAACTCCCAAACTGAACCGAACCGAACTGAATCAAGTGGTTCTTCATAAGTTAAATACCTGAACGCGTATCTGAATCGAGAACCGATGGATTTGGTTCGATTCTCGGTTCTAGACCCAGAACCGAAGAATTGAATTTAAATAATTGTTTTAATTTTTTATATAGAATTAATTAATTTTTTTAATTTTTTCTAAACAAATTAGCAAATTAACTGATTTAGTGATTAATATTCTAACTCCCAAGCCAAGTCCATGCCTAGCTAGCCCAATCCAACCCAATTTCTAAATTCAATTTTTTGATTTAATTTTTTGGTCATATTATTAATTTCATTCTTAGCCCAAGATTTAGGTCTTTTTAAGTTTTTATCATTCTCTTTCCAATTTCACACTTTCATTTAGTAACCATTGAGTCAATGACCCCAAATCATTTCATAAATTGAAAACCTACATCTACATGCCCAAATCGAAATCGCCAACTGCCGAGTCCAACTTCCCCTCTCTAATGCCCCATTAAAGCCGCGACCTTCAACCACGATCACCGATCGTTGATCATTAAAAATCTATTAAAAAATTTAATTATGGTACGGAGCCGAACAAAACCGAACAAAATCGAACGGTCAAATAAAAACCGAACGGTTCCAAAATTATATTTGGACTTGACAGTTCTATTTATTAAATGACCAAAAATTTTTACTTTGGTTATGAAACTGAACCATGTCCAGCCCTAATCAAAATAGCCCCAAGTGGGAGGGAATCCAAAGTTTGGAAGAAGAAAGCCATACGCTCGGACCTAACTCGACTCAAGCTGCCCCCTTTAGTCTCGAGAGATGGGGTAGTTTCGAGGGGCTCGTCCAAGGGTTGTGATGTCTCTTTAGCTGTACAACACTTTGTCATCCATTTGCAGTTTTCTTTCTTTTCAATGGGACGGGTGTTGGGTTATCATCACTCTCATGCCTGCGCTCGGGCAATGGGTCCATGGTCTCCGTCAGGTCAAATTCTATACATGTATACGCAAAGTAAAATTCATCAAACTCTCAGAACAACAAACGAAGATACACATAAACACAAAGTCAAGAGCAAAATATGCGAAACCCTACCATCAACAGGGATAAATCCCTCGTCGCTCTCCGACGCAGCAGGGACCTTATGACCTCATCCAAGTGACCTCATCCAAGTCAAAGTCCATATCTGCATGCACATAGTTGAGTTCATCAGGCTCGAAAAATAATGAGTAAAAGTATGTGCAAGTGTAAAGGAATAAGCAGGATGAGAAGACCTACTAATAGGACGATCGATCCCCACTATCAACATATTCCTCATAGTCAAAATTGACCCTATGTCAAAAGCAAGATGTGGTATATTGGTACTTACTAGATTTGTGATATTAAAGGAGAAGTAATCTGAATCGGACTATTGAAGAGGCGAATTTTAGGATATCTCCACCTGGTGTTGAAAATAAATTGATCATCAGAAGGTAGAACAAAGAAGAACCGAGATTTTCACCCGTTGTTTGAGTTTCTAAATTTGGAAAAGCGCAAGGGGACTCTAGAAGTGAAGAAGACGAAAGTATTGTATTGAGATAGCTCATATATCTCAAAGACTCATCTAAAGAGGTCTACCGAGAGCGGGATTTCTTGCTAAGGCAGATGTAAAAGAAATATAGAGCTTTCCTCAATGCGTTAGGGTTTATTTGACTAGGAGTGATGTGGAATTATTAGAAATTGAAATGAAGAAGGGATGAATGGGGAATCGAAAGCCACCATCCATAGTTTCCTTATACACGACAATCTCGGAAGGTCAGGTCCGGTGAATTATAAAGGCTATAGCATTTTGGAATCTCAAGAATAGCCACCTCGCTTACCGAATCCCATCCGATTTCCAAGTTTTGGTTTGAAAACTTAGTTGAGCCAATATTTTTTTTGGAGAGCTTGGTAGGGAGACATGAAGTTCGGCTGACCAACACCATGGGGAATGGGGGTATTTGCGGGGATGGTCGACAAACAACTAGCTATGCTGGTCAATGGATGTCACTAGCCTTGTGGTTGACGGAAAGGTACCGACAGACCATCCGACGATGGGTCGGTCAATTTGCTTTTCTCTTCACGTTCACTTTCATAAAACAAAGAGGTTAGGATGGTTTTATACATAATACAAGAAAAGACAAGTAAAAATAAAAAAGCTAGGATGATGGGGGAGTAGAGGAAGAAGTTACCTTGAGAGTGTGGAGGAGATGAAGTTTCTGCAAGTAGAAAAGTGACAGTAGAAGGGAAGTTTTCACCTCTTAATATAGGTGAAAATTTTGAAATTTTTTAGGGGAAATTTCTCCTAAGAGCAAACCCACACATGAGGTGCCATTTGTACAATATTTCCATTACCCTATGCCCACTTAGACTATATGGCCCACTTAAGTTATACCAAATGTCAATATATAACAAGTCAATTTAATTTTTTTTTACAGATTCTACCCCTTATCGATAAACTTCGACAATGGGTAGGGGCTAGTGATATTAGATGGCATCAATAATTGGCTATAACGGTCAACATGTTGAAGACTATTCAATAGGCTCTCTACGTAGAGCATCCCATGAAGGACCATCTACCCTTACAAGGGCCTCTACCACTACGGGGCCACCACAACACTTAACCATAGAAATAGTCATGACTTGGGTGGGAACCGTTTAACGGTTATCATGGATACAACTAACCGCTGGATAGATCGATGTCCTCCACTCAGAACGTGGGGGGTGGTGGGAGATTCTACCTAGGATACGTGGCACAATAACCACCCAATAGTTACATGGCTCCAGTTACTTATAAATACTCCTAAGGCGAGACGGTATGGATCTAAAAAATTTCGGCCATCTGAATTCACATTTTATCTTTCCTTCCTAAGTTTACATTCACGAATCCTCAACTAACTCTCACGGCAGATTTACAATGGGGAAGGAAGTTCCAACCTCATTTTGTAGGTAATATGTTTATCGAAGTAGCAAAAACGCCTTGCGCCGCTAGGAAGGCACGTATGTTTGTTTCATAATCGTTGCACATATAATTATAAAGAGTGAGTTTTACTCTCGAAATTTTGTAATCATTCAAATATATAGTTGGAACATATGTAAATGATATTTTACGCTGAAGAAATCATGTTTTAATAAATGATTAAATGTAAACATTTCAATTACGTGTCATTTCCATGGTCCACGTAAGTCCTACGGCGCATTTCGTCTAATTTTAACGTTCACAAGTCCTGTCAAGTGCAAATGAAGGAGTGAATAAAATTTGAAATTAAATTTAAATTTGGTAATTTGATTGGAACTTTTTCGAATGACCCAATTGAGAGACTTCAGTCCAAGGTTGACCTCAAAAATAATTACCTTTACTTTTTAGGAAAATTGTATAGTTGAGAATTTTTTTTACAAATGAGGTGGTCCAATTTCTTCAAGCCACGTCAGCCTTTAGGTTTTCATTTTAGCAGTTGCTAAATCGTACGGCTGATAGATAGGTACGGTTTTTTCAACGATAATGGGACCCACTAGAGGGTCTTCGTTTATAAAAATCCCTACGACTTTTCGTACAACATACCCGTACGCAGACCACGCGCTACCACGTGGCTTCCACTGGATTGTCTCGTGTTTAAGATCAACGGTGGTAAAAGTTTGACTTAATTTTTGACCGAATCGTACTCCCCCGATATTATTAAATTATACCCTTTAAAATGGTTATACATGTATCATCATCCATGACGTATATTTGCATTACCCAAGGGCCCGAATCGTCATTTCAGCTACTTAATTTTTTCATTTTTTTTCCAGATTTTCACCATTCTAATGTTCGAAGGAATATGAAAAATAAATAAATAAAGGAATGTTTTATTTTTTATTTTCCTCACGAGAAGCAAAGGACAAATAAATTTTTATTTATGAATGATTTTTTTAAATGTTATTAATAATGTAAATTTTTGCAACATCTTGTGGCCTTCGCCAAAAAAGAAGATTTTTATAAAATTTTATCATCTATACCAAAATGTTACAATATTAATATATCGGGATAATATTTATAAAATGTTTAATAAAAGATAAAAATGAGTGATAGATAATTAAATAATACTTCGAAAATCTGAAAATGTTGGAGATAAAAATTTACTTATGTATTTATAGACCGTTTATAAACATGAACTAAACATAGATTAAAAGATAGTGAAAAGCCATTTAACTATTTTTTTAAAAAAAGGGTATTAATCACTTGTAATGGTTCGTAAATTTTATGCTCGAGATATTTTGTATTCGTACCCAATGGCCGTCATCCTCACTTGTCATAGTCTGTAAACTTGATGCTCTCGAGATATTTCATGTTTGCGTGCAGTACTCATACTCCTCCACTTGTTATGATTTGCAAATTCGATACTCTCGAGATATTTTGTATTCGCACGCAATGACAATCATCCTCCCCTCGCCATAGTCTTTAAATTCGATGCTCGAGATATTTCGTGTTTGCACAAAGTGTTCATCATCCTCCACTTGTCATGGTCAGTAAATTCGATGCTCTCAAGATATTTTGTATTCGCACGCAGTGCCCATTATTCTTCACCCGTCTTGTAAATTCGATGCTTGAGGTTCTTTGTGTTTGCATAGAGCGCCCATCATCCTCCTATAACGATGCCTTTATTAGCGCATATTTTATATTTAGCCCCTGTTTGGCCCTCATTATATGGTAATTATTTTTTGGAATAATTTTTTTTTTAAAATGTGCGGTTAAAAAGGAAGGAAAAAATTTCGATTTACGTGTAATATTATTTTAAAAAATTTGTAATTGAAAATAAGAGAATATAATAAATTTTTGGAATAATGAGAGTCAAATGAAAGCTTAACCAGTATAATTTATGACAATAACTCGAATATGAAGAGAATAATGTGTCCGTGCCACTTGTCCACTTTTTAGCATAATAAAATAAAATTCAATGTACTTTGGATCTATGCTTCTCTCTCGTACTTATATATGAGTAGCTCTTCCCTGTATATATTATCACTTATCATTCAACTCTGTAGATCGCGTTCAACTGCTTATCTCCATCTCTCATGGTTTTGTACTGCGACATGAACCTAGAACACCACCACTGAAACACAAAAATATGGCACTACCCATCCAAAACATTCACGTCCACTCTCCGCCTCTCCTCCGCCACCCTCCACCACCAGCTTCTCCGACTTCACTTCCTCTTTCTCTGTGCCCTCACCTGAATTCTTGTATCCGTGCAAGGCTTGACTTGACTTGTGGGTTTATAGTCACTTTCACGCTATCACCTACAAGCCGATTTTAAGGGTTCAATTCGATGGAATCCGCTTTGATTCTCACTCTTCTCACAGACGATCTCCTCTTGAAAATCCTTTCCCTTTTGAACGATGATTTTGATCGAAAATCCTTCCGTTCAACCTGTAAGATCTTCCACCGGGTCGACTCGCTTCATCGGACCCACCTCCGATTCTTCCGCCCCGAGTTCCTCTCAACCCTCGTCGTGAAATTCCCTTGCCTAAATTCCCTCGACCTCTCCGTCTGCCCCCGCATCGATGATGCTACGATCCCACTCTTGCTTTCCTCCATCCATAGTGGTTCATCCAGTTGGGCTGCGAAGATAAGACGTTTGAATCTGAGTCGGTGCACCGGGTTGAGATTCCCCGGGCTGCAAATGGTTGTTGGTTTCTTTGGAAATTTGGAGAGCGTTGATGTGTCATACTGCTGTGGGTTCGGTGACAGGGAGGCGGCGGCGCTGTCGTGCCTCACAGGCCTGAGGGAACTGAACTTGGACAAGTGCTTGTATGTTACTGATGTTGGATTGGCTAAAATAGTCGTAGGTTGTCCAAAACTTGAGAGCCTTAGTCTGAAGTGGTGTTTTGAAGTAACTGATATTGGGGTTGAACTTCTGTCCAAGAAATGCTCTGAATTGAAGCACCTCGACATTTCATACTTGAAGGTGTCATTTATGTTATTTAAACAGATATACGTGTGTATTTAAAAATGTGTTTCTGCTTTTATGTTCTTATTAAGGTTAATTGAAATGTGGGTGGTTTGGTTTGTTTAAGGTTACGAGTGAGTCTCTATGCGCAATCGGAAGAATGGAGAGGTTGGAGGTGTTGGAAATGGTGGGGTGCGGTTTAGTAAATGACATGGGATTGCGTTATCTTGGCATAGGATGCCCTTCACTTCAGGTTAGCTATTTCTCCATGATTATGCTTAAATTTTTATTGAATGGTTCAAGAAATAGTTCAATCTTTTGCTTTGGTGTTTCTTGTTTTTTATGTTCTGTAATGAAAATCAGCTGTATTTCCTTCAATGGATCAACAGTTTCATACAGAACCTCATTATAACTTTAATACGTGTATCTCTGTGTAAGTGTCGTTTCTTCATGTGTGTTGTATTTGCTCTAGATAAGCATTGTTCGTCGGCTGGTCTGAAAGTTTAAAATGTATTAAGCAGATACTTTAAGTTTTGTCCCAAATGTGCCCGTCTCCTCTTATACCATATTGAACTACTTAAACAATTTGAGGGGGGGGGGGGGGGGAATACAAATTCAAACATGACAATCATAAAATTATTAATACAAGAATATTCAATATTGAAAATATAAATTAAACAATGAAAATAGGTGGATCTCACAATTATAATGTATTCCAAGACTTTGATATCCTTCAATCAAGCACCAAGAGTTAGTTACACATGATAGATCTAAGAAAAATAGAGAGAAAACAGGTTGAAGGCGCTCTAGTGTGTTTTGGGGTGTTTTTAGGGTTGAAAAATCGTCCAAGATATGTTACCAAAGGAGTTTGAGTCAATTTAGGAAACTTGAGATTCGGCATCACGGAACAACCATGCGATCACAAGGTTATATCCCTTGCGGTCGCAAGGAACAAAATTTTGCTTCCTTGAATTCTCTGAAAATGCCCATGCGATCGCATGGGTTTAACATCATGCGACCGCATGGTTATGACGTTTTCCTGCCGACTAGTTTTTAGTATTTTGATCATAACTTTCTTTTTCAATATCCGATTGAAGTGATTTAAGATGCGTTGGAAATATAACTTAAAGGGCTATAACTTTGATTCAGATATCATCTTCCAATTCGATCTTTTACCATATCAAAAAAATGGGTCTCAATATGAGGCTAAAAACTAGTGTAAAACTTTTCAACTTGAAAGTTGATATGTGATAATGTTTTGGCTATATCTCATCTCTTTGACTCCTTTTTTCATCCAATTGACCTCTAACACTCTCGAATCTTCATCACGAGTTAGAAGCAAGTTTAGAGTATTTGCATTGCAGTCCCTGAACTTTCACTTTCTTCCATTTTGGTCCATTTTCACTTATTTCTTTCAAATTACGTCATATCTATCAAATTGCCACCTAAACCAAAATATGAGAATACTAAGTACATTTAGGCATAAAATAACCATATGAGCGCATCAAATAAAGATGTAAAATATGTATTTTACATTACTATCAAATTCCCCCACACTTAGTTTTTGCTCGTCCTCGGATAAAACTCAAATTTGATTCCTCAAAAATACTAGGTCAATATGCCGAGAACATAGAACCATCATGTTTTCTCAAAACACATACAATTTCATGAATAAACATTCCACACAACTTATAATTAATTAGTAAGTATTTTCATATAAAGATGGAGTAAACTAAACATGTAGACCCTCAAAGATATAAGCACTCAACTCTCACGTGTTTAAAATGTGATTGTTTCGCTCAAATTCATTACAATAAAGATGACCTACCATATGCTTGCATATCTTTTCATTCGCCATCACTTATGTCACATGCTTTACAAGAATCATAAGGACTTTTCAAAAATTGTAATGTGGCTTATGGTCAAGGTGGGAATATTTGGGTATGTGACTTAAGAGCCATCGAAACTAGTGGAGTAAAGATGAATAGACTTAGCTCAAACATATATATAAAACATGTAAACCAACCACTCCACATGATAGCTTCATCATTTTTGCATCTATCGCACATAAATTGAACTCTTTCTTGAGATGTAGGAAGAGTTATGAATATGGATATTTTTAACATTAAAATCACTATCCTTCATCACTTATTTTCTTTTTCTTTCTTTTCTTTTCTTTTTCTCCAATCATTCATTTTTCCTTCTTCTTCTTGTGTTTTTCTTACACAATGTAAACTCCAAATGATACACCAATAATGGAACTCCATGAATTGACATAGAAAATGTGTTCCAATTCACCAAAAATAGCACTACCATAAATCTTGATACCCCCACACTTATTTTCTTGTATACCTACACTTCTCATGATATTCAACAATACGCTACTAGCTCTAAGTTTTGGGTAAAGACATTATTTTTTCAGTTTAAAGTTTGTAATGTGAGTTTATACAAAGAAAAGACAATAAAGCTCAAAGGGGCTCAACAATGAAAAATTCAATTACAGGGTCAGCTATTTGGCTAATGAAGCTCATTTATGTAACAAAGATGGCCTTAATCATGTTCGTGCATGTATGTGTTAATGCGATCTTGAAGAGAATCAATGCAAGTTCTAGAGAGACAAAACCATAGAAGAATATCACACATGAAAAAAATAATGATACTGTTATGGATGTATCATTCTACAGGCTCAAAAATCTCACCGACTTTTGTCCACAGAATTTAGTTACTACAACGCTCAAAGAAAATAACTCCACTAATCAACTCTAAGTTTGAGGATTATTCATTCAATCATATTATGAGTTTTTCAAAAGCCAAATCAATTATAGCAAATAGCATACACAACCTAAACAATCATTTAACTCTCAATTCATTTTCATGAAAAATCATGTAAAAATTTGTGAAATTAAACTCACTCAAAATTTAAATGCAACAAATTTAAATATCTAAATCCCCTCCCCCAAACTTAAAACTGGCATTGTCCCCAATGTAAGGTGCAATGCAAAGAAAATGACAAAAATAACTAAAATCAAAATGCAAAAATCAAAAATAAAAAGATAAAGGAACGAACTCCCCATGAGTTGCCTCCCAAGTAGCGCCTTTGTTTATTGTCTTTAGCTAGACTTATTGGTTCCTTATTTAGCCCGGGTCTACCATGGTTGGTTTCAATTTTCCTTTCGGTTTACCAAGTCCATTGGTAATGATAGCAGGTAGTGTCCATCCACCTCCATGGAATATATACTTGTAGTGACTAAGGTGAAGCTTCAAATCTGGAATGGAAGTTTGCAAAACAAATGATAAAGGCTTTTCATTAGAAACTGGCAATACAAAACAAGAACTATTACTTGTCTTTGGAAGATCATTTAATGCTGCTACAGTTTTTTATAACTCGGTGTTTAAGGTCAGCTTCTCTTTTTCCTTCCCAAGATGTTCATTATTGATAGCTTTCCATTCATTCTTAACATCAAATTCAAAAACATTATGTACTAATTAATCAATCACATCGATAAAATGAACATGATTATTATTATACGGATATTTCATGGAATTATAGATATTAAGTTCAATGATCTTATCATCAAACTCCATGGTCAATGTGCCATTATGAAAATTTATTTTAGTTTGGATGTCCTTAAGAATTGTCTTTCTAACAAGATAGAGATAATATGATTATTATAGCCCATGTCAAGCACATAAAAATCAGCAGGGAAAATCAAATCATCAATTTTCACAAGAGCATCCTCAACTAGACCCATATGATAGGCGTTAGATTTGTCTGCCAATTTAATTATCACACCAATGTCATTTAAATGCCCAAGTTTCAAAGAAGCGTATACAAAATATAGCATGACATTAATAGAAGCTCCTGAATCTATCATGGCCTTTTGAAACTTAGTTTTACCTATCGTGCAAGGGATAGTGAACATGCCAGGATTCGTGCAGTTTATAGGAAGTTTCTTTTGAATAATTGCATATACAGTCTCTCCAACTTTAACATTTTCAATTTCCTTTAGTTTCTGCTTTCTCTTAATTGTACACAATTCTTTCAAAAATTTAGCATAACGGGGTACTTGCTTAATAGCATCTAACAAGGGAATGTTTACCTCACATTTTCGAAAAGTTTCATAAAGTTCTCTATTTGGATCATTTTTCCTACATCCTACCAAAGTCTGAGGGAATGAGGCTACTGGTTTATAATTAGAAAATGGAGGAAACTTACGGTTGGGTGTATCATCGTCAATTGGGTCACGATTTTCCGCAGTGATGTCTTTTTCCTTTTCTTGTTCTGACGATGTAGGGATTTCATTTACTGAGGTTTCCACTTCCTTACCGTTCCTCAATACAATTGTACTTGCGTTATCCCTTGGATTTACTACCGTTTGAGAGGGTAGTTTTCCCGCATTCTGTGACTCCAACCGACTGACCACGTTAGCCATTTGACCTATCTGATTCTCCAAACATTGAATGCTAGCCCTTCTCTCCTGTTGAAATTGTAAAGTGTTAGTGACCAGAGATTTAACAATATTTTCTAAAGACATACCAGAGTTATAAGTTTGGCCATATTGCTGTCTAGGAGGGTATGGCTGATTATATTACTGGAAATTTTGTAGATTTTAATTCATAGGTTGATTCACTTGTCGATTCCCATAACTAATATTTGGATGATCCCTTCATCCTTGGTTGTACGTTTTTGAATAAAGATCATAATTCCTCTGTGGTTGTCCAGGAAAACCAATTGCTGCATTTACGTATTCAACAGATTCTTTTTGAAAGGTTGGGCACATATCGATTGGATGACCTACCAATGAACAAATTTCACAAGTTTTTGCTGTTTGCATAGTTCCTACAGCTATTTGACAAATAAGAGTAGTTAGACTCGCAAGTTGTTGTTCAACGGATGAAACATTTACCTTATTAACATATTTCGATGGCATGTCGAGTTTAGTGCCAAATTGTTGAGAATTGACGGCCATATTTACGATCAAGTTCCTTAAACTATCAAGGAAATTCAGAAAAAATATGACAAACAAGTAAAAAAAAAAGAATAAGAAAAACAAATAAAATTCTATTCTAAAATCCCTCAAAAACAATAAATTGTTTAAAAACCTAGAAAATTATGATTTTTTTAACTCCCCGACAACGACACCAAACAATTACGGATTTGAGATTTAACTTAACTATAAATTGCAATATATAAAAAACTAATAGGTTTCTTAGAAATCAAACATGACAATCTTAAAATTATGCATTGAAGAATATTTAATATTGAAAATATAAATTAAACAATAAAAATAGGTGGATCTCACAGTTATAATGTATTCCACGGTTTCGGTATCCTTCAATCAAGTACCAAGAGTTAGTTACACATGATAGATCTAAGAAAAATAGAGAGAAAATAGGTTGGAGGTGTTTTGGTGTGTTTTGGGGGTGTTTTTAGGGTTGAAAAGTCGTGCAAGGTATGTTACCAAAGGAGTTTGAGTCAATTTAGGAAACTTGAGATTCGGCATCACGGAACAACCATGCGATCACAAGGTTATATCCCTTGCGGTCGCAAGGAACAAAATTTTGCTTCCTTGAATTCTCTGAAAATGCCCATGCGATCGCATGGGTTTAACATCATGCGACCGCATGGTTATGACGTTTTCCTGCCGACTAGTTTTTAGTATTTTGATCATAACTTTCTTTTTCAATATCCGATTGAAGTGATTTAAGATGCGTTGGAAATATAACTTAAAGGGCTATAACTTTGATTCAGATATCATCTTCCAATTCGATCTTTTACCATATCAAAAAAATGGGTCTCAATATGAGGCTAAAAACTAGTGTAAAACTTTTCAACTTGAAAGTTGATATGTGATAATGTTTTGGCTATATCTCATCTCTTTGACTCCTTTTTTCATCCAATTGACCTTTAACACTCTCGAATCTTCATCACGAGGTTAGAAGCAAGTTTAGAGTATTTGCACTTCAGTCCCTGAACTTTCACTTTCTTCCATTTTGGTCCATTTTCACTTATTTCTTCCAAATTACGTCATATCCATCAAATTGCCATCTAAACCAAAATATGAGAATACTAAGTACATTTAGGCATAAAATAACCATATGAGCGCATCAAATAAAGATGTAAAATGTGTATTTTACATTCCTATCACAAACTTTGTCCTCAACATGCTTAATTCTACTTCTTATCGGCATGGTACATACAATAGCAATTCTACACTTCCCTTTCTCAACTTTTAAACCAGCTCCACATAGATTACTGTTTAGGTGATGCAGTTAGTTGATTCATTATTCTTTTGCTAAAAAATTCTAGATTATATTTTAATGACAGTTTCTTGATATAAGTATGCTGCAATTCTAAGAAATTTACATGGTCTAAATCTTTTAAAAGTAATAACTTTACTTATTGATTCTTACCCAAATAGAGTACTATAACATTGGACATCTCTCATATTTCTCTTTAGAAAGCACGATTTTTGAAATTTCTAGACTTTTCTTTTATGATTACCTATTCGGCTTTTTTCGTGGTGAAAAGTTTGAGTGGACGAGATCTTCTTGCCTATCTCTAGTGTTGGAAATATAGTCCATATTTGGTACTGATTAAAATCTAGATTTTAATTTAATTCAAAGTCAATAATTGATTAACCATATATTTTATGAGTTTGACAACTTTTCAATCACACATTTTATCAATTTTTATTAAAATTTACTAAAAATCTGATTTTAATTCCCACATGGGCATAGTCCTTTTTGCAAATATATTTTCATTATTTGAATCTCTACCATTTTCAGTTTAATTGCCGAATCATTTATGAATTAATTATAGTGTCTGTATCTTTATAGACCCTTATAACTTGAACATTTTATTCAAATCTCCAACATAACAATGCGATTTCTCTTTCAATATTATTTCCACAGAGTCTTTTTCATTTGTAAGAGCAACTTATAAATGGTTTTAGTTTGGAACAACTTAAATGTAGTCGGTATAAATGAATGGTACATATGCTATCTACAATTTGTACGATGTACTTCATGGTTACCATAGAAATCTTATTTTGGTTTACCACGAAATTATGGATTTCCGAAGATTCTGCAAATGTATTAAGAATGTTACTTAACTTTAATCTTCTTTTTTGGAGCCAATTCTTTGTTTTTTCATCCTTAAATTTTGAAGCAATTACCTAATTACCAGTAACAACATTGGATTCCTAAATTGTATATGAGCGCAATTGAAATCCTAATTCTATATACTCCCCGACATAAAAAATTCTTCCAATAATTCCGAGCCTAATCTTTTCAAAAAAGCACGTACAGTTTACCGATGGAGTATTGAATTTTATGTCATATTCTCTTGGACAATGTTTTGTTTGCTAAGTACGGATATCCATTCAATCAATTTACACTGGCTTTTATTGTTTCCAACTGTTGAGGTGAAATTCTCTCTTCAAATCACATTCTCTGCGTTCAATCTTTTACATCAATTTTCCAGATAACAAATGGTATGACATGTGTTTGTTCTTTTGAGAGTTTTTGTATCGAAATTTATCACATGAAATGGACATGTTTACATTCTTTGAACTTGGAATTGTTGTTTTATTATGTTCTACACAACCATAATTCTTCTCTACGCACATATTTGGCTTTACAAGTAGCTAGTGGATCTTCTTTTATTTGTGAAATTGTAAAATATCTTCTATCGTAATGACTTATAAGTTCATTTCTATTCGCATTAATCCTCCTAAACTATTCGATTATTCTTTTTATTTGTATTGGATGTTCGATTGTTCTTTTTTAATTGTATCAGGTGTCGCTGTGATTCTATTTATATGTTTCAAAAAGTTCTGAAGCTTACTTATTCAAATAAATCCCATTTGACTGCTTTGAACTGCCTTCTTCATATTTGTCCTTGTCCTTGTTCTGCCACTTTTCATTTTGTGATTAGTCTCTTTGCGTTGCTCGATGATGAAAAATATTCACTCTGATATTGACTGATATTTTTATTTAAGTGCATGATTTGGCTTCCTCTAATCGCTTTGATCACTGCCTTCTTCATATTTGTCCTTGTCCTTGTTCTGTCACTTTTCATTTTGTGATTAGTCTCTTTGTATTGCTTGATGATGAAAAATATTCACTCTGATATTGACTGATATTTTTATTTAAGTGCATGATTTGGCTTCCGCTAATTACACATGTTTTATGCTCCTGAAAACTCATTTTTCTTCAACTGCATGCTGTTGATGCGAGAATTCCTGAGTCAAATTGGTCCTTGATGATATTCTTGATTCTGCTGGAAAACTTACATATTCATAACAATTTGTAATCCCAAATTTGGGGTATCGGGTAGTTACTTGGGAGAGTTTCTTAATTTTTCAGTGATTGCATTACTTTTGAGTAAATTTCAGATTTTGTTAAATTGGAACCTGTCAATGGGTAAACTAAGTTAAGGAAATGAAGTTATTGAAATAATTCTTGTATGATGCCCAGGTACTAGATATATCAAGGTGTGACAAACTGAGCTCATCTGCATTGGTTTCAGTAATCAAGGCACATAGTGGTTTGTTGCAACTTCACGCTAGCTACTCTTTTTTCGTGAGTTAAATTTTCTCGAACGTTAAATTTATGAGGTTTTACGAAGTTCTCTGATTCGAATACTGAGGTCTAAATAATGGATTTCGATTCACCAGGAGATCCCGGTGACTTTTCTTCACCAGTTTAAGGACCTCAAGAAGCTGCGCACACTTAGAATTGATGGGGCACGAGTTTCTGACTCTAGCTTCCAAATTATCGGCCTCAATTGCAATGCTTTGGTTGAAATTGGGATGGGAAAATGCAGACGTGTCTCAGACATGGGCATTATTCAGCTCGTATCTGGCTGTGCTAGTTTAAAGGTATTCAATCTGACATGCTGCAGTGACCTCACTGATTCGGCAATACAAGCCGTAGCAGAGTCTTGTCGAGATCTTTCATGTCTGATGTTAGAGTGTTGCAATTTGCTCAGTCAGAAGAGTCTTGAGTATCTTGGATCACATTGTGTCTTACTCGAGGAGATTGATCTTACAGATTGTTCCGGAATTAATGACATTGGTAATTTGTAACACCTTTCTGATTCATCATTTGCAATTCAAGAACTATATCTATCAAAATTATTTTGAAGTTCCATTACTCGATTTCCTTCTTTAAGAAAGTTTTCTTGCACGACGAAGAAGTAAAGAGCCATTCCTGGTGTTCGAACATTAGTTTTTAAAACTCTTTACACTTTTCTCTTTCTTCTCCTCTGCAGGACTAAGATATTTGTCAAAATGTTCAGAACTTGTATGCTTGAAACTTGGACTATGCACTAACATTTCGAACAAGGGGCTGTCATATATTGCTTCGAATTGCCCAAAGATTCGGGAACTCGATTTGTACAGGTGAATAATTTCCAGTTCCATTAACAATGTACATGGGGAATGCTTATGTTTACTCTTCAGATAATTTTCGTGCAGGTGTCTGGGAATCAGTGATGACGGATTAGCTTCTTTGTCGGTTGGTTGCAGAAAATTGAGAAAGCTAATCTTGTCTTACTGCAGTGCAGTAACTGATAGAGGGATGGAATATTTAGGCTGTGTAGAAGAACTTTCAGACCTAGAATTGCGTGGTCTTCCAAACATTACGTGTACTGGCTTGAGAGCACTTGCAGCTGGATGCAGGAGACTTGCAGAATTAGATCTAAAACATTGTGAGAACATTGACGATTCCGGATATTGGGCTCTTGCTTATTACTCCAGAAATTTGCGGCAGGTACTATATTTACATTGTGAATTTGCACATGTAAACTTTCTAATTGAGTCAAAAGTTTTCTAAATGAAGAACTATATCGTTTTAGCAATTTTTTTATTCAATATTTAATTATTTGACTAATAAAGATGCTGTAATAAACCAGTTTTCGAGGGATTTAATCTTCGAACATCCAGGTTTATCCAGAATGTCTTTACTATTGAACCCACTTATGATGCTTTAAATAAAAACTTGGATAAAAGAGTGTCAATCAACTCCAAGCTGTTTTTCTAATTTTGGTTTAAAATTTTAACTGCTCAATACTTGGGAGAGCCAAGATCAATGCGATGACTCCTCTCCTCTTTATTCAGGGATAGAAATGATGAATATTCTTGTACCAAAGTAGCTTGGTAGTTACTGAATAATTTCTACTTTATTAGACGGATTTGCAATGGTCAAGCTAGTCAGTTTCTCAAGTTGGAAGACTCAAGTAATTATAAAGTGCATAACACACCTAGGGATCGATTTGAACGTACTGATATCAAATTCGGATAATTCATAACAAAGAACCAATACACTTGTCAAACCAAAAAGACACTAGGCAGATAGAAACAAGTGTGCTAATGGAAAAACACAAGAGGTTGATTGTAGGAAATTGATGTTTAAGATGACTTCAAGGGCTGCTTATAATGCCGTATTTAATTTTTTTAAAAATCCCACGCATTTAAGATTTGCTTCATCAAGACAGAGAAGACATCCTCCCATCATTATGATCTCAAGATTTTTATCTAACATCCCACTTACAACGAACTGTTTTCCTCTCATCGAAGCTGAAACCAAGTACATAGCTTATTCGTATGTAATAATAATCGCACTTGGGATGTGATCTTAGCAACTCGAGAGGCGTTGCAACTCGTGATTCCTTTGGTAATATGATCTAGTCACTGTTCAACATGTGTGGCAGATAGTACTTTTGGTGGTAATAAAAGATTGTTTGTTCACTGATTATTTAATGTGTACTCCCTCATGCACTTTGGCTCGGCTGTGGATTAGTATAGGGATTAGGAATGGCAGTGGAACATAATGGCAGGCGATGGGGTGTTTACAGAGATATGATTAATCATTGTTGGTATTGTTATTCTTTTAGAACTTGAATATTATCTCTTTGTATCTATGTAACTTTCTTTTTTCTTAATATATTACTACAAATATAAATTCATGGTGGCAGATAAATTTAAGCGGCTGTCAAATATCGGATGTCAACCTATGCATGCTGATGGGGAACTTGACATGCCTTCAGGATGCAAAGTTAGTCAACCTTAATAATGTAACAGCAAACGGTTTCGAGCTTGCTCTTAGAGCCTGCTCGGCACAGCTCAAAAAGTTGAAATTGCTTGCTCCTCTTAGACATCGACTTTCTCGAGAAATAGTCGAGACCCTAAAAGCCAGGGGTTGCAAGATCAGATGGGATTAGGCTCAAAGCATAAAACAGGTATAACATGTTCTCAGTTCAATATTAAAAGGTATAGTCTAGTAATGAATCTCATTTCCAGCATAAATTGATCCGATAACATTCTTTGTTTCTAACTATATTCCTACAATATAAATCCTCCGTGGCAGATAAATTTAATCGGTTGTCATACTTCAGATGTCACCCCTATCCATGGTGATGGGGAACTTGACAATTCTTCAGGATGCAAAGTTAGTCAACCATGTAAACGTATCAGCAAATGGTTTCAAGCTTGCTCTTAGAGCCTGTTGTGTACGGCTCGAAAAGTTGGAAGTTGCTTGCTTCTCTAAAGTGACTTCTTACTAGAGAAATAGGTGAGACTCTAATTGGGTTGCAAGATCAGTTGCGGTTAGGCATGATGCATAAAGCTGGTGCTACAGGTTCTCGTTTCATTTGTACAAGTGATTGCATTTAAAGTCTAGTATCAATTAATCTCATCTACATTGTGCCATTGACAGATCAAAGTTTAAGAAAAAATGTAAACATATCATCAATATGATGTTTATATCAGTTAGGGAAATAACTAGAATGCATGTTACTTTACACTGTTATTGTTCTAATTTTATAATACCAAATGCATTATTTGTTGGTGACTTTTAGAACCTGTTTAATGTAGATTTTTTGAGAATATATTTTGTGATAAATTATTTTTTTGAAGGATTTGTGGATAAAAATTAGGGAAAAGTTATGGGTTTATACGTAAAATT
This sequence comes from Fraxinus americana, assembly GCA_035079005.1. NCBI lineage: Eukaryota > Viridiplantae > Streptophyta > Magnoliopsida > Lamiales > Oleaceae > Fraxinus > Fraxinus americana. Next base: position 17,353,542 of record CM068719.1, on the reverse strand, counting down.
ATTTTATTGGTTGAATGTGTAGTTAAAAATGATTTTGGAGAAAAATAAGTTTTAAAAAATCTGTAGAAAAAATAATCTTAATATAAAGTTCTATCACAGTTTCTTATGACTGTTGGCATTGTGAGTCTGTGACAGCATCACAAAATGCATTTTTTTTTGCGCTGTGAAAAGCTTCTGATGATCAAAATGTAGCAGAAATAGTTTTGATCATGCTGCTATAAACAAACCAATCCTAAAGTGAAATATGTACAAGTTATACTTCGTCTAGATTCTTGAATATAACTGAAGAATGTAGAATGACGAATACCAGGGTTTTCACTTTTGAGTCAAAAATGGGATCTTTTCCAGTTCTGCCAAGACATCAATCTTTCTTAACATTGGTGGAAGTCTCAATATGTTGAAAATTTACAAATATTAGTGGATGATTTATTATTTTTTTTACTCTTGAGGCTGAATTCAATTTAGACTTTTAGAGATTTAAAAAGTAGAGGAATGACTTTGGTAAAATAGTTCACGTACTAATTTTAAATAGAAATTACAAATATCAAATCTCACAATTTGTTTTCATATATATATATATATATATATATATATGAGACTTTGGTTCTTCTCTATAAATATGAGACTTTGGTTTTTAATAAAAACAAAATTTTATTGACTTATTTCTATTTTTCTCTCTAATTTATAAAATGTTATCAGCGCGATTCTCTCAAAATTAAAGTAAATTAGTTAGAAGGTAACTATTTTTGTCTTTTTAATATAAAGATAATCATCTGTCACGTCTACCAAAATTAATTTGGTGACATGAACTTCTTTTATATACGTATGCATGAATTATTTTTGCTTACCAACACAAGCATTAGCAGCACATATTTATAAAAATATTTGCCATTTGCCATTCATATAATTCTATATTCATATCCATTTTCAATTCATGTTTTTTTTATGCATATCGATACTCAATTCATCAATCTTGTAATCCAAATGGGGTCCGAAGTGAATGTCCAATTAATGTTTTTATATAGGCTGAATTCTCTATTTTCCATTGCTGAATTTTTCACTGTTATTTGTTGCAATTAATTTTTGTTTATGCAGATGTTTGCCACTGACATGCACGTGAATTAATTTAATAAAATATGTTACTATGGGTGTGTTTGAAACCCATTTTTTGAAGATAAAAATTTTTAGAATAGTGATTGATGGGAAAATGTGTGGTGGAAAAGTTATGAAAAATTTTAGATTTGTGTGTAATATTATTTTATTGAAAGAATGTGTGGTTGAAATGAAGTTAAAGAAAAAAATGAGAATGAGAATGAGATAAAAAATGGGTTCCAAACATGGGCTATATTTAACAACTCGTGAATTCTATATATGAAGATTTGTTTTTCCTAATGCATGTTTGGTAATTTATATTCATGTTTGAATGGTAATTGATAGGAATGTAAAATGTATATTTTTCTCTCGTTATTTTATGTGCTCGTATGATTAATTAGTGCCAAAATGTACTTATTAACCTCATATTTGATTTAGGTGGCAATTCAATGGAGATGACGTAATTTAGAAAAATAGGTGGAAAAAGACCAAAGTGAAAGGAAATGAAAGTTCAAGCACTAACGTGGAAATACACAAAAGTTGTGTCGAACCAAATGATGAAAATTTGAAAGTGTTAGAAGTCAACTGAATGAAGAAAGATATCAAAAGGGTGAAATATCGTCAAAGTAAGATCACGTATCAATTTCCATCGAAAAGTTATGCATCGAATTTTCAGTCTCAGTTTGAGACCCATTTTTGACACGGTAAAAGATCGAATTGGAAGATGATATCTGAAGCAAAGTTGTAGCCCTTTGAGTTATCTTTCGAACGCATCTTGAATCGCCTCAATCGGATAACCGGAGAGAAAGATATGACCAAAATATTGAAAGATGTCTGGTAGAAAATTGCTAACAGACCGCATAGTGTTAATTTTTTGAGACCGCATAGACCATTACCGAGAGTTTGAGGGTTGAATTTATTTGTTTTATGCGATCGCATGGCTTTATACTATGCGGTCGCATAGAAGACTTTCGACACAAAATTTCTGGTTTCCAAATTTAAGTCAACTACCTATGAAAACAACTATAAATACATATTTTAAAATCTTAGAACAGAATCAGAACGTACAGAACGCCTCTAAACTCCATTCTTCATTATTTCTCTTTTAGATCCATGAATTGTAACTAAACTTTTACACTTGGTCAAAGGAAACGGAAACCTCGAAACCACATATTGTGAGATTTAAATAGTTTTTCTTATTATTTCATTTATATTTTGCGTATTGAATGTTTTTCTGCATTTATTAATATGATTTGTTGCGTTTAATTGTTAGAGGGTCCGCTAGTTCATTGATTGTAACAATCTACAACTAAGTTAAACATCAAATCCGTAATTGTTTGATCCCTTTAACTTGTGAAGCACTAGAATTTGATGATTTTTCGCGATAGATGTTATTGAATATTAAAAAGAATGTTCAAATAGATTGAATGCAATTGCTGGTATTTGTGTTATCTAGTTCATCGATTTCTCTATTGTGTAAACCTGTTATTAAATTAAATCTTGAGCGCTGGTCTGAGATTATTTAATAATTAGACTTAATTAGAACGCTCGTTTCTAACTAACTATAATTAAGGAGAAATATGATTCAATTCCAACGATGAATATTCAAAATATGAATTGAATTATCATTGCATTTATAATCAATCGTGAATTTTCGATGGTAGATGTGGATTTAGATCAAAGTTAGTCTTTTGATTGTTTTCGTGAATTGAATTTTCATTGTTATTGATTACGTTATTGAAAATTGTTTACATACAAAAACCCTCCAATCATTGTACGAAGCATAAAATATTGAATTACATACTCTTCGTGGGATCGACCCTTACTTCTACTACTACATTAGTTTTAGAGGTTAAGGTATTACTTTTGGGTGCTTGCGACAACACACACCAAATTTTGGCGCCGTTACCGGGAATTGTGCTAATTTATTTTTGTGCTTTTTTAGTTGTTTATTTTATTATTTTTATTTTTTTAAAAAAATCATAATTTTCTAGATTTTTAGGTAATTTATTGTTTTTAGGAATTTTAGTATAGAATTTTTTTTTTTTTTTTACTCTAACTTCTTTTTAATTTGTTCTATTTGTTTATGCCCGCAACTCGATCTTCTAATCAAGGTGAATTACAATACGATTAGGAATTAGAAAGAACATTGCGCAGGTTAAGGAGTGGCAATCGGTGGAATTTTATAGTGAATAATTTTGATCTCGAGGCCCTATTCCCTGGTGATTTTGAATCAAATGAAGAGGAAGTCATGGATGAAGACAATCAAACTTTGAAGGAGCTTGCAACCCCTAACTTGAATCAACAACCTCTATGCATTACTTTTCCTAATTTAGATCCTGCTACTACTTTCGAATTAAAATTGGGGCTAATTCATCTTTTACCCACTTTTCATGGTCTTACATGTGAGGATCCACACAAGCATCTAAAGGAATTCTATGTGGTTTGCACAAGCATGAAACCTACGGGAGTCATCGAAGAACAAATCAAACTGAGAGCCTTCACATTCTCTTTGAAAGATTCGAAAAATGATTGACTCTATTATCTACCTTCCAAAAATGTTACTACATGGGATGGGTTGAGAGGATTATATTTGGAGAAATACTTCCCAGCTTTAAGGGCATCTAACATTCGAAAGGAAATCTGTGGCATAATACAGGACAACAGAGAGTCATTACCTGAATACTGGGAGCGGTTCGAGAAATTGTGCGCAAGTTGCCTTAATCACCAAATCAGTGAGCAGCTCCTTATCCCATACTTTTATGAAGGCCTTCTACCTACAGATAAGAGTATGATTGATGCTACAAGTGGATGAGCGTTGGTAGATAAAACTCTTGAGGCTGGAAAGAACTTGATTGCAAATATGGCAGCTAACTCTCAGCAATTAGGCACTAGACTCGACACCCCATCTAAACATTTTAACGAGGTAATTGTCTCATCCATTGAACAACAACGGGCGATTCTAACCACTCTTGTTCGTCAAATGGCTGTAGGTACTATGCAAACAGCGAAAGCACGTGGAATTTGTTCATTGGTAGGCCATCCAACTGATATGTGTCCAACACTTCAAGAAGAATCCGTTGAAAAAGTAAATGCAGCCGATAGCTTTCCTGGACAACCACAGAGGAATTATGATCCCTATTCAAACACGTACAACCAAGGATGGAGGGATTATCCAAATCTTAGCTATAGGAATCGACAAATGAATCAACCTATAAATCAAAATCGACAGAATTTTAAGCAATATAATCAGTCATACTCTCCTAGACAACAACATGGCCAAACTTATAACTCTGGTATGTCTTTAGAAGATATTGTTAAATCCTTTGCCACTAACACTTTGCAATTTCAACAGGATACTAGGGCCAACATTCAATGTTTGGAGAATCAAATGGGTCAAGTGGCTAACGCGGTCGGTCGGCTGGAGTCACAGAATTCTGGAAAATTGCCATCTTAAACAGTGGTGAATCGAAAAAAAAAATGTGAGTATTAAGTAGTGGCACGGAGGTTGAAGCCCCAGTGAAGGTGGCCCCTACATCATCGAAGGAAGAAAATGAGGAATATATCACAGTAGAAAAAAGCACTACCAACGATACTGAGGTAACTAAGCGTAAGTTTCTACCTCTTTCTGATTATAAATCAGTACCCCATTTTCTTCAAGCTTTAGTAGGAACTAGAAAATATGAACGAGATCATGATGAGCTGCATGAGATTTTTAGTAAATGTGAGGTAAATATTCCACTTTTATATATTATTAAACAAGTGCCTCGTTATGCTAAATTTTTGAAACAATTGTGCACAAGTAAGAGGAAACAGAAACTGAAGGGGATTGAAAGGGTAAAAGTTGGAGAATAGGTATATGAAATTATTCAAGAGAAACTTCCAGCAAAGTGCACGGATTCAGGTATGTTCACTATACCTTGCATAATAGGCGACATTAAGTTTTGAAAAGGCCATGCTAGGTTCAGGAGTATCTATTAATGTCATGCCATATTCTATATACATTTCCTTGAAACTTGGACCTTTAAATAAAACTAGTGTGATAAGTCAACTAGCTGATAAATATAATGCCTATCCTAGGGGGTACTTGAGGATGTTCTCGTGAAAGCTAATGAGTTAGTTTTTCCTGCTAATTTTTATATGCTTGACATGGGTAATAGTAATCATACCATCCCTATCTTGTTAGGAAAACCATTCTTAAGGACATCCAAAACTAAAATGGATTTTCATAATGACACATTGACCATGAAATTTGATGATAAGATCATTAAACTTAATATCTGTAATTTCATGAAATATCGTGTAATAATAATCATGTTCATTTATTGATGTGATTGATCAATTAGCACATGATTTTTTTGAATTTGATGCAAAAAAAAAAAAAAAAAAAAAGAAATGGAAAGCTGTACAATTATGAGCATTTTGGGAAGGAAAATCAGAAGCTGACTTTAAACACTGAGTTACAAGAAACTGTTGCAATATTGAACAATCTCCCAAGCTATAGTATTCAGGTAACAGTTCTTATTTTATTTTACCAGTTTCTAATGAGAGGCCTTTACTTTCTGTTTTGCAGACTTTCATTTCATATTTGAAGTCCCACCTTAGTCACTACAAGTATGCATTCCATAGAGGTGGAGGCACACTGCTAGTTATCATTCCCAATAGACTTGGTGCACCGTAAAGATGTTCGAAGCCAACAATATAGACCCGGGCTAAACAAAGAAACATTGAGTCTAGCCAAAGACAGTAAACAAATGCGCTGTTTGGGAGGCAACCCAATGGGAGTTCGTTTCTTTATCTTTTTATTTTTCATATTCATATTTTAGTTATCTTTGCCTTTTTCTTTACATTGCACCTTACATTGGGAACAATGTAAGTTTTAAGTCTAGGGGAAGGGATTTAGATTTAAGTTGCATTTAGATTGATTTTAAATTTCAAAAATTTTGAAAATTTTTGCATGATTTTTCAAGAAGAGGAGTTGAGGTTAAATGATTTTTTTTTGTTGTGTATACTATTTGCAAGAATTAATTGGGCCTTTGAAGAACTCATAACATGATTGAATGAATAATCTTACAACTTAGAGTTAATTTGTTGAGTTATTTTCTTTGAGGATGGTAGTAACTAAATTCTGTAGGCAAAAAGTCGGTTAGATTTTGAGCCTTTAGACTGACACATACGACTATCATTATTTTTTGATGTGATATTCTTTCATGGTTTTGTTTATCTAGAACTTGCCTTGATTCTTTTCAAAATCACATTGACACATACATGCACGAACATGATTAATGCCATCTTTGTTACATAAATTAGCTACATTAGCCAAATAGCTTACCCTGTAATCAAATTTTCCTTTGGTGAACCCCTTCGAATTTTATTGTCTTTTTTTTTGTGTAAACCTACGTTACAAGTTTTAAACAGGAAAAAAAGGTCTTTACCCAAGCCTTAGAACTAGTGGAGTATTGTTCATCATCATGATATGTGTGGGTGTGCAAGAAAATGAGTGTGAGGTGTCAAAATTTTTGGTAGTGCTATGATTGGTGGAAGGGAACATGTTTCAATTTCAATTCATAAGCTCCATTATGGTGTAACATTTGGAATTTGTATTTGAAAAAAATAATAAATGATTGAAGAAAAGAAAAGAAAAAGAAAATAAATGATGGAGGAGAGTGATGTCATTGTTACAAAATATTTATGTTCATAATTCCCCTTACATTTTAAGAAAGGGTTCGGTTTGTGTGAGATATATGCAAAGTAAAGGAACCATTGTGAGAAGTAGTTGGTTTTACATATCTTATGAATATATTTGAATTAAGTTTATTCATCTTTGCTCCACTAGTTCGATGACTCTTGAGTCACATACCCAAATATTTTTCACCTTGACCCTAAGACACGTTACAACCATTGAAAAGTTCTTATGATTCTTGTAAAGCATGTGATCTATGTGGTGGAGAATGAAAAGATATACAAGCATATGGTAGATCTTCTCCATTGAAATGAACTTGAGCGAAACACTTACCTTTTAAACACATGAGAGTTGAGCGCTTATATCAATCGGTTTATTCCATCTTCATATGAGAATGCTAGTTAATTGATTATGAGTTGTGTGAGAATATTTATTTAAGACGTGTTTTGTGTTTTAAAGAGTTTGATTGATCTATGTTCATGGCATTACGACCTGGTGTTTTTGGGGAATTAAATTTGAGTTTTGCCTGAGGACGACCAAAAGTTAAGTGTGATAGAATTTGATAGGAACGTAAAATGCATATTTTTCCTTCCTTATTTTATGTGCTCGTATGATTAATTAGTGCCAAAATGTACTTATCAACCTCATATTTTGATTTATGTGGCAATTCAGTGGAGATGATGTAATTTGGAAGAAATAGATGAAAAATGAGCAAAGTGAAAGGAAATGAAAGTTCAATGACTAACGTGGAAATACACAAAAGTTGTGTCGAACCAAATGATACAGATTTGAGAGTGTTAGAATTCAATTGAATGAAGAAATAAGTCAAAGGGGTGAAATATCGTCAAAGTAGAAATCACACATCAATTTCCAATCGAAAAGTTATGCATCAGATTTTCAGTCTCAGTTTGATACTCATGTTTGACATGTAAAATGATCAAATTAGAAGATTATATCTAAAGTAAATTTGTAACTCTTTGAGTTATCTTTCCAAGACATCTTGAATCGCCTCAATCGGATATCGGGAGAGAAAGATATGACCAAAATACTGAAAGTTATCTGGTAGAAAATTGCTAACAATATGCGGTCGCATAGTGTTAATTTCTTGCAACCGCATAGTCCATTACCGAGAGTTTGAGGGTTGAATTTATTTGATCTATGCGACCGTATGACTTTATACTATGTGGTTGCATAGAAGACTTCCGACACAAAAATTCTGGTTTCCAAATTTAAGTCAACTACCTATGGAAATAACTATAAATACATATTTTTAAAACCCTAGAACAGAATTGGAATGTACAGAACACCTCCAAACTCCATTCTTCATTATTTCTCTCTTAGATTCATGAATTGTAACTAAACTTTTGCGCTTGGTCGAAGGAAACGGAAGCCTCTGAACCACATATTGTGAGATCTAAATATTTTTTTCTTATTGTTTGATTTATATTTTTACGTATGTTTTTCTACATTTATTTCTATGATTTGTTGCGTTTAATTGCTAGAGGGCCCACTAGTTCATTGATTGTAATAATCTACCGCTAAGTTAAACATTAAATCCGTAATTGTTTGATCCCTTTAACTTGTGAAGGATTTGATGATTTTATGCGATAGAGGTTACTGAATTTTAAGAAGAACGTTTAAATAGATTGAATGCAACCACTGGTGTTTGTGTTATCTAATTCATTGATTTCTCTATTGTGTAAAGCTATTATTAAATTGAATCTTGAACGCTGGTTTGGAGTTATTTAATAATTAGGGTTAATTAGAACGCTGGTTTCTAACTAACTAAAATTAAGGAGAAATAGGAATCAATACCAATGATGAATATTCAAAATATGAATTGAATTATCATTACATCTATGATCAATCATGGATTTCCGACGGTGGATGTAGAGTTAGACCAATGTTAGTCTTTTGATTGTTTTCATGAATTTAATTTTTATTGTTATTGATTATGTTATTTACAATTGTTTGCATACAAAAATTCTCCAATCATTGTACGAAATATAACATATTGAATTACACACTCTTCGTGGGATCGACCTTCCACTACTACCTTAATTTTAGAGGTTAATATATTACCTTTGGATGCCTGTGACAGCACACAGCAGTAATTAATATTGTTAACCCGATTAAATAAATTTAAATGTTCTATTATAAATTATAAATTGATAATCTATCATGTTGTTGCTCCTGAAGTAGGACAACATTATAATTAATTTTTCAAAATAATATTATTTGCTCCTAAAGAGTTATACTTTAATTTTCAATATTCCACAAGAATATTTTCACGTTATTTATGAAGAAGCACGACTTCGTAAATGTTAGATTCCCATAGAAGATATACTCTCGAAGAGTTAATGTTTTCTTAATATTAATTTGTTGTTGTTCCTATTATTATTATTTATGTTTTAGTTATATTTTACTTGCTCTCAAAGAGTTTAATTAAAAATTATGTTTTTACTCTTGAAGACTAAATTCTTATACAATTTATTATTTCAAGTAATAATATATTATTGATCCTGAAGAGCACGACACTCCAATTCCAACATTCTAGAAAATATTACTCGTAGATTTACCTATTACATTGTTGCTCTTGAAATAATACAACATTATAATGAATATTCCAGAAGAATATTATAAAAGAGAAGTAAAATGGCTAAGTATGAAACCATAAGGTGAGAAAAGTGACTTTCGAGCCAAGGTCGGCAAAATATTCGAATTTGATCCGATTATAAAATTAAGTAGATCGTCGCGGTATATTTAGAATCTCAAAAATATTTTTGGATGAATAAGAAATTGCGGTCCAAAATTGAAAGGAAAAGAGGAAAACTGGCCAAGAATTTGCCTAACTTCACCGCTCAAGTCTCAACTAGTGCTCGAGCGGTGAGTGAGCGGCAATGACACTGCTTGAGCGATAGTCGAGCACCAAGAGAACGAAAAGGTCCCTGCATGAAATAACACCACTGGCGCTCATGTGGCATGCCATCAATAAGCAACTGGTGGACTGGGTTGAGACGCTTCGTGAAGTCTGATGATTTTTGGGCGCGTCTCTTCACTCACAATATCTCTTCTTTTATAAGTAAGACTCTTGGGACGTTCTTTATTTCATTCCAATCATATTCAATCATAACATAACATAAAAAAGCATATGTCATTAGCAGAAATTCTGCACAAATATCTGTTTTTCATTTAATTTGAAAAGAGTACAAAATACGTCTTTTTGGTTTTTTGTAGTGTTTTGGAGTGTTACAAACACAAAAAGGTAGTTATATCATAGGAGTATATTGCCATTATCCGTAGGCACCGTTACATGGCAAAATCGATTGAAGGACAAATAATTCAACTCTTGCCTCAACTTTGCATTCATTTTCTTGGTGTTACTTTGTCTATTTTCGTTGGAACTTCTATTTCTTTGGTGCTTATTATTCAATTTCTTGCTGTTACTCTATCCAATTTTGGTAAGGTTGGTAATTAATTTGTTAAAGAAATCACTCAAATGTATTTTACAAACAAACAATTTTAAGTCAATTTTGTGTATGATTAATATCTTTATATCTATATTTGATTTCTACTCGGTTAAACGGATTTTGTTTCAGTTTAACTTCTTCTACTCCTTCTTGAATCTTTTTTTTTTTGGTTTATCTTCTATTTTGCATAAACAAAAATGAATACAGTTAACAATACCAATACTATTTCAAATATGGGAACTTCGAAATGAATTACTCTTAACTTGGTTCCTACCATTATGATTCCTTCGGTTGCGGTTGCCCTTCCTACTGTTCATACAAACTTCGTTCTACATGGAGAGAAACTGGAGAAGTTTCATGAGGTTGATTTTAAGAGATGGCATTAGAAAATGTTGTTCTATCTCATAACCCTAAACATGGCGAAATTCTTGAATGAAGATACTCTCGCCATGTAAGAAGGGGAAAATAATAGGGTATCACTGATAGCATTGGATGCTTGGAAACATTCAGACTTCTTGTGCAAGAATTATATACTGAATGGGTTAGACAACACATTATAGTTATATGAAGTCTGCAAATGAACTATGAGAATCCTTGGAGAAGAAATACAAGACTGAAGATGCCGAAACTAAGAAGTTCATTGTGGGAAAGTTCTTAGACTACAAAATGGTATTTTCAAAGATGGTCATCAGTCAGGTACAAGAATTGCAGGATCTTTTCTATGATATTCACTCCGAGAACATGTCTCTAGGTGGATCTCAAATGGCTACAATTATCGAGAAACTTCTACCTATGTGGAAGGACTTCAAGAATTATCTCAAACATAAGTGGAAGGAGATGAATATTAAAGAACTCATCATCCGGTTGAGAATTGAAGAAGATAATCGAAAGTCAGACAAACGTGTTAAAAGTCATATACCACAAGCAAAGGCTAATGTGGTGGAATGAAATAACAAGAACAAAAAGATGACGCATTTCGTCGAGTTCTTCGAGCAAAGTAACAAGAATGCAAAGAAGTTTAAAGGCAATTGTTATAATTGTGGAAATATCGGACATCACTCTATCGATTGTTGAAAACCTAAAAGGCAAGCCCAAGCAAATATCATCGAATTTGATGGTGTATCAGATATAAACTTGTTGCCCGTTGTTTCAAAATGAAACGACATTGGAAATCCCATGAAATGGTGGATGGATACGAGTGCTGCCCGTCATATTTGTGTCGATAAATGAATGTGCTTCTCATCCTATACTCCAACCAATGGCGAGAAATTGTTCATGGGAAACTCTTTGAGTTCAAAGTGTGAAGGACAAGATAAAGTGATATTGAAGATGAGATCGGGCAAGGAACTTAGCCTTAACAATGTTCTTCATGTGTTGGATATTCGCAAGAACTTAGTGTTGAATTTTTTATTAAGCAAGAATGGCTTGTAATTAATCTTTGTAAATGAGAAGTTTATACTTACCAAGAATAATATGTATGTAGGCAAATGTTATGTAAAATATGGACTATTCAAGATGAATGCCTTTATTATTGTACCGAATAACTCAAGAAATAAAATATCTTCTTCTACTTATGTTCTTGGGTCGTCCAATTTATGGCATCATAGATTAGGGCATGCAAAATTTAATTATGTACACAAGTTAATGAGTTTAAGTTTACTACCAAATATGTATTTTAGTACAAATGAAAAATACGAGATTTGTGTAGAGGTTAAGTTAGTCAAAGCGTCGTTTCATTCAGTTGAACGAAACAGAACACATTTGGAACTTATTCACACCAATATATGTGATTTAAAATTTGTTCAAACAAAATGTGGTAAAAGAATTTCATCACATTCAAGGATGATTGTACAAGATACTGTTATGTATACCTATTGAAAAACAAAGATGAAGTTTTGGAAGTGTTTAAGCACTATAAAATTAAAGTTGAAAATCAACTTGGAAAATGAATAAAGATAATTCGTAGTGATTTTGGAGAATATGTTGTGCAATTTGAAAAATTTTGTTCAGAATCTGAAATCATTCATCAAACAACGGCACTATACTCACCTCAATCCAATTGTATTGTTGAACGTGAAAACTAAACACTTAAGGAATTGATGAATGGAATGTTAATAAGTTCAGGCTTATCTCAAAACTTGTGAGGAATTCTACAAATTACATCCTTAATGAAGCAACCACACAAGAGTAAGGTTTAAACATCTTATGAGTTATAAAAAGGTCAAAAATCTTCCTACAAATATCTTAAATTATGAGGTGTTTAGAAAAGGTACAAATACATAAACCTGAACAAGTAAAGATTGGACCGAAGACAATAAATTGTGTCTTTATCAGCTATGCATACAACAATAGTGCGTATCGATTTCTAGTTCATAAATAAAAAAATACTTAATGTTCATGTAGGTACTATCATTGAATCAAGGAATGTTGCTTTCTTTGAAAATACCTTTTCTTGTAAAGAGAAAGAAGTAAGCTTACATAAACGAACTTACGATACTGCAAGTGGAAGCCATCAAGAAAATGGAAATCATAAGTAGATGAAGAATCAAGGTCTAGTAAAAGGCAAATGATTCATAAAACCTTTGGTCCAGATTTCCTAACGTACTTATTAGAAAATGATCCAAGGACATTTAACGAAGCAATGTCCACTCTCGAAGCTCATTTTTGGAAATAAGCGATTAATAATGAAATTGGATCCATTATGCATAACCATACTTGAAAATTGTTTGAAATCCATCAGGGGAAAAAATTTTAGGCTGCAAATAGATCTTCAAAAAGAAATTGAATTCAAATGGATCAATAGAAAAGTATAAGTCCATATTAGTAGCCAAATGATATAAACAAAATGAAGGAGTTGACTTCTTTGAAATCTATTCACATTTTACAAAGATCACGCCTATACATGTGCTGATTGCAATCGTAACATTGCATAATCTTGAAATATATTAAATAGATGTTAAGACTACATTTTTAAATGGTGAATTAGAAAAAGAAATATATATGGAACAACCTGAATGGTTTGTTGCTCTTGGAAAGGAGAAGAAGGTGTATAATCTTATAAAATCGTTGTATGGATTAAAACAAGCACCAAACAATGACATGAAATTTTTTAAAAAACTATGCTGCCAAATGACTTCAAAATTAATGAACGTGACAAATGTGTTTACACAAAAAACACACATAATGAATACATGATTGTATGTCTATATGTTGATGATATGCTAATTATGAAAAATAACTTGAATTTTATTACTGCAACTAATAAAATGTTGATAAAATATTTTGACATGAAAGATATGGGAGTTACTGATGTCATATTAGGGATTATAATCTCTAAAACAATTGATGATTTATCATCATCTCAATTTTGAGCATATACTCAAAAAGTTTAAGGCGTATCATGATAAACTGGTTAAGATACCAGTAGACTTAAGGTTATATTTAGCCAAAAAATAATGGTGATCCTATATCTTAATTGGAATATTGACGCGTTATAGACAACTTGATGTACATTATCAACTACACACGTTCGAATATAGCATACAAAGTCAACAAGTTTAGTAGATTTACAAGTAATCTAAGTAACGATCATTGTAAGGCATTAACCCGAGTTTTTAAATACTTAAGACACGTGGTTGATTATGGATTACACTACTTGAGACATCTTGTGGTACTAGAAGGATATACCGATGCGAATTTGATATCTGACATAAATGGTTCAAAGTCTACAAGTGGTTATGTATTTACCATTGAAGGCTGTGCTGTGTCCTAGAAATAATCTAAGTAGAGTTTTATAGCTCAATCCATGATGGAATATGAGTTTATTGCATTAGATAAAACCAGAGAAGAAGTAGAATGACTTTGTAATTTTCTTGAGGATATTCCATGTTGGGAAAAGCCATTATCTATGATTAATATACATTGTGATAATCAATTCGCAATTACGAGGGCACAAAATAGTATGTATAAAGGTAAACCTCGGCATATTTTTCGGAGACATAATACCTTTTAACAATTGATATCGAATGATGTAATCTCGATGAACTATATTAAATGGAAGGAAAACATAACGGATCCTATAACGAAAGGACTACACATCAATCAAGTATACTATCTGTCAAGGGGATGGGCTTGAAGCCTATCAAATAGAATCACCATAGCGGTAACCCAAGATTGTAGATTGGAGATCCCAAGTTCTTAGGTCAATGGGGAGGAAATAATAAACTAGAACTGTTCGTGATATCGTACACTTACTGAGCCAAACCCCTCTTCCTTTTCTCTTTAGAATCACCTAAAAATGAACCAAAATTCCGACGACTTCCGGCCACCCAAACTGTCAGATTTGGATACCATTGGAAAGCCCTTAACTCCCCCCCATCAATTACCAATATACCCTTCCCAATTTCATCAAGTAATCTGGCCGGAATTCATGCTCAAAGTGAGCCGCCAAAAAATATGAAAAATGCCGAAAACACCACTTTCGGTAACCCCTATGATGGTTAGTTTTACATATTTTGATCCTCTCTTGGTAGATATGTTAAAGAGGCCACAGGGTTTCATGAAGGCAGATGCACATGTTATCTCTGCTCATTGTCAGGAAAATATGGAGGCTTTCTTATCCACAGATCAGTTCGATTGTGATTGTTTTCTCTTATTGAAGTTCATCAACAAGGTCCATATCGTCGATCTTTAGCTGATGACTTGGCGGCATAACTAGTAGGACAGATGAGGATGGTTTTGTTTAAGTCGGTCAAAAAAGAAATGCGAAAGCCACCAATACTTCAATTCCTAGGATGGTGACCGGGAGTCGGTCACATGATACATCTTCACACACATTCGATGAGTACCATCATATAAAATGCGAGAGGTATATCTAGTGTAGCTACTCGGCGGTGCCTGAAGAGACTTATTCAGCTTCATTAGGTTTATCTCTTGGTCATATTGGAGCCTTTTGTTTTTCAGCATAGATTTGCTTATATTCGACGATATCTGGAATTTGACATGGGAATTCAGAATAAGTCGAACAAGATCTAATTTTTTGGAATGCGGGTACTATTGTTACTGTTATTGTTGATCATCCCCAGTTCCTTCACGTTAGAGTTGAGGATCCTA